>OX442314.1:34031010-34352010 GCA_949358305.1 Strigamia acuminata
AATACACTATGGGACACTACAATCATACCCCTAGACATCCAATAAAGCCATAACTAAAACTATATTGTGTCTCCGTGTATTTCGTGGTTTGTTTTATCGTGTGTGTTGCGTCCAGCGCCTCCGTGGCTCTCCCCCGACCACGTGGCGTCCGTCCGAACACTCACAATTGTGGGCCCGTCCAGGATTTTGAATTCTCTTGCGAATACTATTCTAATTTACTGATTGTGCGAAGCACAATATTAAATGAATTTTTTCTTTCAACTAGAGGGGGAAATTTCCTTGGTCATGATTGTGACAGGGGGTCAGCAGGCGAAACGGCCGCTAATCGCTGACCATTGGACCCTGATCAGACAAAAATTGGTGGCTTTGCATGTCCAGCTTGCCTGGGTACTGGCAAGCCGGGACTTACACTAGCCACACTTTCCAACGGTCTTCTATTCCTTTCTAGCTTAGCCTAAAAAACTGAGTGGTTGGGAGGGGAATATAATTCCAAACCTTCTTTATTATTTTTATTTCTTGGTGCGCAGCCCAAGTAAAAGTAATGGGACAGTCTGCAGCGTATTCAAACTCGATTCGTGGAGGAGGCGCGCTGGTGGCCACCAGCAAACCAAATCCCACGGGGGAGAAGCGGTCATATTCCAGGTGCCACGCTGCAATCACTGGTTCCATTATGGGCCGGGCGAGGAGGCGATGTTGAACTGAGCTTTGAGTGACACCAAATTTCTTGTAGGACGTTTAGTCGCTTGGATGCAGGTTGCTAGCTTAGTGGTCGCTGGCGCGGGAACAGTCACGTGCGGTGAGTTGGCGTGTAGTTGGACCCGAGTAGCAGCGAAGTGTCCGCACACATGGGAAGACTGCCTTGATTTTTGTTGCGACTCATAATTTATGGGTTGCGTTGTGGCTGCTCAAGGCGCTCATCCGGGTTCACATCGGTCATAATCCTACCCTGTCCCGTGTACTGGTTGGTAGGCAACTGCAAGTTAACGTATTTAACCCAAGAGTTGCTGAAATTGGGACACGGACAGCAGGGAGAGCTGCCGGAGGTACGGGGATACCGATGGTGAAGTGCTCAAATGGTACAGAGAGTTCGTTAGGGCGTAGGAACGATATCTGTGCGTTCAGGTAGCTACCAGCTTTGAAAAAAGATTGGGAATCTAGCCTGTAACTTTTGTTTCTGAATTTTATTCACTCTTGCTTGATTTCTGGGCTACTGCAGTTTGTTAAAGGACTGTGCTCAAACCACAGTCTGGAGCAATCTCTGTAATTTGGAAATTAGTTGTTTTTACATCTTTTTCATTTTTTACTTTTTCTCTAAACTTCCCTATCTATGATTTTCATGGTTTTCTTGGGACTCCACACCTGACAGCGGTAATAATCACCTCAAATGCCGGGTTGTATACAGCGTCAAATGGAGGGCGATATGGCTTCACAATGGCGGCTGAAGGGTGGGACCCAAGGCGACTAGGGACAGAAGATGCATTTCCTTCTTACTTTAAGTGCAACTGACTGTTCCACAAAAAACACCATTTCATTGGGATGAACAGACATCTCAGTGTAGGCACGTTTCTGTCGAAAGGCAGCCTCGTGCAGACTGGAATGAGTCTCCGAAAGGGGTGAGCGGGCGCGTTTGTTGGTCTCTTGGGGCAGAAGAAGAGATTGCAACAATATCCCCGTAGTGTAAATATCTGCAAAAACCTTCTGCTAAAAATTGGAACTTTTTGGGTGTCTTTTAGATTAAAAAACACCCAGTATTTTGTAATTTTTTATTTTTATTTTCTTATCTTTCTTCCTCTGTTTCTTCTTGCGAGGCATCAAGAATCGGTTTGTCTGCGCGCTAGCGCGGTTTGATTTTGTTATTTGTTGCTAACAATGATAAAATTAACTGGTTTGAAAATTTCGAAGTTCTACAGACATGATTTCGTGCTTTTTTAGAAAAGCACAAAAGTCATGTTTTTGTGGAATCAGACCATTTTGATCTGGTTCAGAACTTCTAGTTCCAAACCGAAAAATCACTATTGTTTTTTCAAAAAGTGTTGTTTTTTCTGCAGAAATGTAGGAATTGGAACATTAAAACGGTCGAAATTTTGTTTTTATTTTAAAAATCAAACATGGCGACTGGAAAGACAATAGAAAAACATGTGGAAATCTCGGAATTTTCGAGAATGATTGGAATTTCAAATTTCGACATTTTCTTGGAACTCTGGGAAATTGATTCTATAAATTATTTTAATTTTCTACCAATGGGAAACCAGGGGGGGGAAGTGACATCACTAATCCCTCTCCCAAGAATGGCTACTTGAGCCTAATCTCCTGTCTCCTCATTGGTCGTGACTTAATTCCACTTGTTCACCTTGCAAGCTGCGGTCCTGCTTTTGGTCACATTGTGTCAATGCCAGCGACCAGAACTGGTAAGACCACGTGGGACTCTCCTGCACCTAATTCTTTCACACCCGCAACGGATTCAGATTTGAACGACTCGGATAATAATTCGATTGCTTCTTCAAACGACAATATGTCAAGTCCTAAAGTTAAATTGTTGGATCAAGCGATGCTTGAAACGACTTGCAACGTCTTTAATCTAGTTATCGATGATATGACAACCTACGAAGTGTGGGAAGACACGCTTCTGAAAGTAGCCGATCACTTGGTGGAACTCCAAGACAAATCGGATAGCACTATGCGTCAATTAACGCAAACGCGCACGGAATTCGGTGATATTAGCGACCGGTTAACTCATGCTTTGCAGGAGTTAGACTCTGCGAAATTATCGAATGAAAGCTTGTTGAAGATGATAGCTAGTCAAAAAGCTATCGTTGACAGCGTGGTGGCGGCTGGACAATCGAATTTGAGAGCACAATCTGCAATCTCAAACACGATTTCTCCCACCGTGACAACACCAAACTCTGGATCCAGCACAGGCTCAACGCCTACGACTGGAAATCCTCTTTTTCTGGCTTGGGGAGAAAAGTTTCTTCACAAAACTGACCAGGCTATGCCTGCTCCCAGGCCAATGGATGAAGTAGAGCTAAGTAAACGAGTCAAATCCATTGGAATTGAAGCGTTTGCAGGGGACAAAACGAAAGCTAAGTCTTTCCTTATTGATTTAAAACGTTCTCTACGCTTTGCTTTGCCCTATCTGAACCAAGTGCTTGCTGAGCATTTGTTTAAGTTTTTCCGAGGAGATGCGGCCACATGGTTCTCTTCTCATGCCAAAACGAATTGGGAGGAATTCGAACATGAATTTATCACCCATTTTCGTCCGAGCGATGCGCTGCTTTTAGCAGAAATCGCTAAAACACAGCAACTGTCTCATGAGTCTGCCACCCAAGTGGTGATAAGACTCGAGAAGTTATACGCTCAATTGACTATTCCTGTGCACGAGAGCCAGCAAATTCAAAAAGTGCTGGCAATTCTGCGCCCAGCGGCCAAAAACATGGTCGCAAATGCCATTAATTTGGAGAACACTTGGGCGTCGCTCAGGAGAGCCTGCATTGCTACGGAGGCCGCGATCATAAATCAGGAAACTGTGACAAATGCAGCAATCATTGAGGCGGCAAAAACAGAAACTGTTACGCCAATTCAAAAATCCAACCAGCAAATGGTAACAATACCAAATGCTGCGGGTGGAGATAAACCGACGATACGCCACCCACACCGGGGAAATCGCTGCAGTGAAGTTTTCGCCGCCGTTTTAAAGGAGATTTTGGCCAAGCCTGTTAAGACTTTTATAGTGCCAGAAATAATTTTTTTTTATTGTCAAAACAAGTTTTTTTTTATTATTAATTATTCCAAAGTGTTAAAATTAGCATACTTACCTTTTAATGTTAAATGGATTCAATAACTACAAATGTTAGATTTTAAAGTTCAAAAAGTGTTTTTTATTCATATATATTTTTAAATTACAAGTGTTATTTTACATTTTTATTTTTCAATAGTGTTTAAATTGTACAAGTTTTCCATCCTGGGGGTAAGTGTGTGTGTGTTCCTTTGTAGTGTTGTTATTTTCCCAAGTGCATTCCTACCGGTGATCTTCGTTCTAGCTGATGGCTCGTCCGAAATATGGTCATCTGATAATCTGAAAAAAGAAAAGTAATGCGATGTGTTAACTTTCAACAACCACTTCAGTGATTGCGTTGTACCCCCTCGTACTTACCTTTTTCCAGGGGGGGGAAATGTGACCAGCTGCCCCTGCGCACGGGTCGCTGCACTGCAACGGCAATGCACTTGGCGCAGCTCCAGCGCCTCTCGTATCTCGCGCAGCCTGTTGCGGTCCCCCGCAACCAGGTGGAGCTGCGGGCCTTTGGTCAAGCAGGATCGGGCCCCGGAAGTCGCCCTTCCGGAAGTGGTTGGTCCCCGTAGGGACAAGAGAGTTGTTGATCAACCAGCAAGGCGAACGGTCGTGTTGCGACCGCCTCCGAAACTGGCTATTGAGATAACCCAAACTATCGGCGTGGCGATGATATCGCCCGCCGGGACCTGAGCGTCCAGTTGCGCCACGTCCGCCGGACGTTAACCGTAACTTCGGCGGCGTGGCCCAAAACCGTAACTTCGGCGGCGTGGCCCAAAACCGATTACCGACCTCGTGTGTCATGGCGGCCGATGGCCGCCGTGCCACGCGGTCTGATTAGGGACGGTTCGAAGGAACCGCCGCCTTGGGAAATACACTATGGGACACTACAATCATACCCCTAGACATCCAATAAAGCCATAACTAAAACTATATTGTGTCTCCGTGTATTTCGTGGTTTGTTTTATCGTGTGTGTTGCGTCCAGCGCCTCCGTGGCTCTCCCCCGACCACGTGGCGTCCGTCCGAACACTCACAGCACTTCTTTTGACTTGATTTGCGACGTCATTTTACACGCTTCCCGGCGATATTTCGCCTATTTTTGCGCACTCCTCTGCTACAGTTTGGGCATGCAATCGATAGAATATTTTTTGATCAATAAAAACTTTATTACAAATGTTAATTGTTTGGCAGCGCTCGATTATTATTTATTACAAGCTGTACCCGGCCACGCGTTGCTGTGGCTCATAAATAAATCCCGTGGAAATTAATGCCATGAAAGTAAATCCCGTGGAAATAAATCCCATGAAAGTAAATTCCGTGGAAAACCCGTGGAAATAAATCCCGTGGAAATCCTGTGGAAATAAATAAATACCGTGGAAATAAATCCTGTGAAAATCACATGGAAATAAATCCCGTGGAAATCCCGTGAAAATAAATCACATGGAAATCCCGTGGATTTGTGTGTTGCTTTCATGTCCAACAGATGCAAGTTCTTAATTCAAAATTACTTTATTCTCGTATCGCGTCCGACGCACGTTTCAAATGTAAAAACGTGGTGTTAAATTAATTACTTTCATCCGATGCACGTTTCCACTTGCTGGTCGCGTTTTGATCCACACGTTGCTGTGGCTCATAAATAAATCCAGTGGAAATAAATCCCGTGGAAATAAATCCCGAAAATCCCATGGAAGTCCTGTGGAAATCCCATCAAAATCCCGTGGTAATCCCATGGAAATAAATAAATCCCTTGGAAATAAATAAATCCCGTGGAAATCCAATGGAAATCCCGTGCAAATCCAATGGAAATTCTGTGCAAATTCAATGGAAATCCCGTGCAAATAAATCCCGTGGAAATCCAATGGAAATCCTGTGGAAATCCAATGGAAATCCCGTGCAAATCCAATGGAAATCCCATGCAAATAAATCCCGTGGAAATCCCAACGAATTCCCGTGAAAATAAATCCTGTGCAAATCACGAATCCATGGCTATGGCAATCGTTTTCATTCGTGCATATTTGCCGAATTATTGAACAATAACTAAAAAACAGTAAAAACCAAAGGAATAAAAAATACTAACAAAATATTTCGATGAAGCTGAATTCCGCCGTATTAATTGTTATTAATTCGTATCGCATCCGACGCACGTTTCCACTCGCTGGTCGCGTTCGTCCATCGTACTCGTTGTACGAACGTCTTTGCAACGTTTTTCCTCCAAAAATGGCCGCCGTCGCCTTTAAAATGTTCGTCTGGTGTTGGTGCTGAATATTCCCCGAAAAAAAACCGCTCAAAAACTTAAAAATGAGCATTCTGGCAATGCTGCTGCTGCTTAACACACACCTGAGATGGACGCCGCCATCTTGGATCCACGCCAGGTTTGAATAGGGTGCGAAGTGTGCAACAGATGGCGTTAGAATCGACGCCGCCATGTTTGTTTGGAAAAAACACGTTTTGACCTGTTACAGGTGTATAAAAACATGTCACAGGTATCACAGGTATATAAGAACATTCCCCAATTCGAACTCAACGTTGTGTCCAAATTTCAAACCAATCGGTCAAGAACTTTTGGAGTGCATACATATTGAACAGAAAACAGAGTTACATTTTTATTTATTTCGGTCAAGCCACGAGGAGATCTTGTGTAATCCTCTGGCCTGATTGGCTGCAATCAGGACGCAGCTCCGACGTAGGAGCTGCTGAGGATCCTCTTATTGATGTTGCCAGTGCCGACTGGCGGCGGCGGCCAGTTGGTCACAATTTCTACATTCACAAAATTGCTGTTTTGATGGTAACGACTTCAGGAATGAACAAACGATTAGGGTATGTCTTTTCTTGGAATCGTCGTATTGTCTCGCTCCAATAATCACAGTTGCCAAGCTTTCCCCGGATGCTTCCAGGATGCTTCCCTGTTGCTCCCCGGATGCTCCCCTGCACGACCCCTGCACGACCTTTAGATGACCTTTGTACGACCCCTGCACGACCTTTAGATGACCTTTGGACAACCCCTGCACGACCTTTAGATGACCTTTGGACGACCCCTGCACGACCTTGACACGACCTTTGGACGACCTTGGACGACCCCTGGAAGATCCCTGGACGACCCCTGGACGACCCTGGACGACCCCTGGATGACCCCTGGACAACCCCTGCACGACTTCTGCACGATCTTTAGATGACCTTTGAATGACCCCTGCACGACCTTAACACGACCTTTGGATGACCTTGGACGACCCCTGGACGACCCCTGCATGACCCCTGGACAACCCCTGCACGACCTTTAGATGACTTTTGGGTGACCCCTGCACGACCTTGACACGATCTTTGGACGACCTTGAACAACCTTAGACGACCTTAAACAACCCCTGGACGATCCCTGAACGACCCCTGCACGACCCCTGCACGATTTTTAGATGATCTTTGGACAACCTTAGACGACTCCTGGACGACCTCTGGATAATCCCTGGACGACCCCTGCATGACCCCTGCACGATCCCTGCACGACCTTTAGACGATCTTTGGACAACCTTGGACGACCTTGGATGACGTAAAATGGATGATTTTAACATAAAATGGATGATTTTCGATGTTAAATCACAATTTTTTTGATAAATTTGCCGATTTCTGACAGTAAAATTGATGATCCTTGACGAATTTTGAATTTTTTAACAAAAAATTCTAATTTGTGTGTAAAAATCATTTTTCATCGCTGCAAATTGACTATTTGCTAGAACACAATTGGCTTCGTTACTATAAATCTACAAACAAGTACGGGAACGAAAGAGACATAAGGATGTACTTTATTGCACTCGGTTTTGTTTCGACACAGCTTAGCAAAATATATTTTACAAAAATTAACTAAGAAACCACAACTTCAAACCAAAAGAGCAGAAATTGAATTGATAACGATAATTTGCAAACATGTAATGGTAACGTAACGTAAATGTACCGTTAATGTAACGATAACGATAACTTAGCTATAAAAAATGTAACGATAACGGTTGGTAACTAGTTACTTTTTCAGCCAAGTTATGGTAACGGTAACTAGTTACCAAATTCCAGTAACGGATACAACACTGGATATTGGGGTTTGAAGTTGTGGCACCACATTCGGAAATTTAGTACAAGTCTTTTTTGGGTTGTATTTATCGACCCCCTATTTATATTTGTAAAAACACCGAAAATATTTAAGTGCACACATATTAATTTTGTCCCCAAATCCTTGAATGTAACCCCCAAATTCCATTATTTTTCCCCAAAACGTTTACAAGACGTTTTTACCGTTTTACGAACGTTTTCGTGACGTTTTCGACGCACACGCATGAGGAACGGGGACAAAGTCGGGGCATTCCAAACGAGACAAAAGAGAAAATCCGGGAATTATTTAACAACGGTGTCATCAAACCCAGAGTAATTCTTCGCAGAATCCGTGATTGTGGTCTTCCGGAACCCACAGTAATGCAGTTGTCTAACTTCCTAAACGGTGTTCGTGTTGCCCAAGACGGTAAACCGATCTTCACACTTGGGGAGTTAGAGAAGTGTGTTGCGAATGACGCTCAAGTCCCCGAAGATGTCGATACACCCTTTGCTGTGCAGTATGAACTTCACATTACGCCCACATTACGCCCACGAACCAGAGCAATGTGCGTGAACAAGACATTGACACATACTTGAGGCAGCCGTAAAAGAGGGCTTTCTGGCAGTGCCACCCGAGGCCAAGAATGTTCCAATTGGGCATAAACGCAAACGGGGTAGGCCATCTAAGGCCACACTGGCGTTGCAAACTTAAAACCAGGGGATGTTTAATACTTGGTGGCAAAATCAAGGGAAATAGTGTATAAATAAACAGTGTCGAAATAAATATTTTTGGGGTGTTGATAACTATAAGTGGCGGTAAAATAAATAAAAATAGTGTGTGAATAATTGGTGTGAAATTAAATATTTTTGTGGGTTTTTTTAAATTGTTTTGTGGGTGTCAATAATTTGATCTCGTCTTTTTTGTGCCATATTCAAAAGCTTGCTGCTTAAACACTAAAAGGAGTAGAGACTTGTGATTGTAACGGTTTGTTAAGAAGAAAGTTCTCTATCTTTTGGTGTAAAAAACATTGAAATCCATGGATTTGTTCTACCTATAGTTTGGGCGAAAGTGAATGTGGTGCCAACTTCAGCCTGGTGAAAATGAAGAAGGAAATTATAATCGGGGCCATAATAATAATCGGAACAATAATTATCGGAGCAAAAGAAGTGGGTGAAATAATCCTTATAGTCGACAGGCACCCACTGTCGCACCTATAATCCAACCTGCAATCGCAATCGCACCGACAGTCGCATCCGAAGTCGAACAACCACTATGAATAATTTTGATATTTTCAAATTTTTATTTTATTTGCCTCTATTAAATATTTAAATACAAATAAATAAAAGAAGTGAACTATTTTTAATGCAATTCCATCAAAATCCATCGCAGCGCCGGCTTTTAGTGATACCGCTTATAGATTGCTTAAGTCTGGTCTCCCATATATAAATTTAGAGACAAATAACACAAAATCAGCGCGAGTGGCGCTCGCCAGGTGGCGGGCCACATTCAAACATGGCCGGTGACGGCGGTAGTTTGAAAACAGCGGCCGTCAAGCGATTTATTGGCAACGTTGCTAATAAAACCACCAAATCAGGATTGATATGGCTGCAAGGAATTATTACCGATGTAAGATCAATCATTTTTCGATTTGCTATCCCGAAACAAATAGATGTTTGTAGGTGAATCTACCTCAAAATGAAATCACCCTAGCGGACGAAACGGGAACGATTCGAGTGGGAAATGTAAACACATCAAACCCATCCCCGGAATGGATTAAAAAAGGTAAACAAATCGATAAAAATTGATATTTTTGATTGAATTTAAGTATTTAGGTGTCTACTGCATGGTGATAGGTGCAGCGAGTGATCAAAGTCGGGTCCACTCGATCAAAATGACCGATTTGTCACGCAAACCTTTGGAGAAACAAATATGGCCCAAACTCGTAATTCATCAAGAAAACGACGAAGCTTGCGATACAATTTCCTCTCTTGGTTTATTTTAATACGAAAACCATTCCAGTGTAGACCAAAGCCATTGTGGTCAGACATTTGGCCTTGAAAGCGGGTTCACGGAAATCCTAACATTTCAATCAAATAAATAATAATAATAATAATAATAATAATAATAATAATAATAATTGCACGAAATTTATTAAATTTGTTCATTATCCAAAAACAAATGTGAAATCCATCATTTTTCATAAAACATTAATAAACGGCAGTTTGGGCGTTTCCAACAAGAAACTCAAGTCTGAGCCCGTTTCAAATTCCACCGGCGTCTTATTCGCATCAAACAGCCTGGCAGGTTTACTCCCTTGCAATATGAGCTTGTTGCCTTCCATTAACAACCAACCGCCTTCGCGTAAACCCTGTAAAAAAATTCATTTTGCGTTTACAATCAACGTGAAACACACTCGGTTAATTTCCTACCAATACTGGCGGAGTGTTTGGCACTTCGTGATACTGCTTGATTCTTGTCTCGCGAGTTTCCTGTTTAAATTATGAGAATAAGAGTGAATTGATGTCGATTTGAGAGCTTTAAAACGGCAAATCTTACTCCCATGTGCGTGGAATTTGGATCTGGGTCCATGAAATGCGGATTAATGTTGAAAGGAACTAATCTCAATGCATTAAACGATGGCGGATAAGCAATGGGCATGTCATTGGTGGTTGCTATTGACACCGTGGCTACATTGGTCCCGGCACTTGATCCAACGTATGGCAATTCGCCCTGAAATGATTTGATGTACGTAAACAAGTTGATCGATTCACATTCAGCCCGTATGGTTTAAAAATATATTGTACAATAAATTGCTTTTCACAATACATTAATTAACGATTCTGCATTGCAATTTCTTGCAATAAAGTTTAAATGTATTTTTGAACCATATGAGTGAAGGCAGTTGTGGTCATTCGCATAAAGTTAGAGAGAGAATTTGCAAATCCGGTTAATTTATCTGGATTTGTAGAACTTTGCTGTAGAATTATACTTATTAAAATTAGACTCGGTTTTAAGTGGTTTGAAGGAATTGCACAAAAATTGTATTGAATTTAGAGTGAATTTGATGCTTTTAGAGTGAATTTGATGCTTTTAGAGTGAATTTGATGCTTTTAGAGTAAATTTGATGCTTTTATAGTGAATTTGTTGGATGCTGATGCCACAGCACCAGCACCAGCACCAGCACCAGATTTCAATGGATTTGCAAATCTCAACTTTTGTAAAAACAAATAGATCCAATTCTGTTTTTACATGATTTTGATTTAACACAATCTAGGGACAAAAATTCAATTCCGTTTTTACACGATTTATTTTGATTTAATTTGGTAAAAAAAATCGTCTATTTAAAATTTGATTTAAATCTTAAGGAAAAATATTTCCATTGTAAGTGTATCAGCAATGAGAAAAGACTGAAACTCGAGAGGAAATTAGACCTCATGCCTTAGCTACTTCTCTCATGGTTTCAGTCTTGCCTCTCCACTCCTCCTCTGTTTTAGTCTAATTTCCTCTCTGCTTTCAGTCCTTACTCACACCATTAACCATAATTTTCAACAAAATATTTAGGGAATTCCTCTCTTTGTCTTTAATCACACGTTTTTCTGGAACGAATCAGTGTAACAAAACTTAAAACTTTTTGTTTAGGGTTTCTGCTTCCCAGCCTTTTTCCGATTCCCGGTACCAAAATGGCCGGTACTCCCGGGAAATCGGTACTCCCAGGACTAAAAAAGTTCAGGTGACAGGCGACAAAAATGACAATAGATTGCCGTTTTCCGTCAGAAATGTTCATTTTTAGCCATTTTTCATCGTAAAAATGGCCATTTTTAGCCATTTTTCATCAAGAATAGCCATTTTTAGCCATTTTTGTCAAGAATAGCCATTTTTAGCCATTTTCCATGATAAAAACGGCAGTTTTTTGTCAAAAATTTCGTCAAAAATGGCCATTTTTGTCAATTTTAGCCATTTTTTGTCAAAAATGGTCATTTTCAGCATTGAAACGTTACAAAATGTAACGTATCAATAACGAATTTTTGACGGAACCGGTATTTCTCAAATTTCCCGGTTCCCGGTATCGTGATTTCTTACCAGTTTCCCGGTACCAAAACCCTACTTTTGTTTTATTTGTGATGAGCGCCAATAATGCCATAAAACTGAAACAGCATTTTATAATCCCAGTGTAAAAACAGAATTAATTTGACCGCTAATAAGCGCTGCCACTTCAATTTTTACTTCAATAACTCGTCTTCGAATGGTGTCGACTAGATTATAATCATAAAGTCGTTTCAAGAGAAGAAACGTGTTGCCTCCACCTATTAACGAGCAAAACATTAACTTAAATAAACCTACAGTAGACTAACGGAATCTTGACCTAAAATCACAACTGCACATGACACAATCGCAGCTAAATAATCTGCATCATTCCATGGCGATGATGTGTCAAAACAATTGAGATATGGGGTCAAGATTCCGTGCACTGATAGACAAATTTGGGTCGATCAAAATTGATAAATTATTCACCAATAAAAATCGATTGGGCATCATTAACGGCTCGTACAGGGTCATCTTTCTCGTGAAGACTTTGAAATTGAAATCCTATTTTTTTTAAAAAGAATAAAATTTACATAAAATTTCGTAATTGAATCACGTTTTCGGAGTTCTCTATACCCATGTTTTCGAAATGTGGTTTCACAGTCTCGGAATAACTCGCGCAATCTCGCAACGCGTACGGGACGAATAAAATCTTGGTCACATTACGTCTAAATTTCGGCAAAAAAAAAAATTTAAAAATAAATTACAGTTTAATTCATTAATTTAATTTTTTTTTTACTTTTTGAAAAAATTCTTCAGATATGATTGACAATATTCCAAATATTCCTGGCCGTGAATTTTCGACGTCGACAGCAGCATCGCCGAGCAATCCGAACTCAATTCCTCGCTCATTTTACCTAAAATAAAATAAAATTTAAAAACTAAAACAAAAACAAACGAACAAAATCCAATAAATTACAAGCTTTTACGAAAGAAATTTTCGGGACGTTACGTTCTAAAACCTTGTGACTTTTTGAAATAAACCATAAACCCATTATGACGTACTTCCGCGCATGTATTTACACCATTTACCACCAGATGGCCCTATTCCCATAAAACCACCAAACGGCATGCAAATATAAATATAAAATAAATAAAGCGTAAAAATTCTATAAAAACGACCAAATTCAAGTCAAAGTGCAAGTTAAAATGTCAAAATTAACATTTTATAATCCAAACACTAGCTGGTATCTCGAAAGAAATCGATATTTAGATGAAATCACCCTGGCGGACGAAAAAAGAACGACTCGACAAAAAATGTAAATCAAACTCACGGCCGGAATGGATAGAAAAAGATGGGTCAATTGATAAAAATTAATATTTTTGATTAATTTTGTATATTTAGGTGTTTGCTGTATGGCGATGGGTGCAGCAGGTGATCAAAATCACCGATTTTTCGATTTGGAGACACAAATGTGACCAAAATTCACAATTCTTCAAAAAAATGACGAAATTTGAAAAAGAAATTTGTTCTTCTCGTTTTATTTCACTCGTAAATCATTCCAGTGTTGAGCAAAGTCATTGCAGTCAAATATTTGGCCTCCAAGGCGGAATTGAGGGTTTTCATGGCTCGCCAGTGTAGTTTGGAGACTATTTCCGGGTTCCCCGCCTCGTGCTCGGACTCCATGTTGATGTAACGCAACCAAACGTCTGGAAAATGAATTTTTGTTTTGATTTAGATAAATTTTTTTTTTTTTTAAATTTGTGTTTTACCGATGCTGGTTTTGCCGAAATGGTTGATGATGTCTTCGAGGATCCTGCGCAGGTTTTGGATGTCTTGTTCGGCCTGCGCTTGCTCGCATTCGTACATTTTCCAAAAGAAGGACTCAAGAATCGGCGGATTCCATCTGATGGCTTTGTATACTTTTCGCGCTTCCTCCACACCGCAAATCATTATGACGAGCTCTAAGTAGAGCGTTTTCACTTCCGCCACTAAATACTGCGACGGGATACTCAACGTTTTCTGTTTTTTTGGTAAAAAAAATTAATTAATTAAATCGAATTTGTGAAAAAATCGAAAAATATGAATTAATTCGTTAAAAAAATCGAAAAATATGAATTAATTCGTTAAAAAAATCGAAAAATATGAATTAATTCGTTAAAAAAATCGAAAAAGATGAATTAATTCGTTTAAAAATCGATTAAAAGTCGATAAAAAGTCAAAGGAATCCAAAGAAAACCGAAAAAATTGATGAAAAATCAAAAATATCGAATTCATTCGTTAAAAAATCGAGAATTATCAATTTAATTCGTGTAAAAATCGAGAATTATCAATTTAATTCGTGAAAAAATCGAGAATTATCAATTTAATTCGTGAAAAAATCGAGAATTATCAATTTAATTCGTGAAAAAATCGAGAATTATCAATTTAATTCGTGAAAAAATCGAGAATTATCAATTTAATTCGTGAAAAAATCGAGAATTATCAATTTAATTCCGTTAAAAAATTAACTAAAAATTAAATCAATTCGTAAAAGATCGATTAAAAGTCAAAAAAGCGAATGAAATCGTAATAAAAACGATAATATTAAATAAATCGAATAACTTCATTTAAAAATCAATGTTTATTGTTTTTTTACCCTCAATAAATCGACTGCTTTTGTTGGGTTGGTCGTGAGTGCCCATTCTATGGCCAGATGCCAGATCCGGATAGAATTCTAAAATTAAAATAAAATAAAAATCAATTTTTTTTTTTTTCACGTTTATTTTTTTAAATACTTTAATAGGAACGTTTTCGGTTGCACGATTGAATGAACCCTGGATGATTTTCTCCGAAGAACCTTTGGCAATTTCGTATTTGATTTGAGTCAACCACAGGGATTCCGATTGCGGATGTTTGTCCAGCGCCAATTTAATCACCTTTTCTTTTTCCTCGGAGTCTGTTAGCAAAATCTGGAGAAGGAATCAGTTTATTTGATTCATTCAATTCCAATATGATTTTGTTTTACCCATTTGTGATACAATTGTTCGTTGAGGCGGTTTTCATGGTGTCCAGATTGAAAGGCGCAGAGTGCGTAGCTGTAAAACTCGTTGGCCAGTGTGGAAAAAGACGGATCTTCGTGTTTTGATAGACACATTTCGATGTAAAGCGTGTACATTTCAACTGGAAATTTGTGATATTTTAAGTTTTTCATTGAATAAAAAGTGAAATTTTATGATTTCAATTAAGAAAAATTGAAATATTCAATAATTTCAACTGTTTCGGAGAAAAATTGTAAATATTTCATTAATTTCAATTCTTACCAGTTGCCACTCTTTCAATCGCTCGGGTATAAATATTAATACAAGTATGCACAGCGTTTTCCAAATCCCGTTTTTCCTTAACCGCCTTCGCCAAACATCGTTTCGCATGGAAATCCCACACGTACTCTTCCTTCGGCAGTCGCTCTTCCCCACAAAAACGACTCCGGAGCCTAAAAACAGCCACAAAATAAACAAAAACGTATTAAAAAAATCACCTAAAACTAAATAAAACCTACAAATACTAAATAAAATCAACAAAAACCAAATAAAACCGATAAAAATCAACAAAAACCAAATAAAATCGATAAAAATCAACAAAAACCAATAAAAAATCAGCAAAAACCAATAAAAAATCAGCAAAAACCAACAAAAAAGCAGCAAAAAGTAATAAAAAATCAGCAAAAACTACAAAATCAACAAAAACTAATGCAAAATCCAAAACAAACGCAATAAAACCATCAAAAACAAACAAACACAAACTAAAAAAAACTAATCAAAAAACAAAACAACTCCTTACTCTTCGACTATCTCATCCTCCACTCCCTTCGAGAACTCAAATTCCCCGCAAATATCCACAAACGACGTCTGAAACTCGGGATCCTGAATCGCAGTAACCGCCTCCTTATAAACAGCGAGCGCAACTGCACCTTCCAAAACCTTATCCGACACTTTTTCATCCTAAAAAAAAAATAAAATCCATTAAAAACAACAACAAAACAATTTAAATCTCCAATTCCAACTTCGTTCGCGAGTCCAAAAATTTCCATCCGTTTCCGTATTTTCTCGACATGATCCAGTTCCAATCGGAAACATTGCTGATATAATATTTTCGACTCGGGGTTGAATCTAAGACCCCTCAACAAGAGTTTACGAGCCGTTTCTATCGATTTATTCTCTTCGTGCTCCCATTTCGCCGCCGTGATCCACAAATCTATCAAATTTTCACACAAAAAACGTTAAATTAATACTTTTTAATCGATTTTTATCGTTTTACCGGGTTTATTGCTGTGTACTTGAAGCATTCGGATGAAAATTCGACTAATCGGTGTGTGCATTCTCTTAAAAAACGCAAATAATTCGTTAAAATCGCAATTTTTATCATTTATTTCATAAAATTTACCACTTTTTTGCAAAATTTGATGTGGTTGAGCCAGACTTCAACGTCGTATTGATGCCTATATTCGACTACCTGAGGATATTTTGTTTAAATTAATGTTTTTAAGCGTTTTGATACGATTTACCCGAAATAATTGACTGATTCGACCGATGACGGCGTAATCGATTTCATTTTTCTTGTGCATGTACCCGATTTTCTGCATAAATTTATTGATTTTTCAATTTTTTTTAAATTTTTCATTCAAGAATTGAATTTATTTTATATTTTTACTTTACGGCGCTTCCGAATTAAATCCAAAACGTTGATTTCGTACTGAAATAAAACGAAACGATTTTCATATTTCAATCGGGAGTTAAATCTCGGGAATTAATTACTTGGATGTATTTTAAGAAATCCTGTTTGGTTTTGATCACTCGTTGGATTTTGTACTCGAGGTGTTTGCGCTTCTTCGTGATACATCTAAAAATTCAATCAAATTAGACGACCGGTCGGGAAATCGGATGGCGGTAACTCACTTGACTTCTTTTAATGTGAAGAGACCGACCCTCACCATCTGTTCTATTTCATCCAAGGTTTCTTCCAGTCGGAGCTGAACAATCTCAGCCATTTTCGCGTTTCGTAAATATCAACAAACTGGACGTTCAGAGGGGTCAAAAATGGTCAAAAATGACATCCGTAACACCACGAGGCAAAAGTAACAAGAATGACGTCATATCAGCGAAACGAGTAATCCAGCGCCAACTGTTGACGGAATTCATCATCCATTATTCAGGTTTGATCATTCGGTTTAAAAAATTCTAAAATGGGCCTAGAAGTTTACATTGGCGGACTTAGTAATGGAGTTTGTGAACGCGACGTCGAAGAGTTATTTGCTGGCTATGGAGAAATTCGCGACATCGACGTGAAAAAAGGATTTGGATTTGCGGTTTTCGACAATCCGAGTGACGCTAAAACCGCAATTAGCGATTTAAACGGTAGAAATTTCCTCGGAAACCG
This sequence comes from Strigamia acuminata, assembly GCA_949358305.1. NCBI lineage: Eukaryota > Metazoa > Arthropoda > Chilopoda > Geophilomorpha > Linotaeniidae > Strigamia > Strigamia acuminata. The sequence continues at coordinate 34,048,310 of OX442314.1, forward strand.
AGTAACGGTACAGTTGGTTCGACAAAATAAGTTTTCTTTTAATTCTCGGGGACGCGGTGGTTCATACTCGGCTTGCCGGACATTCAGGGTGTTAGTGGAGAACCTGTCGAGCAGCGTCACCTGGCGGGAGTTGACAGACTTCATGAAACCGGCTGGACGAGTGACTTATATCGACGTGCACAAAGTGAAGCGAAATGAAGGTGTCGTTGACTTTTCTACGGAAGCGGAAATGGAAAATGCGAATACGCTGAGTTGCACGGTCGCCGACTGCGACTGAGTCGAGAAGACCGAGCGCGCACATCTCGATCGTGCGCAAATAATAATTCACCTCGGGAATCTACTTTCGGATCGCATAAAATGAAGTTTGCAACGGAAGAAAAAGTTGTTAACGGTCAGTTAGAAGAACAGCTGTTGCGACTGACCAGTGAAAATGATCGTTTGAGCAGAGAGAATGTGCGTTTGGCAGAGAAAATGCGCGACTGACCAGAGAAAATGTTCACACATCTAGATCACCAATCAGGAATCATTCAAGATCAAGATCACGCAGTTGTCATTACGACGATTATTCACCTCCGCCATCAACTTCCGGGTCAGCGGAGGAAGTGATTAATGGCGTCGCACATCAAATAAACCAACGTGAAAGTATTGCCGACTTTGCGACAGAAGCGAATCCTTATCCTTATCCTTACCCTTATGCTTATGAGGAAACTGCAGATGCAGAATTTGAAACTGCAGATGCAGAATTTGAAACTGCAGATGCAGAATTTTATAGCAGTAGTGTTAGAGATCGTTTGTTGCGACTGAGCAGATCTAGACCTCGAATCGGCAATAATTCCCATTATAACTGATGAATTTAAGTCGTTGAATGTCAAAGTGCACCGCGGGGAAGTGTTGTTCGGGGTACTCGTAGTGTAGGAATGTAAGTGGGGACGTGGAATTGAGATAAGTTGAATTAAGGAAACATTTTTGGTTGTAAGATTTTATTTTGTTGTGAATTTTATTTTTGATGCTTTATTATTTTTTAAAAATGGTTTTGTAATTGCTGTAATAATTGGGGTGTTTTTTCCCACATTGCTAACTTGTGTAAACGGTCATTTGTCATTTCATTTGCAAAATTAATTTTTTATTCATGCCAAATTACACTATTTAAAGTGCAAGATGCAAACTCATTGCCTGACGCACTCGCAATGCAAACTTCATGTCATCCTGGTCAACAACGATTAAGCTTCACTGCACAACTCTAACAGGGAGAATGCACCTTGACCTTTGACAATAGACACAATTTATTCTAGAAAATACGAAAACAAAAACTACTTAATATTCACGACACAACCACTTGAGGGAATTCCAAGTTTCACAACCAGTTTCATTTCTTCAACCGACCTACAAACATATCGCAGTTTTGAATCCATCTCCATCAACTCCGGTGTTTAATCCTAACACGAAAATTCGCAGCAAATGCAATTGTAGTTTCCAAAACTGTCCCGATCAATGTCAACCATTACGCGTGCATTATCCATATTGCTTTCCCACACACAGGTACGTAATGTAGATGAATAACCTTTCTCTGAAACACGTCGCCTTTCCAACACACAGGTAATGGGGATGAGGATGAATAACCTTTTCTCAGCAACAATTTCCAGGATGCACCACTACAACTACAGTATTATTTAATCTTCTTGTGTTTTGGTTGGTAAAAATGAGTACAATGGTTTGATACAAAATGTTGACAGTCACGGGCTTAACAATACACGTCATAGCCAACTGCTAACAGAGCTTAGGCTTAAAATAACATGAACAAATTTTAATTTCTTATGTGTGTAATTCAGTGAGCAACACTTTAAATAACGTCTTTTTTCAGAAACGCCAAAATCCTCAAACGGGCCCCATGTTCCGTACGACCAAACATTTTTCGCCAGCGTTGTGTATTTGGATTTGCGTCATTTCATCAATGCCTGCTTATTGCAAATTAGATAACTGTTCTCGTATAATTCCGTGCACCCTAGAAAATGGCTGTGCTTCGTTGGACGAATCATGTGCTTGTACTAACCACAACTCGAGTGTTTCAATTGTATGTAGCGAATGGTCTCTTCATTCATTGTCTGTCAAAGCCAAACGAAACGAAGAGAATGGTCTGGACCTGACAATTGATGGCCTCAATAGCGGATTGACTTTAAAATTTCTAGATTGGTTTATCCCAAAAGTTCTGTTCGAAACAAATAGATTTCACAATGTTGAGATATTGAATTTCTGCACCGATCCCTTAAAAATAACTAATAACATTAATCTGTCCACAATATTTAATGCAATCCCAGAATATTTAAGGACATTAAAAATGCGTAACAACTGTTTACTGTCGCTTACTAGCAACGTTACAAATCAGATATTTTTACGGGAATTAGATTTAAGTTTTAACAAATTCACTCAAATACCCAGTAACATATCCAACTTTGATATTTTAACTAGTTATGATCTCAGCAACAACCATATTGGTATTGTTTCAAGAAGCGATTTCAACCAAGCATTAAACCTAGAGGAACTCAACTTATCGCATAATAATCTGAGTTCATTACCGCCAGATTTATTAGTTGATTTGAAAGATTTGGATGTGCTAGACTTATCCCACAATTCCATCGAATCTATACCCAGGAACCTGTTGTCAGAAAATTGGTTTCTGAGAAAATTTCACATAAACAATAATAAACTCCATGAAATACTCGGAAATATGTTTGAAACTTCCAGAGCAATTGTGGAGTTAGATTTCAGCCACAATCAAATTAAAAACCTTATATTGTGGCTCGGCCACACAAAGAAACTAGAAGTGCTACGCTTGAATTCGAATAACATGACTAACTTTTTTTTCGGTGCACTTAAATATATCAAAAAGCTAAAACACATTACATTAGCTGATAATTCGATAAGCGATATCCAGCAAATGTCCGCACATCGTGATTCTGCAGTTCATTTTGATCTAAGAAATAATAAGTTGGAAGTTATGCTGATTCCTCCTACAAATATCATAACGAATGCTGAGACACTAGATATGTCAAATAATTGTCCTAAAAAGTATCAATTTCTTTTTCCAGAAGTTAACCAGTACATAAAAAACTATAAATGTTCTAATTGCTGCTTACATGATATTTACCAAGGCATGTTTGATGGCGTAACCAAAAGCATTGACATTTCGTTTAATAAAATTGGAAAATTAGATGACAATGATCTGACAGCATTTGAAAACGTCTCTAAAGTTATTTTGAGCCACAATCAAATTCGCCAGGTCAATTTCAAGTATTTTGAAATTATTTTCATGCATAACAACAGATCAGTTCATTTTGACTTGTCTCACAATCCTTTTGTGTGTGACTGCAAATTAAACAGATTCATCAAGTATCTGCGCAATCAGAGTGCATCAGTCACTTTTAACACACAAAACAATTCCTGTTCTTACCCGCCTAAAATGAATGGTACATCTCTGCTAACGGTAAATAACTTGTATTGTGAGTATCCCAAAAATTGTCCACCTGGATGTTACTGCAGTGTTGATGACCGCGATGCCCCACTACATGTGTCGATTGCTTGCATTAACTCCAACTTGACTCGTTTCCCCAAAATACATTCGTATGGTTCAACACTTGCTGTTCGCTTAAACTTAACCCGAAATAAGATTTCCTCGTTACCAGAAAAACATGATCCAATTTGGTCGCTGATAACAATGTTAGATCTCTCGTATAATAGGTTGGAATTGTTACAAAATATGCCTATATTCCCAAACTTGTCCGTTGTGTATTTAAACAACAACTCCCTCAGTACATTCGACGATAAAATTGCGAGTTTGTTAAATATGGAAAAACTCAAGCTATCGAATAACCCATGGAAATGTGATTGTGAAATGAGTAAACGTGTGCTCAAATCTCACCCTTTTGAGGATAAAAATACATTAACCTGTATGATAGATAATGTAGTACATTACAATTTTACTGATATTGATCGAATTTGTAAAAGTTTCAATTTGTTATTCCTTTTACTACCAGTTATTACAATTTTAATTCTACTAAGTGTGTTTACAATACTCTCCTACAAGTACAAATCAGAAATTTTCTACTACATGTTCTCCAAAGGAATTTGTTTGAGGTTTGTGACCGAAGAAGACATCGATGCAGACAAAACATACGACGCATTTGTCTCGTACAGTAGCGAGGACGAAGACTGGATCGTGGACTTTCTCGTCCCGGGGCTGGAAACAGGCATTCCGTCGTACAAACTGTGTCTACACAGCCGGGACTGGGGCGCGGGTGAATTTATAACTGATCAGATAGTGAAATCGGTGGAAAGCAGCAAACGGACCATCATTGTGTTGACTGACAATTATTTGAAGAGTTCTTGGAGTCGTTTGGAGTTCGACATCGCTTACCAAAAGGCGCTTGAAGATAAAGTGCGTCGGGTGATCGCAGTTGTGCCAGACAAAGTTCCCGATCTGTCCAAAATCGATCAGGAATTCAAATCATTCATAACGTTGACGACATATGTCGAAGCCAAGAAACCTTACTTTTGGAGGAAATTAAGAGCATCCATGCCCAGAACGATGAACACTTGTTGCGCATCGACGAAAAGGAAATCCATTTATCTGAAAGCTGCATTCAATGAAAATTCAGCTGAAACAAAAAACATCTAGTGCTATTGCTTTGCAAATAATAATACATTATGTAAAGTGCATTTAATGAAAATTCAGCTGGTAATGATTAAAATAATAGCGTCATGATTATTACGAGTCACTGATGTTGTTTTGATGTTGCAAGGGTTTTTATGCACTTTGCAACATTTTGGTATTTCATGTGTAGATTTGAATGTGTAAAAGCGTAAAAAGTGAATAAAAGTTGTTTTCTCTTGAGGTATAACGTTTATTTTATTAACCCATCTTATAAATTTACTGATACAGGCTCTTCTGTTTCCCAGATAAAACCGGGATTTGGCTGCGAATTTCGTTTACGAACCCGAAATCTGTAAGGAATTCGAGAAAAACCTAAAACAAAACGCGGTAAAAGCTGTTGGAACAACCACAAATGTACATTATTAAATTGATTTATGGTTCAAAAGGTATTTTGTTTTTTAAAAATATTTTTTGTCGAAAAAAATTCTTCTTGTATTTGTTCAATTTACCTAAATCTGCATACAAAACTCCTTCGGAATGGTCTAATTTTCCAATGACAGCGCCCCTAAAAGTTTCCAAAACATTAGTGACAAATATTTCCTAGGGGTACAACAGTTGGGACGTGACAATCAATCTTTACCACGGATTTACTACTAAGGTATGTCCCCACGCAACGTAATCAGCTTGTATATCTCTTGCGGGGGACACGCACGCCACGTACAATTGGTTATCCAATGCACGTGCTCTTGAAAGCAATTCCCAATGTGGCGGTCCGGTGGTCATATTGAAAGCACCTGGGTATAACAGCAACTTGCAACCTTGTTTCGCATACGACGAAGCCATTTCGGGAAAACGAAGGTCGAAGCAAATCCCCAAGCCAATTTTACAATAAGCTGAAAATGGTTTCTTCTTTTTATCGTTTTTATTTTAGTGTTTGGAAATGTTCGTTTCATACAAGGTGTTCGTAAATTGATGCGCCTATTTGTAATGAGTACTTAAAATACAAAAAAATGCAAAATATTAAGTTGCATTGATGAAAATTAAAACTTATTGCGTCCCCATAATATAAAAACATCTAAATGCGGTCAGCAATACAACCATAGTTTATAAGATATACTCATTTCAAATGCGTGCATCGGCTTGCGGACATCCTGTATTTTTATATCCATTTACGCGTATCTATTATTTCTAATTTATTTCCTGGACTCATAGTCTCCGATTCCATAAAGGTAATTTTTCCTGGAATGTGAATCTCTAATAAATGAATCTGGAAAATATACATATTTTTTTTTAAAAATTAAAAATAAATATCAAATAATTTTTTTTAATATTACTTTTCGATATTTTGCTATCATGTCGCCATTAGGGCCAAAAACGGTGCACGAGCTGTAATATCTTCCATTATCAATCTCTGGAATTGAACCTAAGAAAAACACAAAATTCTCTGTTGGGGCCATTTTTTGGTGGCCCATTTCAACAATTATTTTCATTAATTTTCATTAATTTCATTAATTAATTAATTAATTTATTTTTTAATTTGGGACCCCAAAATTATTTACCTCCTATTAAATATATTTTGTATTGCTTGGCTAAAGAAGACAGTTGTTGGGTCGTTTCTCCCGGAATTTGTTCGGCGAATGTTTGAAAATAGTCGAGTCCGCACGGTGAATTAAAAGACTCCTAAAAATACATCGAAAGGTTTATTCATCGTTTGTTCTGTTCTGTGGCTCGTAAGGTTTTTTTTGGCATTTACAGGCAGAGAAATGATTTTGGATCCAAACGATACCGCTTCGCCAATGAATTTGGAAGCTCGGTATATATTTTCAGTTTTGTTCAAACCGACTCCGAGTTGTATTAAACCGACACGCAGCCCTGAAAAGGATTGACAAATTTGAGATCTCTCAGAAAATACAAAATAAAAATGCGTGATTGCGAACCATTCTACGTACTAGAGGCCGCCATTTTGCAATGCCGGTTGGTCATTGAGATTAGTGCTTTAGCTAACCGTAATTTCTTTTTGCTTCTTTAATTATTGTCCACAAAACATTACTTAACTGTAAAGATGAATTATTTTAGCATGGATTTTAATTTTTGCTTTATTACACAAAAAATTGTTAAAATAAATAAATGGAGTATCGATCTGTACTCAGACAATCCTGTAGGCAGAACAGCACTTGAGTTATTTTTATCTTTTGATTGTTTTAAAAAAGATTTATTACTTTGTTTTCTGAATGGAAATACACCAATCCTAGATGGTTAAGACAAACATCTCACCAAGTGAACTGGCTTAAAAATGTCTGGTGTGGCATTTTCAATGGCCAAGTGCTAGGTCCTCTCTTTTACGATGGAATACTAACTGGGCAGCGATACCAAGACCTTATCCTGAACGGAATTGTAGCAGAGTTTGTTGACAATTTGCTTTTAGCATTGTACCGTGAGATGTGGTTTCAACATGATGGTGCGCCTCCACATTATGCTATAACTACACGACAGTGCTTGGATGCTATGTATCCAGAGCGATGGATTGGACGAGTAGGGCCAGTTAAATGTCCTCCTCGCTCTCCAGATCTGACACCATTAGACTTTTTCCTTTCAAGGACACATTAAGACTGTGGTGTATTCTGAACCTACTACAACTTTAGAATGGCATGTGCAAACATCCAACCTGCAAAAATAATGTCAGTGCAAGAATCCATCAAATACCATGCTCAATTATGGTGCAGATGGTAAGCATTTCGAGCAACTTCTCGACTGATCTTGTTGGAATGTTTTTCCAAAATAAATTATTTCCTTTCTTTTGTGTTTCTTTTCTTCCTCTTACAAGTATGACCCAATAGTGTCCTAATTGAGGATTAGCTCGGTTGCCTAAATAGTTTTAGGTTACAAAGCTGAGTAGACTAACGTTTTAAACCTTTTTTCTCAAAACTTTTCAGAAAGAGATAATTAAACAAAAAACAGTTTTAAGACTAATTGGATGGTGCTCTACAACTTTCTAATTCACTTTCTCTCTCTATCTGTCACGATTCTCGAGTTACAATATAGATGACTTTAAAGATGACCTCTGAGGTCAAGTTGGATGTCATAATTGGATTTTCCCCAAAATACTACCCTGACAATTATTTTGCTAAATCAAAATCTAAAACAGTTTGGGAATTATTTACTGTGAACCAGACTTTCTGACCACCCTACATAAACACTAGGTGCATTCAAAAACTCTAAAACGTATGCAAAACTCATTTCGTGTTTGAACGTGACGTCATTCCCATTGAATAACATCCCAACGTGACGTCATTCCCATTGAATAACATCCCAACGTGACGTCATTCCCATTGAATAACATCCCAACACGAAACGAGTTTTGCATACGTTTTAGGGTTTTTGAATGCACTTACTGTATCCACAGCATTCCAACTATTGTGGTAATCCCAAAATTATCATGAATAAAGGAATTTCCTTAAAACTATAATTTTATTTAGTACTAAAAGGGTTGCAAGATTATCTAGGCATCACAGGATGTAGCCCCTATGATTTGGTGGGAATTGTAGAAATCCAGGGCTACAGGAAATGCTACATCCTATTAGCATAGGGAGAATCCTCTCTAGAATTCAGTCTAACATGAAATCTGAACCTGAAAACACCTCCCCAAAACACACTTAAATTTTAATACAAATCTTATTTGTTTGGAGAAACTTCACTCAGCTTTTGGACTCATCACTTGAAATAACATTCACAAGCTATTTCAAGTAACTTTCGGCTAGTAACTTCACCGCCAAGAAGTTAGGGCTAAAACTCTTTGCCATTGAAGAGTTACAAGTTTCCAGTCAGCCACGGCTTCGAGCTCATCCGACGCCGCAGCACGCAAAGGATCGAAGGGAGAAATCTCAACAAGCTGCCCAACATAAGCGAAACTAATTCACGGGAATTCCCGATTAGTGTAACAGAATTCCGTTTGCTCTCATGAGTGGAACTGTTCCGTTGAACCCCATCCCTGAGCTGAACGAATTAGCTCCGGACGACTCTTGCCAACGAGTCGAGCAACGCACCAGCGTATTTGAAAGTAATCGCTGTCTTGGGGACATTCCAGCGCCCGTGACAAGAACTGAGACGCAGACCGAAGCCCACGTACAATTCCGGATTGACGCGGAAGCCACATCAATCACTCACGCCGAACGATTAACGACGATCCGTCAGTTCAGAACGGAATCTATTTTATTTATCACTAGTGTTTTCAATCTAATTTCACTATTCATTTTGATAACCTATTTTGTGTTTAAATCGTATATTAATTAATAGTATTTTATCACTGTTTTTAAAAACAAGCACAGCTCACATTGTATTTCGTATTTATCATATTTTATTGTAAAGTGATTACGGGTCGAAATCACTCCATTCATTTTCATAAGTGTTTATTAAAATTGAGAGTTTAAGCTATAATAACTTGGTTATTATTTTAGTGTATTTTTTTAAGTATAAGTCTTTTATAAGCATCCAACAATCTTAGAAGCATTATTTTAGATTATTGCAATATGTATCTGTGATTTTTTCAAAACTTGAGAAGAATGTTTCAAAGCTCACATTGATTATTGTGATAGCACTTTGGCACCTTTATTTGCGATTTCACAGAATCAGTCGAGAGAATCTTTTAACAAATACTGTGGTGATCTCGATTTATTTCATCTATGTTATAAATAAATTTCACCACTAAAAATTATAGAGATCAAATTATTGATACCCACCAAAACAATTGAAAAAACCCACAAAAGTATTTAATTTCACACCAATTATTCACACACTATTTTTATTTATTTTTCCACCAATTCTAGTTATCAACACCCCAAAATATTTATTTCCACACTGTTTACTTATACACTATTTCCCTTGATTTTGCCACCAAATATTAAACATCCCCTGGTTTTAAGTTTGCAACGCCAGTGTGGCCTTAGATGGCCTACTCCGTTTGCGTTTATGCCCAATTGGAACATTCTTGGCCTCGGGTGGCACTGCCAGAAAGCCCTCTTTGACGGTGTCTGGTCTTTGCTCTAAAGACCAATCTGCCATCATTCGCTTCATCACTTCCATGAACCTATTAAGGGGGAGCCGATCTCTCAAAGTGTAATGCGACTTTATGACACTATTGGTTGACTCCAGACCATTGTTTGTGCAAGGAGAGCCCAGACAATGATCAACATGCCACCCAACAAAACGATTCAAGTACTCCTCCTCAAAGTAATCCAGAAAATCAACAACACTTGTATCCAGTCTCCACTTCTTCAACAATAGGCCTTTTGTTACGTTGAAATTCTGGTCTGAGTTTATGCCAACTGCAATGCCAAAATGTCCGATCGCAGTGCCATTTGAATTTTTTTTTCACGTATCATGGTTATTTTTTTGTCTAAATGTGCCCAGCAGAAAATACGTATAGTGGCGTCGGGAAAAACTGCTGAACACGCGTTGGTTATTGCCTCTGCGCAATCGGCGCAACGTCATGAAAACGTTCGGAAAACGGTAAAAACGTCTTGTAAACGTTTTGGGGAAAAATAATGGAATTTGGGAGTTACATTCAAGGATTTGGGGACAAAATCAATATGTGTGCATTTAAAAATTTTCGGTGTTTTGGAAAATATAAATAGGGTGTCGATAAATACAACCCAAAATTATATTGTGTATTATTTTATTTCACAATAGTTTGGCTTGGGGGAGAATACTCCCCAAGCATATTTCACCCCAAATTGGCTGGGGTGAACGGTAATTAACCATTTTGGTGCAACAGATTCCTTTGTTGCACCAAACTGACAAGTGAGCTAATTGCGCAGAGTTTCTACGCAACTCAAAAGTGTGCCAGGCTTGTAACCCAAATTTTGGCACACTCTTGAATATACACTACAACTACACCTTGTCACTGCTACGCTCGAGAATCTCGCTGGTATTGATTGTGTTAACGTTTGTGTATTTTGAGACCTCTGCTTGCTTTGCCCATTGTGCAAAGCTAGCACCCGTTTGCGCCTTGTGTGAATTAGCAACCGCTAATTTACGCCTTTGAGAAGTAGAAGTTCAGACTCCTCGTGAACCACCGCCATCGTGAGTGCTAGGGATTGCAGTACCGGACGGTTTTCATGGTACCGGTATTCGGTACTGAAATTTTTTTCCGGTACTATATTCGGTTCCGGTCCCGAATGAAAAATGGGCACCGGTATTGGGCCGGTACTACTACCGAAAGCGGTACTGGCACCGGTATTGGTACCGGTTCTGGAAAGTCAATCTATTTTTCAACAAAAATATTTATTTGTCATGTGTAATTAGATAATACTGTAGTACTGCAATTTATTCACCAGGCTGAAGTTGGCACCACATTCACATTTGCCCAAACTACAGATAGAACAAATCCCAATTTTTGTTACCACGGATTTCAATGGTTTTTACACGAAAAGATAGAGGACTTTCTCCTAAACAAACCGTGAACAGCACAAGTCTCTACTCCTCTTAATTTTCGAGCAGCAAGCATGGCACAAAAAAGACTTTTACTAAATTTCCAAATCTGGTGCCACAACTTCAAACCCCAATATCTCAACAACCTGATCACGGATTTTTTTTATTTAAATAACCAAACGATATAGAGGACCTTCTCTACGAACCCTGAAAGGTACAACACTCTACCCCTCTTAGTTTTCGAGCGGCGGACACTTAAACATTGGGGAGCCTGCTGGGGAGCGGCGGACACTTAAACATTGGGGAGCCTGCTGGGGAGCCTTCGGCGATCCTTCGGGGATCCTTCGTGTAGCAAGCACGGAAATCAAAAACTCTGAAATGCAACAACGCTGAAAACATAAAACGCTGAATTACAAAAATGCGGAAAACAAAAACCCTGAAATCAAAAATGCTGAAATCAAAAATGCTAAAAACTTGGAATATTTGGGTTTTGTAATTTCAGTTGCGCCAAATTCAAATGGTTGCCGCTCGAAAACCAAGAGGGATAGAGTGTTCTGCCTTTTAGGGTTTGTAGAGGAGAAGGTCCTCTATATCGTTTGGTTTTTGAAATAAAAAAATCCGTGGTCTGGTTGTTGAGATATTAGGGTTTGAAGTTGTGGCACCAGATTTGGAAATTTAGTACAAGTCTTTTTTGTGCCATATTCAAATGCTTGCTGTTCTAGTTCAGCCATTTGCCATTATTACTATTTCCAAGTTAATTTAAAAAGAGTAAATAACGAGTGAAATAAAATTTGTCACCTCCTACATCATTAGAAATGCTGGTAGTAGTTGGCGTTGTTGTGTTGTTTATGATAATGGAAAGTACCGGTTCCGGTTCCGGTGTGAGGGACGATTCCGGTACCAAGAAAAGCTTACGGTACTAGTACCGGCCCTCAGTACCGACAGAAAAAAAACCTCGGTACCAAGACTGGTACTGAATCCCGGTACCAATACCGGTACTGGAACCGATACTGAAACCGGTACTGCAATCCCTAGTGAGCGCGCGAACGCTCGCCATCGTCGTCGTACGAGAAGTCCTTGCTCGCCGTCAACCATCGCCGTCGCAGGAGCCACCGAGAGCCACTCCGGAGTTCCCGCTCAGCCATCGTACCTGTGAGTTAACGTTGGAGAAGACGAAGCCATCTTAACAACGAGTCGTTGCTATACACGCCGTTCGCGTGTTGTGTGTAACCGTTGTTACACGCCATTTTGCCATTCTTTCATATTCCATTATTTCCGTGACCCAGTCGCATTTCATTATTTATTATTGTATAAATTGCCATTGATTAAAATATTGTTCATTTGTTTTAAACATATTTCGTGTTTATTCCCCAAATACACCCCTAGACAAACCACAGACGCCAAACCAGATTATAAGTCCTACAAACGGCATATCAGTTGCGAGTTAACATAGCTTAGATTTAAGATTAAGTTAGTTAAATTTCCGGATCGCAACAATACTATTATGCCAAGTATTGTTGTGGTCATTTCGGCGAGTATACCAGCAGCTCAACGAGAGTTCGAAATTCGAACATGATGAAATCAAACTGCACCGCACACATACAATATGCATTTTGAATTAAATTAAGTCGGTATTTAGCCTCCAGTTTTTGTGAAGAACGTAACCATTCTTGTATTACTGATGATTACAACAAATATCCGTATTGTACAAGTTTGAGCAGTGCCCTAGTCAAATATCAGTGAAAATAGCCACCTGCAATTTCTCTTGAAATATCAGTGGAACTAGCCTGTGCGCTATTTCCCCTAAAATATCAGAAGAATTAGTCACTGCGTTTTTTTTATCTAAAGCATGGACAGTGTAATCAGTGCTTTCTGTAGGTTTACTTTTTGCCCCGTTTATTTAGAGAATTGCTCCTACTTAATACAGGAAAGACAACTGATCGTTGTCGAGGAATCACCGTTTCAAAATTACTCTGACCACAGGTTGCCTATGCATCCACAACCAGTGGCAACACCTCCAATACTAGGTGAAACAGCACTGGAACCCTACACAGCTCTATGACAATTTTTTTTTGCTTTATTTATAAATACAAACTTGTTTATATTTTTCTATTTTCACACCTATGTGTACAATATTTAAATGAATAAATATATATACAGGCCAGCAATGTTGCTGATGACGACGACTTCATTTCATAGAATGTTTGTGCAATTTAGGACTAGGAAACAAATGTATCATTATATGGATTTTTATTTTTTATATTTAACTATGGGTGTACAATATTTAAATACTGGTACATTCAAATTTTTTTTCCAGATCGTTTTGCAGACCGTTTTGCAGATGTTTAAAGTGTATTTTCTCAGTTTTTCGACATTTTTCGTACATTTTCCCACTTTTTTTTCATTAACTCCTATAGGACCCGTTCCCACCTACACCCCCGTGGACCGCCTGTTTTGGCCTTATGGGAAGACAATTGGTTCGACCAAAATGTGAACCAGATACTGGCCGCGATAGACGTATTGGAGCACTCTGACTCAACTTCTAATCTGCCCACCAAGCTACCCTGCCAGTGAGGGGCGTGCGGGGAATTAGGTCACATACAATAAAAAAAACTGTCCGGTGTACAGGAGCAGTCTGTCACGAAGACACCAAACTGGAAATCAACATGCACCAGCTAAGACAAGCCTCTGCACCATTTTTGATGCTATAATCTTGGAAATGAGTCAACTTAAAAACGTAAGTGATTAATACCGACTACTTTTGGACACTACTATTCATTTTTCAGTTTGCTTTTCTTTTCATTTTTCATTTTGCTTTTTTTTTCATTTTCCATTTTGCTTTTTTTTTCATTTTTTATTTTGCTTTTCTTTTCACTTTTTCTTTTGCTTTTCTTTTCATTTTTTATTTTGCTTTTCTTTTCACTTTTTCTTTTGCTTTTCTTTTCATTTTTTCTTTTGCTTTTCTTTTTATTGGCAGACGAAATATTTTTTAGCGCCAATTGATTTCCACTGATTGCCGTGTCTAAAATGCACTGTCAATGAGTTCTATACATCATTAAAAGGGGGGGCGGCGGCGGAACTAGCGCGTCATCATAAGTCGCGTTCCTGCCCTAGCGTGCCATCATAAGTCGCGTCCCTGCCCCAGCGCGACACACGCCAAAGAGACAACAGTGTCGGTATATTCGCGACAATGCTTCAACGCGACAAAGAATGGCCGCGACACGAATGTGATAGGATGCATTCGCGACCTAGCAGAAGCGCGACAAAGTGGAGCAGTGGCCAAGTCCAATCATTCATGATTCATCATGGAGTTGGAAGGTCGAAAACGAACAGCGAAAATACTGGCCAACGAGGGTTTCATCTACAGATCAGATAAAACCAGAGTGGATGCCGTGTATTGTAGAAGCATCGTAAACCTTTGTCCGGGTAGGGGAGTGTCTCGAAACGAAAACTTTGCAGTTTCAACAGCTCACAATCACAACTTAACAACCGGGGGGAATGTCTTTGCGACCTGCCTATCCACACATACGCTAAGCTAATAAACAAGAAATAGCCAAATAACCGTCCTGTTGATTCCTGAATGGGGCCAGACCGAAACAGAGTCAAACACCAGATTTGACATTACCTTCAAGTCATCCGGAGTGAAGTCTCTTCGGAGACAAGAGGGAGAGAAGAAATTAAGTTAATACCAGTTTTTTATGGCTGGCAAATGGCAAAAATAACTAATTTTTCATTTTCTTTAATTTTTATTATTATTTTTTTTTATTTATTTATTTATTTATTCATTATTATTACTCCATATTTTTTTTTTATAGTCAAAAGGATTCACCATCTGAGAAATTCGAGGCTTTTCGATGAGATAGAGTCGTCTCTACGCCATTGGATCGCGGCCAACCTCCCGCCACTGTAACCAACAACCACCAACGACCGACCAGTAATCACCGACCAGACCAATCATAATTCATAATTGACCTTCTCGGACCACTACATGGTATGATAGTCCAGCGGACCCGGCGCTCGTTCAGTGGCGTCCTAGCGCATGCTCGCTGTCGACACCGTCGCTGCCGCCAACATCACTATTGGCGCCGTCGCTGTAGCCAAAATCGACCCGTCATTGCCGACGTTGTTTGTGCCACCGTCGCGGCCCCCGCCAATCGTGCCTCGAACTATTCTCGTCGGACGAGAAATCTATAGGAGAGCGAAAGGTTGGAAATGAGAATGTCTGCAACAGAACCTGGTTCGTCCTCGTCCGACTTATTCCACTGTGGGATGTACGAATAGAACCAAATAATTCGCATTAATAAATACAAAACTGCGTTTAAATAAACAAGAAGTTGTTTGTGACGCCATATTTAAAGAGAGACCAGAATAATTTTTGATTTTTTTAAATTTTTTTAAATTTTTAAATTTTTATTTAGAATTATGGCACTTTTTTTTGGACACAATTAAGTGAGCAGAAAATTGTTAGCTGATTTTGTTGTTCGTATGTTTAGATTTATATTTATTAGCCACTGCGGTTTTTTTTTGTCTAAAGCGTGGACAGTGTGATGAGTGCTCTCCTTAGGTTTATTTAGAGAATTGCTCCTACTTAATACAGGAAGGCAACTGATCGTTGTTGAGGAATTATTGTTTCAAAATTACTCTGAGGACAGGTTGCCTCTGCATCCACAACCAGTGGCAACACCTTCAATACTCCAATATTCCACAGCTCTATGACAATTTTTTTTTGCATTATTTATTAATAACAATTTATTTATATTTTTATATTTTCACAATATTTGCATAACCAATTCAATTACGTTTTAATTACGTCATCAACTCAGAAATTTGATTTAAACAAAACACTTTTTTAAGTCGTATCCGAAGTGCAAATTAACACCTTTACAAATGGCACATAAAGCTAATACTGTAGTAAGAACTGTCTCACGAGGCCAAAGATATCAGACAGAGCTTCCTGATTTACAATATTTAAATAAATAAATATACTGTATATGTATACAGGCCAGCAATGTTGCTGATGATGTCGACTTCATTTCACAGAATGTTTGTGCAATTTAGGAGTAGTAGGAAACAAATTTATCATTATATGGATTTTTATTTTTCATATTTAACTATGGGTGTACAATATTTAAATTCCGGTACATTCAAATTTTTTTTTCCAGATCGTTTTGCAGACCATGGAAGACTGACTCAACTTCTAACCTGCCCACCAAGGTGCCCCGCAAGTGCGGGGCGTGCAGAGAATTAGGTCACATACAATCAAAAAAGAACTGTCCAGTGTACAGGATCAGTCTGTCACTAGAGGACACCAAACTGACAACCAACCAGCACCAGCTAAGACAAGTTAAGTTTCTGCACCATTTTTGATGCTATAATCTTGGAAATGAGTAAACTTAAAAATGTAGTCAACTTAAAAATGTACCTAAGTGATTAATACCGACCACCTTTGGGCACTCTTCATTTTTCATTTTGCTTTTCTTTTCATTTTTCATTCTACTTTTTTTTTTCATTTTTCATTTTGCTTTTCTTTTCATTTTTCATTTTGCTTTTCTTTTCATTGGCAGACGAAATATTTTTTAGCGCAATTGATGCCAAAAAGTTTCCGGAGTACACCAAGTTTCCAATGGACCTTCAAACTTTGGAGGTGACCTGGATGCTACTTGGGGCATTGCTTGTGGCACTTCTTTCTGAAAGGGCGTGCAACAACTGCAAATGCTAATAACACCAAAGATATTTTGCCATTTGGTCGAATTTCTGTCAAAAAAATTTCTGAAAATGAGATGGAGTGCCAATTTAGAATTAGATTTTTACAGAGTACTCCTAAACAAGAGATTGAAAAGACAAGTTCATCACCAAAATACCAATTTGAAAGGTAATTCACCTGGACTTGACACAAAAAATTCTGGAGAATTAGAAAAAGATCAAGACATGGCTGCACACGTCTTCTTAAACTAATCACAGAATGAGAGACCATAGGATAAAAGACATCGGAATGACTTATTGACAGGGCTGCCACTATGCAGAAGTCCGACGAAGTGAAAATGAAAGCTGCATTTGTTGCTATCCCTTTTTTGCAACTTTAATTATAAAATCCAAATGTATACCAGGTACCTAAGTCATTATAAATTTCCACTGATTGCCATGTCTAAAATGCACTGTCAATGAGTTCTATACATCATTAAGAACTTCATCTTTAAAAAAAAAAAAAAAAAAAAAAAACCTCAATCAAATTCCTTATTTTATTATATTTTACAAATATATATTTTTGTTTAAGTAAATAAGAAGCAAATGCTGACCGTGAATTGGATCACACACAGCTCGTGTGTGCGCACCAAATCACATGACTAACTCGCAACTCGGCGGCCCGATCTAAATCTAAATCTAAATCGGTACAAAAATTGCTATTCTAGTTGCACCCAAACTTGCTCACTCTTCACTTAAAATTAATAAACATTAATCCACATCGCAAATTACCATGTTTAGGTCCTGCTTAACTCTCTGCTCCGTGTACGTACGAGACATTAACCTTTGAGAATCTTCTTACTGAACTGTTTGGCGCATGGGTGCTGGGTCTTCTCGTGTGTGGCTTAACCATCCTGTGGGATTATTATAAATATAAATTTTATTTATATTTTCAGGAAAGATGGCTGAAAGATTTACGTAGACGAAATACGAGCGTATGCCATGCATTTTACCCAGGGAACCTTACACAATTGAGTTTACACTTGCCCTTACAGTATTGGTTTTATTATTAAGTTTAAGATTTAACTGTCCAAACTGCCCCAAACCACAAAATTTAATTTCAATTGTTTTTTTTTTAGTGCTTTGTTTGAAAATTGTCTAAAGGTTTTATTTTTCTATGAATATATAATTCTAATAGATGCCATGTGGATGTGTGTGAAGCCAATTTGTTTTCCGTCTCAGCGCCAGAGTTAATATCTTTACTATTATCTCATTTCTTTTTAGATTATCTAGTTCATGCAGCCATGCTAAAACAAGTTATTAGCATTGGAAGCTTATAGCAAAGCTAGGAAAAAAGCAGGAACAGTTTTGTACACCCAAGGCTTGCAAGTGGACAGACCTATTAAAACGCACCTGAAGCCAATGGAAGACATTACCTGTTATGTCTCAGCATAACAACCGGAAGGAATGTATTTGCGACCTGCCTATCCACACATACGCTAAGCTAATAAACAAGAAATAGCCAAATAACCGTCCTGTTGATTCCTGAATGGGGCCAGACCAAAACAGAGTCAAACACCAGAGATTTGACATTACCTTCAAGTCATCCGGAGTGAAGTCTCTTCGGAGACAAGAGGGAGAGAAGAAATTAAGTTACTACGAGTTTTTTATGGCTGGCAAATGGCAAAAATAACTAATTTTTCATTTTCCTTAATTTTTATTATTTTTGTTTTTATTTTTATTTATATATTTATTCATTATTATTACTCCATATTTTTTTTTGATAGTCAAAAGGATTCACCATCTGAGAAATTCGAGGCTTTTCGATGAGATAGAGTCGTCTCTACGCCATTGGATCGCGGCCAACCTCCCGCCACTGTAACCAACAACCACCAACGACCGACCAGTAATCACCGACCAGACCAATCATAATTCATAATTGACCTTCTCGGACCACTACATGGTATGATAGTCCAGCGGACCCGGCGCTCGTTCAGTGGCGTCCTAGCGCATGCTCGCTGTCGACACCGTCGCTGCCGCCAACATCACTATTGGGGCTGTCGCTGTAGCCAAAATCGACCCGTCATTGCCGACGTTGTTTGTGCCACCGTCGCGGCCCCCGCCAATCGTGCCTCGAACTATTCTCGTCGGACGAGAAATCTATAGGAGAGCGAAAGGTTGGAAATGAGAATGTCTGCAACAGAACCTGGTTCGTCCTCGTCCGACTTATTCCACTTTGGGATGTACGAATAGAACCAAATAATTCGCATTAATAAATACAAAACTGCGTGTAAATAAACAAGAAGTTGTTTGTGACGCCATATTTAAAGGGAGACCATAATAATTTTTAATTTTTTTAAAATTTTTTTAAAATTTTTAAATTTTTATTTAGGAAGATGACATTCTTTTTTGGACACAATCAAGTGAGCAGAAAATTGTTAACTGATTTTGTTGTTTATATGTTTAGATTTATATTTTCCTAAATAATTATAAACATTATTTGTCTAATAAACGTTTTTCGTTAATAGTGAGTTTGCGGTTGCCAATTAATCCTTATAATTATGAGTTACAAATTATGAGTTATAAAAATGGACTTATAACATAACTTGCGGTACAAGTATAAATTATACTTATAAATACCATGTGATCACACCATGTGACCACCACAAGTCACATTACATCATCAAACCAAAATGGATGCCATTGCTATACTTACAGCTTTTGGTGAAGATGTGGAAGATTTTATAATTGCAAAAGCTATAAGTAACTGTTTACGTGAAAAAGAACAACTGTATACACCACATTCCTTTGATATCATGTCTATTCCTGCAACAAATTTTCAATTTTTGTTCCGGTTTGACAGACCTGACATACTAGATTTGTTTAGAGTTCTTCAACTGCCAAATAAATTTGTGACAACAGACATGCATGTGATTGATGGTAAGTTGTAAATTATTTGAATTACACTTAGAATACTTTATCTTTAAATGTATTTGGTTTTATTGTAGGAATTGCTGGGCTCTGCTTGTTGCTACGAAGGTTTGTATACCCAAACCGGTTGAAGGACTTGCAGAATTTGTTCGGTTTGCACTTTTCTTCGTTAAGCAAATTGCTGTTTACCATCACAACATTTGTGTATGATAAGTGGGGTTGCAAACTACAAAATATGAATGAGAATTCTTGGTTCACCACTGATTTGCAAAAGGAAATGGCTGCTTTAGTCCAAAGGATGGGATCACCACTTCACAACTGCATTGGTTTCATCGATGGCACAGCCCATGCCATTTGCAGACCATCACGCAATCAAAGAGAAGTGTATAGTGGTCACAAAAGAAACCACTGTATTAAATTCCAAAATATTACCCTCCCAAACGGCATAATCCTGCATCTAAGTTTACCATTTCCAGGGCGACGACATGACGCTTTTATACTGCGAGATACAAATATATTGCATCAAATGGATATATTTGCTCCAGGATTTGTGTTGTATGGCGATGAGGGATATCCCTTACGGCGACAACTTATACGGCCATATAGTAATTCACGGTTGACAAACGAACAGGTTGAATTCAATAAACGAATGTCTTCACTTCGTCAGTGCGTAGAATGGAGCTTCGGAAAAATTGCTCAGCAGTTTGCATTTGTGGATTTTGAGAAAAACCAAAAGCTATACCTGCAACCAGTTGGCATGTATTACATTGTGGCAGCACTACTTACAAATGCACATACGTGTGTGTATGGATCAACAACATCGACATATTTCAACATTGAAAGCACAGACTTGGAAGAATATTTCAGAATTGGTACTTTATTGTAAACACATTCTTTTTTTGAACATGTGAATTTGTTGATTTCAATAAATTGGTGAATAAAACGAAAAAAAAAATATCTTTCACTAAACACAAAAATAACACTAATACACTGAAATACTAACAAATTAACAAAATAAATATATTTTTATTTATTTTTTATTTATGAGGGAAGTCAACATTGCTGTTGTTGCAACCTGATTCTGATTTTGCATTTCCCATTTTTTTTCCTCAAGATCTAAGCGCCTGTTATCCAGCTCTAACTGCTTGCGGCGCAATTCCAAATCTTCCTTCTTTAATTCAAATTCTTGGTCATGAATCTGTTGTTTTACCCTCAACTCATCTTTAGATTTCTCAGCTAGATAACTCCATACTCCTTCATCTTGTTTTTGGGTACGTCTACGTTTTACAGCTGGCTTTGTATGTATTCTTTTCTGTTCTTGATCATCATCATCTGCCAATGAGGATGAGGATGACATCAACTCCTTCCTTTTTTGCATCTGGTCATCAATTACTACTTCTAGTATTTGATCGGGATTTGATTCATCTTCGTTTTCTTCTATAACTCGGTTTCTACCGCTGGTCAAATTTCTCAAAGCAGCATTTCTTATTTCCTGCACCTGATCTGCTTCAACTTTTTTGTTTTTGGTAACATCTTTAGAACTCCGCCCAGGCTTTTGTAATTTCATCGCTGCCTCTAATTCCACCAATTGTAGATAATTGTCCCAAACGGTCATCAATTGTTGCATTTTTGTGCCCCATGCGGTCTTAATTCGTTCGCGGCCGCTCTCAGTAGCTTCTTCAGAATCATACCGCTTAAAATCCACAACTCCCTTTAGCATGTGTGTCTTCAATAACCGCACACTACAGGACTCAAATCTATAGCAAAAGAAAAAACAGAAATTTTTTAAAATAAAATATGTGTTCAATTTGTAATGAAATAAAAGCTGGTTTTGCTGCACGAAATAAACGTTGAATTTATTTGCACTTGATTCGTTTTCTACTGGTGTCGTTTAAACACTAATTTTGTACACATTTTCATTTGTTTGTTACAAAAATCTCAACTGTTCGACTACATATTTTGGTCGTATATCATCTATATTTTTATACATTGTTACAACAAAGCGCTGCATTGTATTATTATAAACGCGTACGTTTACTAATTAATTTAATTGCTTTTAAATACAAAATGTTCAACGTTTGATTGATTCACAACACGACAATATAAAAATAAAATATTTTTAAGCACACTAATAAAAAGAGTATCTTAAAATTGATATATTTACATAAAAGTTGAAATGGAAGACTTTACAACAAAATGAAAACAACTTAAATTTCCACGTGCACCAGCTGAAACAACAACAATTCTTATTAAAAAAATCAATTTACCTTTTATTTTCGCAGATCAAATTAGATCTGACTTTTTCCCACAATTCTGCCTCTGTGGATTCCACATCAAGACAGATGCAATTAAATAATTCTTCAATTGCTTGCAGATTTTCTTCCTCACAAAATCGAAATCGTTTACCTCCCGCCATTATTATTGCTGACAGTACAATTCCTTCACATGTAATGGAAGAACAAATCCCTATGCAAAAGAAAATAAAAATCTGTAATTTTACTAATTTGTCAGTTTTCAGACATGAAATTCTCTTCCAGTTTATTTATTTGCCTACCTGGAATGATTTTAGTTGTTTCTATCCTTTGATGACAGAAAGAAATTGTGTTTGAGACTGAATGTTGAAATAGGTCAGGCAGCCATTTTGAATTTCCATCAGCACTATCAGCGCCATTTGCAATTGTGGGAGGAGCTTCAAATAGTGTTAAGCGATCTGATTGGCTCCCTTATTTTATAAAATAGTGTAAAAGTTGAGGAGTTACGTTATGTTATAAGTCCATTTTTATAATTATGAGCTTGTAACTCATAATTATAAGGATTAATTGGCAACCTCAAACTCACTGTTATGTTATAAGTCTATTTTTATAATTATGAGCTTGTAACTCATAATTATAAGGATTAATTGGCAACCTCAAACTCACTGTTATGTTATAAGTCCATTTTTATAATTATGAGCTTGTAACTCATAATTATAAGGAACAATTGGCAACCGCAAACTCACTAGTTTCTAAGCCAATTATATTTTTTATAGCTTTAAATGTTTATCTGTATTTATATACAGTATTTTAGATTAATTACTAATTCAAGACACAATTAGAAGAATGGCCAATATAAGTGTTAGAATGGCAACAGATATTTCAACTGTTAATGTCAATGTAAATGAATTGTCACTGCATAATTATCCCATCGAAAAAAGTGCGAGATCATTATAATTGTAATGGCAAGAACATCATTGCTTTGTATTTATCCTTGTATAGGTTCACTTTATCTTTACATTAAATTTAAGCCTATGCATCAGTTGTATGATCTTGACAATAATTCGCCAACAATACACCGAGTGAATAATGTAAAGGCTTACCAACATCTTCACGAGAATTGGACATATCATGAAAACTTGATTTCATTGTGCCCAATCCTCTATTTCTTCTAGTCTCGTCACAAACTACTGTTAATCAGACCATCACCTCTTCCAGCACTGTTTAGAAACTGAAGAAACTCCTCAATGTGCAAATAATCACATGTGGTAAATGCTGCACTCATATTAGAATGCAGTCTTACAATACCTCAATCAGAAAACCAGAGCTCTCTTCTAGCTAGTTTGTGGCTTAATATAAGATCAACAAACTACCCAGGGGTGACCACGAGGAGGTAGAGAGTTGGATTTTACACCCCCAAATTCAAAATTTGAAAACTTATAAATATAAAAACGTAAAATAAAAAAAATTAACAAAAATTATACCATTGATCACCAAAAAATAAAGTATTTGCAATAAGTCGTTTAGAAAAAGCATAACCGTAACAATTACTTGTTCTCGTCAGCCGCCATTTTCTTTCTCAACGGAACAAAAAAGTGAGCACTTGGACTTTCTAGAACAACTAAAAAGAAGTAGTCCCCTTAATAACTATAAATATATATAGAAAATACTCACCTATGATGAATTATTATTCTAACATGCCGCTCATTGCGGTATTAAGCTGAAATCAAAGCTCCGAATCAAGGTTGTTTCGAAAGCTGCATGAAAACCGATGGAAGTGGTGGAGAAATCACGTGATAGATGTAGCCTCGAATCCAAGTGGCAATACGCTCTCTAGTGGCGGGAATTTAAAATAAACTTACAAGTTAATACGTATCTTGAACGTGTCTTGAACAGCTGTATAAAGACTTGCACGACTGTTCTGTGAACATTCCAAACAACAGATTGTCCAGACATGGCTGCCAATCGATTTCTTTCGGTACACGACGAAGTTTGGGACGACAGCGCGCTGATCAACGCCTACGACGCCGCAATCTCTAACGCAAAGAAGAAAATCAAGAACCGGGCCACGAATAGCAATAGTTCAGACACCCAAGCAAAAATCCAAACAAAAAAATCGAAGAAAGCGACGAAGAAGACTAAGAATATCCAAACGTGGTCAATCGGCGACGAATGCCAAACCGTGTACAGTAAAGACGGGCTTTGGTATGCGGCGGCGATTAAAAGCATAAACGCTGAAGACGACACCTGTGTCGTCGAATTTAGTGGTTACGGCAATACGGAAGTCGTGAATTTGTCTTCACTGACAACGAAAATTTCCGAAAATAAAGAATTGGATAATTGTGCGCCGACTGAAGACGGAAATGAAGCGAAATGTGCGCCGACTGTAGACGGAAATGAAGCGAAATGTGCGGCGACTGTAGACGGAAATGAAGCGAAATGTGCGCCAAGTGGTCCTTTTGGAATTCCTTTTCCTCCACCGTCGTTTGGCTTCCCGCCGATAGGAGGAATGCCACTGGTACCGTCAATACCGGTGCCATTTTTAGACGCACGCAATCCCGACGATGTGCTGGCGTCAACTCTGATGGCGTGGTACATGAGTGGATACCACACTGGTTTTTACCAAGCGACGCAGCAATTAAAAGATAAAAGATAAATTTGTATTTTAATGTAAATAAATAAATTTGCTAACATTTTCTACTGTTATTGTCAATATTTATCGAAACTCTACTTTTCATTAATTAAGGAAATAAAATAAGGAACTGTGAGTGTTTGGACGGTCGCCACGTGGTCGGGGGAGAGCCACGAGGCGCTGGACACAACACACACGATAGAATTCACTCCGAAATACACAAGAGACACAAGTTTAGTTTAAGGTAAGCTTTATTGATGTCTAGGGGTATGATGTGGTGTCTCCCAGTGCATTTCCCAATGCGACGGCTGCGAACAGCCGTCCCTAACAAGACCGCGTGGCACGGCGGCCAATGGCCGCCATGACACACGTGGTCGGAATACCGTTTAGCCATGTCGCCGCTACGTTCACGGAGAACGCAGGACGGACATGGGGAACGTGGACTATCAAGTCCCGGCGGGCGACAGAGTCGCTACGCCAACTGGATTCGTCATTGCCGCCAGCGTGGAAGAGCGATCGTGGAAGCGACCGTTCGCCATGCTGGAAGTTAGAGAACTCTCTTGGGCCTCTGCGGGGCCCACCACTTCCGGAAGGGGCACTTCCGGTTCCCAATTGGCCGGGCCAACGACCATCAGCTCCACCTGGTGCGGGGGTCCGCAACAGGTGCGCGCGAGAAACACACGAGGTGCGCGAGAGCCGTGGAAGCGCCGTGTGTTGCAGGCAAGTGAGCGGACTGAGCGGGCAGCCGGTCACAGAACAATATACAAGTATGTACACAAACAAATGCTCTTTGATGTTGCCCGGTTCTCATCGGTTTCACCAGCCCGTCGACCGAAAGGAAGGACTATACAGATTACTATTACTACGATCACATCCAAGATCCCATGGACCTTAAAACCATTGCCAACAAAATCAAATATAAAAAATATTGCCTCCGAGAACTGTTTTAATTTTGTTCAAACAATGTTCTCGTTGATTTATTGTTAGCACATGTTTTACGTTGTTTGTCAGCGTTTTTTTTTTTACTGTTAAAATTTGATAAAACCTTCCTTGTTGTTTACAAGATTAAACATTGTTTCCTTTTTAGTATACTCCCGTGTTTAAGTCCTGGCACTCACGTTTTAATAGAGTTGTTGGTGCAAGCCATGTGGGGTTGTACACAATGTTTGTGGCACTGCAGAGGGAGCAAGCCGACACAGAGGACACGTATGCGGCCATCGCACGTGGGGTCAAAAACCCCACAGCAAGTCGTATAAACCGCTTGCGTGAGAACCAGATCCGGCGGCTGATGGAGGATAGGGGCAACCAGGATGTGTTGGATTTCCTATGCTCCATGGCCCTCAACCACTGACTGTCTATTTAATCTGAAATATTTCATTCCATTATTCATTATTCACTATTCACTTTCCTGCGTCGCTCTTTTTAGCCATCCGTCTTCTCAGCGTTGCTCTTCTTAGCCATCCGTCTTCTCAGCGTCGCTCTTTTCAGCCGTCGGCTTTACAAGATTGCTCTTACAAGCGACGCTCTTCTTAGCGTCGCTATTAAAAGCCTTCTTCATTTTCACAACAACCGGCCCGACTGGGACAGTGAATAAATTTATTCAATTCAATACTTGGGATATTGAAATTGCAGCATTGTACCCTTTCTGTGAACGGCCATACCATGCTGATCACCTGTTTCCATTATAAATCTCCAACATTTTGGTCAGGTTATTCAAATTCTAATTGGATTTTAAGGAAACTGCGGTAGACTGCATTCTAATGTATGAGTGCAGCATTTACCACAGAATATCTGCCAACTTATAAACTGTTAATATTAAACCTCGAACACCTAGAATTTAAAGGGGCAAATACATCAACACAGCAGGGGTCGACAAATACCGGGCGCCAGGTGCCATGGTGCCTAAAAATTGTTGCTTGACTCATAGATTTTCAAAGATTTAAAATAGATGTTTTTGGTTTTGTCAACCATCAGAAAACCAGAGCTCTCTTTTAGCTAAGTTGCTGTTTTGCCTAGCTAGTAAAAGGTTATGAAAACATTTTGTGTCCAACAGACTTTAAATCATTTTGACTTGGTTTTCATTAACCAAGAAGAACCCCCAGAGAGAAGTGCCAAAACATCACAGGATGTGTAGAAATACCAAATACTGCAAACACCAAAGATTTTTCGCCATTCATCTGATCGTCAAAGCTTTGATGCATTATTAATGTTATTTTATGCATACTCGCATCTGGCACAAGTAAGCCACTGTACAAGTTCAATAGATTCATTCTGTATATTTATTTGTCACATGTTTTGGCTAAGAGAATCCATATGTACTTCCATAGCAATGTACTGTATTTGTCCTATATTGTATATTTTGACTGAATTAGCACTCAGTGTAAAAACTGTCGTTTAAAAGTGACGAATTGGAGGTGGCGCCATGTTTGGTCACCAGGGGTCACTTCTGTGGCCCCCTTTTGTAAAACGGGTCATTCTATTTCTTTGTATAAAGGGGGGACGAGGCTATAAATTAGCATATCCTGTTTGAATAAAATTAGTGTTCAATGTAACTCCAAAGTGTACGTGTGCCTTTATTGTCAATCTAACAAAATCAGTTTCAATCCTTTGTCATCTGCTTTCTAAAGTTAAGTTAGTTATTTCCAAATACAAATTCGAATTGCTAGTAGCAACATATGGTGCCGAAACCCGGGAAATAATTAGTAAAAACCAGGAAAAGTTTGAGTGTAATGGCTGATTTAGAAAAAAACCGTCGACAAAGAGAAGCAGCGCGGACGAATATTCGCAACATCTTCAGCACGTTGAAAAACGAGTTGAAGCAGGATCCGGTCAACGAAGTGAAGTTATTGTGCATCCAGGCACAACTGCAGTCAAAGTGGCCGAAAATCGAAAAACTAGACATTCTTGTGGCCGACCAAATAACCAACATCGATGAAGTTGCAGAAGACACGATGGCGGCCGAAGAATTCCAAGACGAGCTGCTTGCTGCCAAG
Source organism: Strigamia acuminata (assembly GCA_949358305.1). Classification (NCBI taxonomy): domain Eukaryota; kingdom Metazoa; phylum Arthropoda; class Chilopoda; order Geophilomorpha; family Linotaeniidae; genus Strigamia; species Strigamia acuminata. The sequence continues at coordinate 34,075,874 of OX442314.1, forward strand.
ATAACCCTCGAAGCCACGCTGAAGGAGATCGCATCTGTAAAAACGCAAGTACAAAATCCAAATTTACCGATTAATAATCCTCTCGTACCACCACCCAACCCGAATCAACAATGCGCGAGTATGAAACTACCCAAGCTGGAAGTAGTGAAGTTTCAAGGAACGCCCGAGACGTGGACACGATTCTGGGCAAACTTCCAGCTCAGTGTGCACAACAACACTTCGCTTCCCAAAACGGCGAAATTCGTTTACTTGCGGTCGATGGTCGAGGGATTGGCGGCCAACGCGATAAGTAGCTTGACGGTGACCGACGGAAATTACGACAGCGCGATCGATTTGCTGACCAATCGATTTGGTAAACCCGATTTAATCATCAATGCTCACATGCAGAAATTTCTTGAAATGAAACCAGTGAAGAATGCGAACGATATTGTTGCTTTGCGTGAACTGTACGATTTTTGTGATTTACATATAACCAGTTTGGAGAATTTAGGAGTAGATGCCTCGACATTTGGAGCGCTTTTGGGACCGATTTTGGCTCGTGCAACCCCTGACTCGATGCAACACGATTTTGCGAGGCCAAGAGGTGACACACCGTGGTCAATGAAAGATTTTTTGAGTTTTTTCAAGTTTGAAGTCACGATGCGCGAGAGAACCAAAGCGACAAACGATAGAAGCGATACGAACGAAAAGAAGGACACTCCAGCTGTCAAGAAACAAGAAGAGGTATACAAGAAGTTCACCAATAAATCTAATCCGAATGGTTCCGCTTCAGCATTATCAGCGATTGTGTACAAGTGCACATTTTGCAACAAGACCGAGCATTCAAGTCCTGATTGCCCGCTTACCATCGAGGAACGAAAGGAAGCTTGCAAGAAAGCGAGGAGGTGCTACCGATGCCTCAAAGAAAACCACATCTCGAGAATGTGCAAATCGAAATTTAAATGCAAGAAGTGTGAACGCAACCATCACACGTACATATGCGATACGGAGGTCGTGAAGGAGCCGGAAATCACCAAAACATCAGCTGTCGCCAACCAGGAGGTTCAAGAGTCGACGTTAATGTTGCAGATCCTCGTAGTCGAAGCTTGTGGAGCAACAAAGAAAAGAAAAGTGCAGTGTTTTCTCGATGGCGGATCGCAGAAAAGCTTTATAACCGAACGATTGTCGCGAGAATTGGGTTTGGAGCAGATTGGAGAACAGAACATTGCATTGTTAACGTTTGGGGAGACTGAACCCACTATTACGAACAGCAAGCGTGTGAAATTTACCCTTAACAATTGCTTTAACTCTAATTACAGTTTAGAACTCGAAGCAATGGAATCACCGTGGATTATGGAGTCGGTGAGGGGGAGAACTGATCCGAGAATCATACGCGAATTGGAAAAAAGAAATATTACTTTGGCCACCGATAAAAACATTCAATTTGATGATGGAATTTCAATTTTAATCGGTTGTGATAATTTTTGGAAGGTGACAACTGGCCGACAAGAACGAATCGAAGAGAAGTTGATGGCAATCGAGACTGTATTCGGATGGACACTACATGGAGCCACGAAAGGAGCAGAGAAAACCGTGTCCACTCTGGTTAGAGTAAATAAGGTTGTAGTTACTGACCATTTAAATGAACTTCTAGAACGCTTTTGGAGTCTCGAGTCTGTCGGCATCAAGCACGAAACGGTGGAACAGGGCGTGGACGACTTAAACACGATGGAACAATTCGGCAAGAGTATCAAATGGGTGAACGATCACTACGAGGTCGGGTTACCATGGAAACTCAACAGGAAAGAACTCGACGACAACCGCGAAGTAGCCAAAAAGCGATTTTGGAGCTTGGTGAATCGTTTTCGAAAAAACCCGAAGTTGTACCTGGAATATAAGAAGGTGATCGATGAACAACTGCTAACTGGTATTGTTGAGAAGGTTCCAAGCGTGAGTACATCAAATACGATTTATTATATTCCACATCGACCTGTGATTGACGAAACGCGCACGACAACAAAGCTGCGTATTGTTTATGACGCGTCTTCGCACGCGAAAGGGAGTTTTTCCCTCAACGACTGTCTCGCATCAGGGCCAAATATGTTACCTAAATTGACTAATGTGATTTTGAAATTTCGAACGGGCAAATACGGGACGATTGCGGACATTGAAAAGGCGTTTCACCGGATCCATCTGAAGGAGGACGAGCGTGATGTTACGCGTTTCTTCTGGCTGGAAGAAGACTGGAATGGCGAAGACTCTGTGGAGTTAATCGAATTGCGACAGACTCGAGTGCTCTTTGGCGCAAAACCAAGTCCGTTCCTGCTCAACGCCACGGTGAAGCAACACGTGGAAAAGCACAAAGAAGAGTTTCCAGACACGTGCGAACGTTTGAAGGAAGATTTGTATGTCGACGACTTTGTTAATAATACGAACACCACAGAAGAATCCGTCCGAGTTTATCGTGAAAGTACTGAAGTTATGAAGAGGGGTAATATGAAATTGACAAAATGGCGATCGAGCGACCCCGAATTAAGAAAATTGATTATTCACGACGATCCGAAGTCAGAAGAACTGGTGTTAAAGAAAGAGGCCAAAGTGCTAAGAGAGCGGATAAGGAATTACGTGTGTTTTTTGAGAATGTATTACCAGAACAACTTCAACGATTTTTGAGTTCGAGAAAAATAGTTTGGAAATTTATTGTTGAGATTGCGCCGTGGTGGGGTGGCTTCTGGGAGCGCATGGTGCGTTCCGTTAAAGCAGCATTAAAGAAAACAATTGGTCGCACCTCATTGAATTACGAAGGGCTGACGACTGTATTGATCGAGGTGGAAGCAGTGATTAATTCGAGGCCGCTCACTTATGTTTACGACGGTCCCACAGAACAGCCACCCTTGACACCGGCACATTTTCTCGTGGGGAAACGATTGATTAGTTTACCAGATGTTCCAACCACGGCAAATAAACCTGAAGTTCAAGCGAGTATCTTGCGTGTTTGGAAGCGACGACAACTAATTATTGATCATTTTTGGAGGAGATGGACGAAGGAATATTTGGTGGAGTTGCGCCAACAGAGAGGAAATTCAAGCGATACGAAATTTCGAGTCGGCGATCTTATCCTAATCGAGGATCAGAATCAACCAAGGCTAACCTGGAAAATGGGAAGGATAACCGACGTGAAAGTCGGTCGTGATGGGTTAATACGATCTTGTGAGTTGCAGCTTCCGAATCGCACAAAGCTTCGTCGACCGATTCAACGACTGTGCAACTTAGAAGTCGAATCCGAGTTGGAACGTCCCCGGGAGGGGGGGACTGTAAAAACTGTCGTTTAAAAGTGACGAATTGGAGGTGGCGCCATGTTTGGTCACCAGGGGTCACTTCTGTGGCCCCCTTTTGTAAAACGGGTCATTCTATTTCTTTGTATAAAGGGGGGACGAGGCTATAAATTAGCATATCCTGTTTGAATAAAATTAGTGTTCAATGTAACTCCAAAGTGTACGTGTGCCTTTATTGTCAATCTAACAAAATCAGTTTCAATCCTTTGTCATCTGCTTTCTAAAGTTAAGTTAGTTATTTCCAAATACAAATTCGAATTGCTAGTAGCAATACTCAGTGTGTGTTTAGTCAAATTTGATACCAGATAAATCTCGTACGAGTGGCCGATACGAACAATTCAGCGCATTTTTCGACGAGGGAAATCCACGACGCTGAATCCCGTGGCAACGTTTAAGTAAACTTGTCATCAGTTACGTTAGCATAAGCCTGTCGAAATTACTTGTTAATATTATTTAAAGTTTTTGTTTGGATTCCTTTCGTATCTTCAGTTGCCCAAGTGACCGACGTATTTTACTTGGGTATCTGGCATTAACTGGACAACTCCCGCGGAATAGGATCCGATCGGATTGCCTTGCCAATATCCATTGCGAGTATTTTTCGCCCCATAATTTAAGTTGTATAGGGAAGTGCCAAATCATCATTTGTGAACATTGTGTTTATTTGTGTCACAATTACACCAATATGGCAACAAGATGTGAAAGAAGACTTGCCTCGAAGGTTTGGTTATCCTGTAAGGCTGTAAGACAATTAGATGGGACAAACGAGACATGGAAGGAATACAATTTAATTACAATTTAATTACAAGCCTCGTTCAACAGAATATTCTTGAGATAATTGTTTCTTGCTTGTCAAATCTTTAGCACAGCACAATTAATTAGATATTATTATGATATTTGTAGTACATATTCATCTTTTTTGTTTCTGTATTTAAATTCTAGAGAACTTATCAATACTGTCACGCGCACGGACCGTCCCGATGTAATTCGTAATACCGTAATAACGTGACGTAATTATCTTTTTTCTGATGACCTTTGCGGTCAAATTCAAAGACACAGAGTATCAAAGTAGTTAAAGCATGGATTCTTTTTATTATCATTAAATAACATTTATCCCTTAGCAGTGCTTGCCTCTACGGCCAACGAACATGCGTCGCACAAAACATGACCATTCACCTCCATTGGCACTAGTGGCGTGCAAAAGCACAAAATCCTTTACTAATGAACCTCCTTACCGAATTATAAACAACGTACCCAGACGTACAATCCAAAACCACCATAATATAATTTCTATTCACATAAATGTTGGTGGGTAGTTGTGATTTAATGATTGTTTTGAAAGTTTTGAAAGATTAAACAGCATGTACTGTACCGTGTACCATACATAACCAAATACATCCCGCAAACTCTCTATTATACCTATGAGCAATGTCTAGACTAAGTCTTGTTATAATTGTAATTAAATTTGTTGAAATCAATTGTTAAAACAGACCATCTGCCATTGGAATAAGATGCAGATTTCACCGCAGATAAAGTCCTTGAGCACCTCCTGTGTGACCAACTGGCTGCCGCCGCCGCCAGTCGACACTGACAACATCAACAAGAGGATCCTCAGCAGCTCCTATGACGTATCGTTGGAGCTGCGTCCTGATTGCAGCCAATCAGGACAGAGGATTACACAAGGTCTCGTCGTGGCTTGACCGCCATCTTAGAGACAGTTCGATCTCCAGTCCCATGCTGACTGGTTGTGACAGCTCTAGCGAGAAGGAGACAATGGCAACTTGGGTCGCAACAAGAGGCGTGATCGCTATCAAGTCCGACATGACTTGAGACAACTCGTTGGCCGTGCTGCAAGGCACGGCAAAGGCAAATGCAATCCGACCACGCTGCCCATGTGGTCCTCGACCATGTGGTCAGCGGTTGGACTGGGCTGGGTTGCTGCAAGGCAACCCAGCGACCAAGGCAATAACACGGTGAACGCACAACCCCTAGACAACCACAATAAAGATATTCAATCCAAACTGTGTACTTAATCGTGAGGCGAACGAACCGCCACCAATACCTGGACAAGTACAACAGGATACATGAACAAGGGGCTGCTTTTGGTTTCAGTGTAGGCGACGACAGCAGCACCAACACGGACGCATTTGCGGCGAGAAACATTCCTTGGAGAAACATTCCATATGGTGTCGCACTGCTACAGGTGTTTATTATTTTGTTTTCTGTTATGGTCCATGCATACTTTGAGATTTCCTCCCTGTAAGCCTCGGCCGATGAAGGAAACCCCTTCCACATTGTAGTACATACTTGTACATACAATAATGCATTGAACATTTTGATTATCAGACAGATGATAAATGGCTTTGCAAACTTGCTTGTTACTTCTCAGAAAACATTTGTACACAAATTGTTATTTTAATATAGAAATGCTTGAAGATGAAATGATCACTGGTTCAAAGATATGTGCACTAGCCTAGCAACATCGCTCATTCTTTCGCTTTTATAAAAACAGTTTTAACTCGAAATCTGCCTAGTTTGGTCTCCATATTTATTTCTGGGCTTTTATGCCCGAATATTAGAGTCGTCATGATGACCGCATCTTAGCGGTCAGATACACATTCCACCAGATACCTTAGTTGATTGAAGCGGCAAAGGACGCGAGTCATTCCATGAGATCCGGCCAACCCACTATGTATGGAGTTTCATTGGTAATAATGCGCTGGTTACTTAACAACCACAGAAGAGAGAAATATGAGATTCTCGAATACATATGGAGCAAATTAGTGAATGAAATCACTTGTGGCTTTATAAACTTAATTCTCAAAAAACATTTGTACACAAATTCTTATTTTAGTAGAAATAGCCTGTGTGCTATTTTCACCTTATATTGCAAGGATTTTAGCCACTCTAATCCCTCTCCTGTGCAAAAGAATGTCCGTTGTGCAATAAACCTATATTGTGCAGTGTTTACCATTACATTCATCCTATTCTTTTATTTACAAATAATTCCAGTGATATTACCTATTTGTTTTAGAAATTTTACTTGTCCGTCTTCGTACTCCTAATCGCTTAAAACGGGCCAATACCGCCAGAGCAACAAGTGCCACAGGTGCATCCCTGCCTTGCTTAAAGCTGAAATGAGCTCACCGATTCAAAGATGTGTGCAAAGTGTTAATTAATTACATTCGAGGTCACACATGACTTGGTATTAGTTATTGGTATCTAAAAGCAAATTCTGAATATCCAGGATGTCAATCCTGTACAATACAAAACCATTTTGGTTTTTTGTATAGCAACGTGTGCCGGTCAATTCAAAAAATGGTTGCCGGCACGAGGACAAGCTCAAGCTCGATGATTTTTCTAGTTTTATATATCAAATTGCTTTGTGTGCATGTTTTGTGCACTTTGTTTGAATTTGGATGATGTTTTGGTGGCAGGGTTTGGTTCCACTTAGTACGTATGTCAGGCAGATAATAAATGATTTTGTTAAGTTAGTTCGCGAAAAATATTTGTACATCAAAGTTTTACTTTAGTTTTGCTTTTCCACCTCAGGAAGGATTTTAGCCACTCTGCCATCTCTTTCCTGTGTAAAAGAATGTGCTTTGTGCAATAAACCTATGTTGTGCAGTATTTACCATTACTAATCATTCCTTTCTTTTATTTACAATTAATTCCAGTGATTATTACTCATTTGTTATAGAAATTTTACTCTTTTTTGTTATGAACCATTATATGTATAAAGATTGATCAGTAGTTCAAGGTTCACCTCATCACTATCGAAAACCTATTACCTCAAAAAATCTAAATATTCTAATTCATAGCCACATGACAACAAAAAACCTATGTTACAAAAATCATAAACCACTTTTAGTCGTAACAAATCAGTATGTGAATATTGTGTTGTGGTAAAAAATATGTGTTTGTCAGATTCCATTGTAATCCAGCAGAACCCGGATGTTGCGCATGTGCTGAATCCGGGTTAAATTAGAATTGCAAGTGACAGTGCGTTTCTAAGTCTAGATGGTGGGGTGTGTTAGTTAATTAAAGCTATGGTCGCACAAAACATGACCGCTGATCTCCATTTGCACAAGTGCAGGGGTCGGCAACCTGCGGCTCTTTCGATGTCAGAGAACAGTGAGAATAGGTGGAGTAGAGTAGACGGACAGCTGACAGCCGTGTTAGTGGCTCTTTAATTGTAACTTTTGGCTCTTCCGTCTCAAAAAGTTGCCTACCCCTGCACTAGTGGCATGCAAAAGCACAAAATCCTTCGCTATTGGAAGAAAATAACCTCCTTCCTGAATTATAAAGAACGTTACGTACCCAGAAGTAAAATCCAAAACCACCATAATAATATTTTCTATTCGCATACATGTTGGTGGGTAGTTGTTGTTCGTGTGTGCCCAATTACTTGAATGTATTTAGTTGTACATTTCCGGATAAGTACAAGTACAACGGGCGTGTTATTCCTGTACTGTGCTTTTGTTAATTGGTTGATATTGTTTTTACTTACTGCTTGTTACAGTAACACAACCAATTATATTAATTACCAGTGATAACATGCCAATGTGTCGTCTGCTAAAAAGAACGTTTATTGTTTAGTTTGGTCGTTTCACTTATGTTTCCTTACTGATTATTTAAGTCTGTTTTAAAAGAATAAATCAATGTTATTACAATGTCTAGATATTACAACATCAACCATTTAGAATCAATTAGTCAGTTTGGCAAATCTTTTGATGGCATCTGAAGAAATTAATCTCCAAGTTTTGTCAATTTTTTAACTAAGTGCCCGCTATTACATTTATGACGTTTGTTAAACTTAAAACTGGAATTATCTAATTTGTTGCGCCTGTAATTGATGGATCCTGTAATTAATTAATTTGTTGTCGGTATAGAGGAAAACTACCGACAACAAAAGCATCCATTAATTTGCAGGAAAAATTACCCGGTAATTGATGTGAAATAAACGCCGCTTCCCCTTAAGCGTTTAAACGAGTCCCGGCACCTATTTGAACCCGGCGTTTATTCGAGGCAGTAGGGTATTGTGGAAATGTGTACTTCTAGGACAGCACTGAAGATGACCGGCAATAGTTGAAAGGCCTTTGAAGAAAATTCAAGTACTTGTCATTTAATTCTTATATATTTATATGTTTTCAATATGTAATTGATACATGTGATATATCTAATACATATACAGTATATACATGTGTAGGGAATTTATATTTTAAACACACGTTCTTTCGTGAATGCGTCCTGTTTTACCGTACAATTATCTATCCAATGTTGCATTTGCTATTCTGCTAAATGCTACACTCATGGTGGAATGCAGTCTTACAATAGTGAATCATTTTTTGAAAGAGGAAATAGCAAATTTCAAATAATTCAAAACAAATGATGAAAAGAAGTGAAGTAAAAGACAGAGACAAATAGGAATAAGGAAAACACTGCTGCGTTATAAAAAAAATAAAAAAATACAACTGTAGTGTAACCGAGAGAGCAAGGGACATGGACATTTTTTTCTCAAACAACAACTGACGCCATCTTGACCGAAAATATGAGAACAAAGGACAGACTGCGTGGAACAACTGTCAATTTCAACTTGAAAAATGATAAGAAATATGTAATTTGTGACCGGCTGCCCGATCAGTCCGTTCACTTACCTGCAACACACGGCGCTTCCACGGCTCTCGCGCACCTCGTGTGTTTCTCGCGCGCACCTGACGCGGTCCCCCGCGCCAGGTGGAGCTGATGGTCGTTGGCTCCGCCAATTGGGAACCGGAAGTGCCCTTCCGGAAGTGGTCGGCCCCGCAGGAGGCCCAGAGAGTTCTCTTGCAACCAGCGTGGCGAACGGTCGCTTCTACGATCGCTCTTCCACACTGGCGAATATGACGAATCCGATTGGCGTGGCGACTCTGTCGCCCGCCGGGACTTGATAGTCCGTGTTCCCCGCGCCTGTCCTACGTTCTCCGTGAACGTAGCGACGACGCGGCCGAACAGTTTTCAGACCACGCGTGTCATTCGGCCAATGGCCGCCGTGCCACGCGGTCTTGTTAGGGATGGCTGTTTCTCAGCCATCGCATTGGGAAATGCACTGTAGAGACACCACATCATACCCCTAGACATAATAAAGCTTACCTTAAACTAAACTTGTGTCTCTTGTGTATTTCGGAAGTGTATTTTATCGTGTGTGTTGTGTCCAGCGTCCCGTGGCTCTCCCCCGACCACGTGGCGTCCGTCCAAACACTCACAATTGTGGGCCCGTCCAGGATTGTTGAACTCTCTCGCGAAATTTTTTTTCTATTCACTGATTGTGTTATACACAGTATTGTTTAGAAAAAGAGCTTTTCTTTTCAACAGAGGGGGAAATTTCTTGAACATGGTTGTGATAGGGAATCAGCAGGCGAAAACGGCCGCAAATCGCTGATTTTGGACCCTAACTTGACAAAATTTGTGGCTGTGCATGTCCAGCTTGCCTGGGTAATGGCAAGCAGGGACTTACATTGGCCACACTGTCCAACGGTCTTCTATTCTTTTCTAGCTCAGCCTAAAAAACTGAGTGGTTGGGAGAGGAATAAAATTCCAAATCTTCTTATTATTTTCTATTTCTTGGTGCGTAGCCCAAGTAAAATAGTGGAACAGTCTGCAGCGGTTTGAACCCGATTCGAGGAGGAGGCGCGCTGGCGGCCACCAGCAAACCAAAATCCCACGGGGGAAAGACTGGCATAATCCAATTACCACGCTGCAATACCCAGTTCCATTATGGGCCGGGCGAGGAGTCGATGTGAACTGAGCTTTGGGTGACACCAATTTTTTTGTACGGACTTTTAGTCGGCGTCAAACCAGGTTGCTATTACAGGGAAGTTGGCCTATGGAAACATTCACTTGCAATGAATGGGGTTTATTAAAAATTTGATCTTAATAGCAGCGAGGTGCTAGCAAGCATTAGGATAACTGGCAGAAAAGTTGCTGTGGCGATTTATCAGCTATGAATCGTCCGTGGCTGCTCGAGGTGCTCGATACCAGGTTCACATGGATCATTATCCTACCCTGTCCCGTGTACTGGTCAGAAGCAGTTGCAAGTTGATATATACAACCCAAGAACTGTGGAGATTGGGACCCGGATAGCGGGGCGAGCTGCCGGAGGTACGGGGATACCGATGGTGAAGTGCTCAAATGGTGCAGAGAGTTCGTTAGGGCGTAGGAACGATATCTGTGCGTTCAGGTGGCTACCAGCTTTGAAAAAAGACTGGGAATCCAGCCTGTAACTTTATTTTCCTGAATTATATTCACCTTTTTGATTTCCAGGAGTTGTTTCAGTTTGTGCGAGGACTGTGCTTGAACCACAGTTTTAGGCAATCTTGACACTCTTGGGAGTTTATTATTTAAAACATCTTTCTGTTTTTTCTCTTTCTCTTCAATTTTTTACTTCCCTATCTATGATTTTCATGGTTCTTTGGGACACCACACCTGACAGTAGGCTGCATGGTCACTTTAGGATTATTAGGTTTTCCTGACGGTATGATACATGTAATCCGCATGACCGGGCGGTATACAGCACCAAATGGAGGGTGATATGGCTTCGAGATGGCAGCTGAAGGGTGGGACCCAATAGCAACTAGGAACAGGAGGTGCATTGCCTTCCTCACTTTTTAAGTGCATCTAATTGTTCCACAAAAACAACCACTTCATTGGGATGTGCAGATATCCCAGTGTGGGCACGTTTCTGTCGAGAAGGCAGCCTCGTGCAAACTGAGGTGAAGGTTTCCGTAAAAGGTACGAGCGGGCGCAGTTGCGCTGATCTCTTGGGGCAGAAGGAGAGATTAACAACATCCCCGTGCACATCTGCAACTTCTGCTAAAGAAATGGTAATTTTTTGAGTGTATTTTTTCTTATATAAAAAACCACCCAGTATTTTATTTATTCCTTTTTTTTTTTTTTCTATTTTTCTTGTCTTTCTTCCTTTGATTATCGTTGCTGTGCGACAAGAATCAATTTTTGTGACTGCGCACTTGTGCGATTAACTTTTATTGTTGCTTGCGACGATAAAAAACTCTGTTTGAAAAGATTCGAAGTTCTATGGACACGATTTCGTGCTTTTATTGGCACAAAAGTCATGTTTTCATGGAATCAGACCATTTTGATCTGGTTCAGAACTTCTAGTTCCAAACAAAGGTCACTATTGCTTTTCGAAATGTTGTTTTTTCTGCAGAAATGTGGAAATTTAGATATTTATTGGTCAAAATCTTTATTTTCTTCATAAAATTCCAAGATGGCGGCCCGAAAACAATAGAAAAACATGTGGAGATTACAGAATTTTCGAGTAAAACCGGAATTGAGATATTCTCAAAACTGTTGGGAATTCTGGGAAATTAATTCTGTGAATAAATTTCGATTTTCTACCAATTGGAGACAAGGGGGGGGAGTGACATCACTAATCCCTCTCTCCAGAATGGCTACTTTAGCCCGAACTACTGCTCTCTTATTGGGTTTGAGTTAATCTCTCTCATCCATTTTGTTTGCTGCGGTCCTGCTCTTGGGCACATTCAGTCAATGCCATACACAAGGACAGGTAAGACCACGTGGAATTCACCAGCAAGTAGTCTTTCCACACAAGCAACCGAAGCAAACACGGCAAATTCAGACAATTCGCCTCTCGATTCTTCAGACGACGAAACAATCAACATGTCTCACAACAAACAAAAGACGTTAGATCAGGCCATGCTTGAAACTACGTGCCACATTTTTGATTTGAAAGTTGAAGAAATGACGTCTTATGCGGTTTGGGAAACTACTCTTTTAGATGTAGCCAACCATATTGTAGAAACGCAAGATAAAGCTGATGTTGCAATGCAACAATTAGATAGAACTCGTGCAGAATTAAACACAGCGCAAACAAAGATTGAGGAAATCAATGATCAACTCTTTCGCGCAAAGAATTCATTACGGGAAATGGATTCGGTTAAATTAACCAACAACAGTTTAATGAACCTATTAGCTCAACAAAAAGCTGTTGTGGACGGAGTAGTAGCTGCGGGCCAAGCAAACGCGGCGGCCCGAGCTTTGCTACCAAATCCACCGGCGGTTGTCACCACAGCAAATTCTGCTATAAATTCGACGACTGTCAGCGGTACTACACCATTGCTTACAACGGGTAATCCGTTACTTTTAGCATGGGGTGACAAATACACCCGCAAGACTGACCAACCCATGCCTCCGTCTAGACCTATGGACGAGGTAGAGTTGAGTAAGAGGGTGAAGTCGATTGGATTAGAAGCCTTTTCCGGCGACAAAACAAAATCGAAGGCTTTCATGATTGATTTAAAACGGTCTCTAAGATTTGCAGAACCATATATCAACCAGGTACTAGCCGAACACTTGTTCAAGTTTTTCAGAGGCGACGCAGCCACATGGTTCTCGTCTCATGAGAAAACTGACTGGGAAAGCTTCGAACACGAATTCATAATTCATTTTCGACCCAGCGACACGTTGCTACTGGCAGAAATTGCCAAAATGCAGCAGCTGTCCCACGAGTCTGCCACTCAGGTGGTATTACGACTAGAAAAGCTGTATTCTCAGCTAATGAATCCGGTTCACGAGAGTCAACAGCTCCAAAAGGTGCTGTCGATCTTACGACCGGCCGCGAAAACCATGGCAATAACTGCATTAGATGCAGATAATTCCTGGGCGGCTCTGAAAAGAGCTTGTATTGCCACAGAAGCATCTACTTTGAACGTGGAAACTGTGGCAAATGCAGCAATAATCGAGGCACAAAAGACAGAATCTGTCGCACAAACCTCGAAACTTATTTCAAACTCTCAGCAAATGGTAGCAATATCAAATGCTGCTGGTGTTGAAAAAACAAAGTTTGTCCCTTATGGATTAAGAAATCCAAGCAATCGGACATTATTTCCAACACCAAAAAACGCTGCAAATTCAGCAACAAAAGGTGCTGAAAATACAGAAAAAGCACTAGTCCCGAGCAACAAACTTAAGGATTATGCAACTAGACCTCGCAATGGTGGTTGTTGGGGCTGTGGAGGTGGACACTTTGAGAAGGATTGCCCTCACAAAGTCGAAGCAGCCAAGGCAGCAATTGAATCCATGGCTTCCGCCCAACAGAGCCTCATGCAGGCCATGCTAGCTGCCAGTGAATTTGGCGCTTGGCCACCAATGACGGGAAACGAGGAGGAGCAGTCGCCAGAGACAACCGAGTAACTGACGACTGCGCTCTTACCATTATTTTGGTTCCAACAATAGAAGATATGGAAGACTCTTTATTTGATGTTTCATCACCCAAAGAGCCAGACCCGCGTATTGTTTTCTCTACGAAACCGGAAATTGATCACGTAAACGTTGCACTGAAATCTGGAAGGAGTATTACTCCACTACCTTACATCAAAGCAACGTTGAATGGACTAAAGGTCACTGCTCTGATGGACACTGGGGCAACCCATAGATACATCAGTGGTGGTATGCTTAAAAAGCTAGATCTTCTACGTTTTATGACTCCATTTTTAACAAACAGAGTTGTATACACTGGGGACAGACCTACACGTCCAATTGGGACCATCACAATGCCACTTAAGTGGCAAGGTGGCGAACTCCCTGTAACATTTACTGTTCTTCCATCAGCTTCAGAATTCATCCTGTTAGGCTGCTCTTGGATAATGGAAAATAGGATTGTTATCAATCTAACACAGAGGGAATATTTCCACCTTGATTTCCCGCATGAAACGTTTCCTTTCGACGACCCACCATCGCCGGAAGAAATGGGAAATGCAATAATGGATAAATGGGATGCATTGGTTACAGAATCAAAAAATCCCTCTGTCTCCTCAGCCGAATTAAGTGAGAGACTTTTAGCTCGAAGCAATTTGTCAGCAAAACAGAGATTTCAAATCTCACAACTTGTGAATAAACACAGACATGTGTTTAGTGACAAAGCTGGTTGCCACCCCACGTTGGAACATCCAATTCCAACTGGAGATGCACCTCCATTTAAATGCAAAGATAGACCAATGAATCCCAAAAAAGCTGAGATTTATCGGGAATTGGTTGCCGAATTGCTTAGAGATGGTTGGGCTGAACCTTGCGAAGGAAGTTACAAGAACCCTCCAGTTATTGTGGCTAAAAAAGATGGCGGTTACCGCCTTTGTATTGATTTTCGTTGGCTGAATAAAATCACAATTAAGGACGTCTACCAGATGCCCTCAATTTCCATGATTTTGGCCTGTTTAGGTGGAAAAAAGTTCTTTTCTACTTTGGATTTGACTAAAGGTTATTACCAAATAAAGTTGAAGCCAAGTGATAAAAGGAAGACTGCTTTCTCCACTTCTGATGGGACGTACCAGTTCACCCGTATGCCTTTCGGTCTGTGCAATGCACCCAGTGCGTTCCAAAGAATGATGGACCAAGTGCTTGGAAAAGCTCAACACAAGTGGGCTCTCGCATATCTTGATGATATCATCATTTTCAGCGACTCATTTGAAGAACATCTTCAACATCTTGATGACATTTTGTCAAAATTAGATGCAAACAAGCTAACAGCAAGTCCATCAAAGTCATTTCTCTGCCCAGAGGAATTAAATTTTCTTGGATTCACAATGTCAAATGGGAATTATAGCCCAAACAATGACAAAGTGGAAGCTATCATAGATTATCCAACTCCTTCCAGTGTAAAGCAGCTACAACGCTTTATTGGAATGGTGGGTTTCTATGCCGCTTTGATTCCAAAACTGAGTATCACCCAAAAACCATTTTTTGCCCTCTTAAAAAAGGACGTCAAATGGCAGTGGTCCGAAGAATGCAATACTGCGTTCGAGTATTTGAAGAATCAACTTGCTGTAGGAATTATGCTGCCTCTGCCTGATTTTGCACGCAACTTTACCATCCACACGGATGCAAGTGGCGGCGGGCTCGGAGCTGTCCTGATGCAACTTGATGACCATGGTGCTTTAAGACCAGTGGCTTATGCCAGCAGAACTCTGCAAGGTGCTGAAAACAACTACAGCACCACTGATTTGGAATGTTTAGCTGTGGTTTGGGCTGTTGATAAGTTCAAACCATACATTGAATATTCTGAATTCCAGGTTGAGACAGACCATCATGCTTTGAGATTTCTCATGACGATGGAAAATCCAGCCGGCAGACTGGCTAGGTGGGCAATGAAATTGCAAAACGAAAATTTCACCATCAAGTACAGAAAAGGCACCGACAATCAAGTCGCAGATGCCCTGTCTAGAGTCTCCCTTGATAACGGCAATCCATTAGAAGGCAAAGCGACATTAGAAGAGGTTATGGAGCCTGTTGCTCTGGCTTATCTCTCCAATGAAATTGACGACTCTATGAGTTTTGAAAACATTATTTCACAGCAACGTGCTGACAAACATCTTTCCAAATTAATCGAATGGTTAGAATTGGGTGATGACCAACCTCGTCCAGAACTCCCTAAGTTCTTGGAGGACAAACAGTACGACTGCACTCTCACGAGAAAAGGAATGCTTATCATTTATGCACCCTTTAAAACTGATTTCTTTGTAGAAGAAGAAGAGGATTTGGGGACTGGATTTAAAATCTTTATCCCACCATCCCTGCAATTGACAGCACTTCAACTAATTCATGATCATCCAATGGCTGGACATGGAGGAATTGAGGTGACTTTAGAACGATTGAAGAGAGTTTATTTTTGGCCTGGTATGCAAAAAGATGTAAAACATCACGTAGCTAGCTGCGACCGCTGCCAGCGTTGTAAACCAATCCAAAGAAAGCCAAAAGGACTAATGATCCCAACTTCCCCAAAGATTGGTCGGTTTGAAAAGATAGGAATTGATTTAATAGGTCCACTTCCTAGAACATCAAATAGAAACAGATTCATTTTAGTCATAGTAGATTATGCCACAGGCTGGATGGAAGCCACACCGCTAAGATCTTCAAAAATGGTTGTAATCGCACCAATTTTGAAACGATTCTTTAGCAATCACGGGTGCCCTCGCTTCATGTTGAGCGACAATGGCCCTCAGTTCATTTCTGACGTTTATCAGACTCTGTGTGATGATGCGGGGGTTGTTCCACTAAAAACGACGCCTTATCATCCTCAGACAAACCTCACTGAACGTGTTAACAGAAATATTAAGATCATGCTTAGGATTTTTACTTTTGAGCACGATCATTGGGACAGATGCATTGATCAAATTAATTTTGCATTGCACTCTGCACCAAATGTGTCTACCGGTTTTACACCAGCAATGCTGACGTATGGCAAGGAAATACGACCTTTTTGGGACAATCGAGATGTGTCTTACGACACCCCATTCGACCCAGAAAGACCTTTTGACGCTGCCAGAATGCTAGTCGCTAGACACCAAACTCTGATTGCTGCAGCTCTTAAAAATAAGAGTCTGGCCCAAGCAAAACAGAAAGGATATTACGACCGACACCGCAGTGACGAGACATTCGAGGTTGGAGATTTGGTTCTGCTAAAAACTCATCCCCTGTCCAATGCTGCTAATCGGTATGCTGCATCCCTCGAAGATCGCTTTGAAGGACCATATGTAATTACCAAAGTTTACAATCCAAATGTATATGTTTTAGCTAAACCAATAACTTTACAAGTTAAAGGCTCTTACAATATTGTACAATTGAGAAGGTTCATTCCTTCGGAAGAAAAAGCTCAGTGGCCTATTCAAGACAAGGATGATGAAGAAGTTCCTGAGAACCAACCTGCAAATACTGGAGCAGCAACAATCTTGCCACAACCAGTACGACCAGTGGATACGGATATCGCAATCAAATTGCCAACACCCGTAAAACCTTGGAGAAATCCAAAGAAGAACAGGAATTTGCCCCTGCCGAACATGGATTTGCAAAAACCCACGGCAGCGTGGCCAAAACCGAATTTGAATTCAAAAAGACCTCAAAGGAATCACACAATACCAATACGATATCGTGATTGACCACTAGGGGGAACACCTTCGAATTCAAAAATCTGTTCGACCAATCACGAAACGATTACATAGCGTCTGCGGCCCTTGTGCGACGCACCCAAAACGTTTTTTTATAATACTTAACAAAGGAATCTGCACGAATTCATCATTCTCGCAGCGACAGGCAACTAGCAAGTTACTTTCCATTCTTTCTCGACTTCAAAACTATTCGAAATGGATAAATATCCAAAAGGAACCCGCACGAAATGTCCAGTATGCTTAGGAAAGAGATTCACGCGACACGAAAATTGCGCTTTTACGCAATGTGGGAATTGCCTGGGGAAAGGCCACGTGGACGAAAACCATCAACTGGAACGCTTTTTCGAAATCAACATGACCGTCCCCGGTGTGCCGATCTCAGACAAAAAACAAGAGATTAGTTGGATGCACGTACGTACACGCGCCGAACGAGACGCAGCTGAGAAGGCATTTTATGCCAAATCGGTCGCGTCAACTTCCACCAGACCGAACCCGAAGACTGTCCGATCGTCGAAAGAATTATCGACAAAGACGTCAACGAAAAAAATCGCTCAATCATCGGAGAAAACGACCAACATGAACCAAATGTCTCGTAAATCGACAAAGAGTTCGAAACCGTTTGTGAAAAAGATGACTGAACCGAAGGAATCGAATGGCAATAATTTGCCAAAAGCTGCGCCCGCCAAAACGGCGACTGCAGCCAGATCTGAAATCTCCCCAGCTCTCGTAAAAATAAGAGAGACGCTTCGTGCCCAAAATCCAACCTGGTCGAAAGACAAAGTGGTGACGATAGCGAAGGAAAAGCTAAAGTGGCAGAAAGTTGCGGATTATAAATTGGAACGAAGACTTCGCGCCGCTCTTGCCGCAGTTGAACGACCCGCGTGCTCGAACTCATCGGAAAAATCGCCGACGGAATTAGAATCGACCTGGAAATTGAAATTTCCTACAACTTCACTGCCACACACAATCACGTCGGGTGAAGTAATCGAAATGACAGAATCTGTCGAAACCCCGGCGGTCGTGATGCCACCACTTTTCGGCGAACGACCGACAAACTTGACTTTCCAAGTGAGTCCGATTAATGACTCCAAGGAGGTCGCCGTCGAGGATATGACTAATACGCTCGACGCCATGGAAATCGAGCCATCCGAACCAGCTCAGCCGATGATCGGGGAACCGCGAACGTCTCCTCCGCCCCTTCCGCCGCAAACGAAAACGGAAAAGAAAACCAGATCCGCCGCAAAGAAGGAAAAGAAAGTTCGACGAAACTTGGCGAAAGAACTGCCACACGTCGAAGAAGACAAACGCGAGGACGACGAAGATTTACCGCCAACACCCGGAAAATCGCTGGAATCGTAATAGTTCGAAGAAGAATTGGCCAGGTTTTGTTCGAAAAAACCTTTATAGTGCCAGAAATCGATTGTTGTTTACATTTTTTAAGTGTTTTTTCAATCTTAAATAGCATTTAGTAGTAATAGTCCTAACTTTTATTAGAATCTAAGTATTTAAAAGTATTTATACTTACCATTTAATATTAAAATTGCTTAAATAATTACAAAAATCGTTAAAATTTAAAAATTCAAGTGTTTTATTCATGTTACAAGTGTTGTACAAATTTATTTTTCATAGTATCAAATTGTAGTATTCTCTTCATCCTGGGGGTAAGTGTGCGTTGTTTTTATCGGTGTTATTTCCCATTGTTACCTACTGGTGATCCGCGCTCTAGCTGTATCAGCTCATCCGCATTAAAGTCATCTGTTTATCTGTAAAAAAGAGAAGTAATGATTAGTTTATAATTAAAAATTAACTTTCAAACAACCACTTTCGTGATTGTGTTGAGGTACCCCTCTCAGTACTTACCTTTTTTAGGGGGGGGAGATGTGACCGGCTGCCCGATCAGTCCGTTCACTTACCTGCAACACACGGCGCTTCCACGGCTCTCGCGCACCTCGTGTGTTTCTCGCGCGCACCTGACGCGGTCCCCCGCGCCAGGTGGAGCTGATGGTCGTTGGCTCCGCCAATTGGGAACCGGAAGTGCCCTTCCGGAAGTGGTCGGCCCCGCAGGAGGCCCAGAGAGTTCTCTTGCAACCAGCGTGGCGAACGGTCGCTTCTACGATCGCTCTTCCACACTGGCGAATATGACGAATCCGATTGGCGTGGCGACTCTGTCGCCCGCCGGGACTTGATAGTCCGTGTTCCCCGCGCCTGTCCTACGTTCTCCGTGAACGTAGCGACGACGCGGCCGAACAGTTTTCAGACCACGCGTGTCATTCGGCCAATGGCCGCCGTGCCACGCGGTCTTGTTAGGGATGGCTGTTTCTCAGCCATCGCATTGGGAAATGCACTGTAGAGACACCACATCATACCCCTAGACATAATAAAGCTTACCTTAAACTAAACTTGTGTCTCTTGTGTATTTCGGAAGTGTATTTTATCGTGTGTGTTGTGTCCAGCGTCCCGTGGCTCTCCCCCGACCACGTGGCGTCCGTCCAAACACTCACAAATTGCCATATTTGTGTAGGAAAAATGTGTTCTTACAATACAAAATAAATGTAACTGCAACATTCATGTGAAAATAAAAATACAACCGCATGAAAATGTACGATACCTATTTTTCACCAAAATAAAAGAAAAACATAAATTTAAAACAACATACTTAATGAATGAATGAATGAAGCGGATAAATTCCACAGAAAACAAGTAAATCCAAACGCAAATGCGAGTCAAAACACCCAACCAAACCATACACGAAGCGACTGTGGCGCCGAACAAAGACCCATACGATTCTGCGGGGTTCACATTAATAAACACGGAAATTGGTTGACGACAGAACGGATCTCGACTCCACTTTAGGTGACGGGCGGAAATTATTTTTGCCGATCAAAAAATCAAGATAAACCAATTAAACTCACGGAAAAAATTAAAATTAAAAAAAAATAAAAAAAAATAAAAACAAACGTCTTGAACTGCGGTTTTGGTCTCCATTTTCATTTATCAACCACACTCGTGTCTGGTACAGTATGTGAGATTTGCATTTTATCATTTATAATGTTTTATATAATATTTGTTAGTCACAGTATCATAGTGTTAAATTTATGTTATCCGAACAGTGCTTATTTTTATTTACAGTGTGTTATGTCATGTGCGTCATTAGTATGTGTCATAGTATTGTTCTTTTGTTGTATTAATTTTCATTTTAAATCAAAACATTAAGTTTGTATTCAGTTGCTGCTTGCTTTCAAAGAGTAAACATCTAAAAACACTTTGTGCCCAAAAAGAGAATACATTTATTTCTCCGTTGGTTTTCACTAACCAACACGAACCCACCGAGAGCAGTACCGGATCATCACACTGGTGTCAGAAGTGGGATGCGACACGAATAGATTCGACACGAATAGATGCGATACGAATAGATGCCGATTGATTGATTGCAATTGAAGCCATCCCATTTGAAGAATTTAAGAACAATTAGACTATTTTGAAGAGGAAATATCCAGCAACAAGGAAAAGAAGAAAGAAGAGAAGAACATCCTACAGCTTGGAAGATCAGACAGCATTCATCAAGCAAGAATTTCTAAGTTACTTTAAAGTTTTTTAGTGAAATTTAAAGTAAGATATTTTTTCTAGTTGAAATAAGATTTTGCTTTGATTTGCTTATTTGATGTTTTGCTAGCTAGAATTACTAAAACTTTCGCTTGATTTGAAGTGCTCTGCTTACAATAGTATAGTTAGAAAATTAAGTAGAGTAGTTATTTAAACAAAATGGCGGATAATGATGATAATGAAGCACCAGTTCGCCCGCATGTCGGAACTTTAACCAATCTAGTTCCCTTCTTCTCAGGTGACGATGCACAGCCGACGAAAGTAAAAGAATTTTTTAATAGGCTTGAACAAGTAGGAAAAATGGGAAATTGGGATGATGATTTCTTGATTGGAGTTGCTAAATGTAGAATGCAAGGTGCAGCAGGTCATTATGTTTGGAATGAAGCAATTTTAATGGGAGTAGCTGATTATAAACAGTTTAGAAAATTAGTCATTGATCGATTTGATAAGAAACGATATATTACTAAGATGGGATTATTTATGGATTGTAAACAAAAATTAAATGAGGACGTTGAGACTTATGCAACCAGAGTCCAAACATTAGGTTATGACACATTGGAAATACCGGATGGAGAAGGCCCAGAACATGATGCTACGGTTAGAGTTTCAAAAGAATTGTTGAGTAAACAAATTAAATCACAATTTGTGTCAGGCTTAAGAGAACCTGTTAGACGTTTTGTATTATCAAGAGATCCACAAACAATTGAAGAAGCAATTGATGTAGCGGTTCAAGAACAGTTAAATGAAGCTTTACCAAGTAATAAAGCAAAAGTACAGACTGTAGAAGGTTCGAGCAGAGAAATTGCAGTTGTATTAGAAAGATTAGCCCAGGTAGAAATGAATTTAGCCAAACAAAGTTTGGATAACACTTTAAAACGACCAATACAAGAGACAAGACCTTTTAGAGGAAGAGGGAGAGGAATGACAAGTCAATCAGGGATAACTTGTTATAATTGTCAGAAAACTGGTCATATGGCAAGAAATTGCAGACAAACATATGAAGGTCAAGATTATAGACAAGATTTTAGGAGTCAATCATATAATCCAAGGCCATATTTTAATGCTGCGTCACAACAACAGCGATTTTCTGCAACCAGATATCCATTACATAATGCTTTTGCTCGAAGGCCAAATAGTACTCCATTTACACCTCCAACCGAGTATAGACTTCCAAGATCCAATTACATTCGTTGTTATTGTTGTGGACAAGTGGGTCACATGATTAGATGGTGCCCTCAAAGAGAGACATTTAACCAAAATCAGCCAAAAAACGGGGATGGGCCCCCTACCCAATAAGGACTTGGGGGGCAGATCATAAAATGAATTATTATCATGATATGTGTCATAAAACACCTTTGCAAACAGAAATTAAAACAAAAGAAAATCTAATTTTTTCCACTGGCCAAGATATATATGTAATTTGCTCATTATATTCCGTACCTTGTATTTTATTAGTTGATACTGGCTCAAAAGTAACATTGATTTCAAATAGAATTTGGGATAAGATAAAAACTCAAGGTCATAAATTAAATTCATCTGACCATAAAGCTTTAAGTTTGCAATCTATTACAGGACATTCATTAGACATATCTGGAATTTATCAGTCATCATTATCAATTGGAAGTCAAGAGTATTTAGTAAATATATACGCTTGTGATGATTCATACGCATATCCAGTTGATGGAGTTTTAGGAAAAGATATAATTCTTGAATATAATTTGGACATTATTTGGTCACAGAGAAAGATGCAAAATGATAATAATTGTTTTCCATTGTATGGTACTTTACAAGAAGCACAAGATGCTTTACACAATTCAAAGTCAAGGTCAGACCAAAATAAAACAACAGTATCAATAACATCAACACCAGAGGCGACACAAACAACATCAGAAAAATATTTTGGAGGGGTTCCCATTCGTTTGTCACGCAAATATACTCTTCCTGCTAGATCAGAATGTGTTTTGTCTGCTAGAATAACCAATACAGCTCTTAAAGGTCAGATTGGAGTGGTTGAGTCAGGAGATTTTTGGCATAATGGAGCATTGGTTGCTAGAGTGCTAGTTACAGTGAATGATGATTTAAACATACCAATTAGAGTAATGAATGTAACAAACAAGCCAATAACATTATGTAGAAATAGACCAGTAGGATGTTTAAATTCAGCAGAGGAAATGGAAAAACCTAGAAAAATAGAAGATAAAACAAGTTCCTGTATTTCTAAGATTGAGAATGAATCTATTGATTGGGAATCAGCCTTTGATGTCTCTCATTTGGCAGCTGAACAGAAAATTCCATTAATGAAATTATTAAAAGAATACAGAGATGTCTTTGCATTTTCAGACAAAGAATTAGGTTTTTGTGAGGAAATTAAACATCACATAACTACAGGTGATGCAGCTCCAATTGCTCTGGCTCCATATCGAATTCCGCATACCTTGAGAAAGGAAATGGATACTCAAATCCAAGATTTGTGTGACAGAGGGATAATTAAACCATCCAATTCACCTTGGAGTGCTCCTGCATTGTTAGTTCGTAAACCAGATAGCTCTTATAGATTTGTCATAGACTATAGAAAGTTAAATGCAGTCACAAGGCTTGATTCTTATCCTTTACCTAATATTTCTGAGACTTTTGATATGCTAGGCTCAAGTCATTATTTTAGTGTGATGGATTTTATGTCAGGATTTTGGCAGCTAGGGATGGAACCATCAGATTCAGAGAAAACTGCCTTCTCAACTCCAGATGGACATTGGGAATGGGCTCGAATGCCTATGGGTCTTAGCAATTCACCAGCTACTTGGCAGAGGCTAGCTGATTTCTTATTGTTAGGATTAAAAGGGTCTATTTGCTATATTTATATGGATGATATTATTGTATTTAGTGACACATTTGATTCACATTTGCAAAGGTTACAGATGGTATTTGATAGATTAAGAGAATCAAACTTGAAATTAAAACCCAAAAAGTGTCAATTTGTGAGGTCTGAAGTGCGCTATCTAGGACACATTGTTTCTGCAGATGGAATTCAGCCAAATCCAGAAAAGATCTCAGCAGTTGAGAAATTTCCTAGACCATTAGATGTAAAACAATTGAGAGGATTTCTTGGTCTAGTTGGTTATTTCAGAAGGCATATAAAAGGTTTTGCAGATAGGGCAAAGCCATTAACTCAACTTACAAAAAAAGAAAATCCATTTATTTGGACAGAGCAATGTGAAAATAGTTTTCAAGATTTGAAGCTGGCATTGATAACAGCTCCTTTGCTTCGCTACCCAGATTTTACAAAGACATTCACAGTTACTTCAGATGCATCTCAACAAGCAGTTGGTGCAATTTTGTCTCAAGAATTTGAAGGAAAAGAACACCCAATTTGTTATGTTAGTAGACAGTTAAGTTCAGCTGAAACGAGATATTCTACAACAGAATTAGAGTGTCTTGCTGTAATTTTTGCAGTCAAGCAGTTTAGATGTTATTTGTATGGGAAACCATTTAAAATAATTACTGATCACAGACCCCTGAAATGGCTAACTAAGATTAAAGATCCTTCTTCAAGATTAGCTAGATGGGCTTTGTTCTTATCTGAGTATACTTATGAAATTATTCACAGACCTGGTAAAATAAACCAAGGAGCAGATGCTTTAAGCAGAGTAAAAATTTCTAAAGTTGATGAATTTACACCAGCCTGGAGTAGAGAGTTAGTAAAAGAAGAACAAATAAAAGATAGCTTGTGGGGATCAGTTTACAAATACGTGTCCGGTGGAAAGGAAGGAATGTTTAATGACTCAGAACTTCCTGATAGAATAGATAATTTTTATCTAGATGAAGATGGTATTCTATACCATAAAAGGAAACTTGGAACAAAGACGGCAATACCTGAATATTGGCACCAAATGGTTGCACCTAGGTCCTTAATACCAGAAATTCTTAAGGCATATCATGATGCACCTTTCTCGGGACATAAGGGAATAAAGAAAACAAGGCAGAGGATTGACCCTTATTTTTATTGGAAAAGTATGAAACAAGATGTTCAAATTTATTGTGAACAGTGTCATTGGTGTCAACTGGCAAAAACACCAAATAGAAAACAAGCACCATTGGGAGATTTTCCACCAATTAGTTTTCCCTTTGAGCGGACATCAATGGATATACTTGGACCATTACCGGTTTCTTTAGAAAACAATAAGTACATACTTGTGTTTACTGATCACTTATCTCGCTATGCAGAGGCAATTCCAATGCCAAACCAGAAAGCAGACACGGTAGCGAAAGCATTTGTGCATAATATTGTCTTACGGCATGCAGTGCCGCGACAATTAATCACTGACCGTGGATCAAATTTTATGGCAAAAATGATGAAAGAGATCTATGACTGTTTGCATATTAAGAAGACCTATACGACTGCATACCACCCAGCTTCTAACGGGGTCACGGAAAGATACAATAAGACTTTAGCTGAACATTTGTTACACTATATTAATAAGGACCAAAAGGATTGGGATGCATGGGTTCCTTTTGCAGTAGCGGCCTATAACACGACAATACATACAAGTACAAATGAGAGCCCATATTTTCTTAGATTTGGTCAACAACCACACTTGCCATTTTTGTTTGATCCAGCACCTAATCAACCACATTATGCTTTAGGAACTAACTACAAAGAGGAATTAGTTAGGAGACTTCATTATGCTCATCAGTTGGCACAGGCTAGTTTATTAAAATCAGCTGAAGCTAGAAAGAAATACCATGACAAGAATTCAACGGAAGTCACTTTTGAAGTAGACAATTGGGTATATTTGAGTAATCCTGTAGTGAAGCCTGGATTAGCGAGAAAGCTTACTCACAAATGGAAAGGACCATATCGAATTGTAGAACAAACTTCACCTTTAAATTTTAAAATTCAAGGTTTATTTGAAAAAGAAACTCTTCATGTACATGCAAATAGATTAAAATTAGCAAAAGGTATTAATTCTCAATTAGATAGTTCTACAAATCAGCCTGCTGAAACTGACCCTTTAGATGATGTATGGGACCAAGAACTAGACTTGATATTGCCAAGACAGAGAGAACAGCCTGTTGTACCACAAGTACCAGTGGCTTTACCTCCAGCACAAAGTCATCATCAACTTAGTAGTAGGGGTCCAGTCCAAGAGTTACCTTGGGTTATGCCTTCTAGTAGGCTTCGCCTAGTTTTAAAGGGGGAGGAAAGTGATGATGATGATTTAGATTTAAAAGTTACCTATATATAATATTCATTAATTTTTGTGTTTATCATTGTGAATATGCATTGTTTTTAGGAGATACAGATATCATTTCAAAGTGTTGTGAATTAAAAGTTATTTTAGGACATTGGCCAACCTTTTATAAGTTAAATAAAGAGGGTTATGAATATATAGTATTGTGTATGACCAAATGTTATAGTAAGTTGTCTTCAGTCATTCAATCATTGAAAAGTGATATGGGGAATAATTTTACAAAAGGTGAATCATATACGAACAGAGTTCAGTAGAATGAATGAGGAAGAATCAGTTTACACCATTCACAACAATTTTAGTTATCATGTTTTGTCAATAATAAATATAATTTTAACTTCATTAGTTATTCTTTTTATAGTTAGTAAAATTGTGTGTAGTAATTGGAACACGAAATATCAGGCCTTGGCCTTGAGGCGTAGAAATAGAAACAAAAGGAGTAAGAAAAATAATAGGCAAAATATAGAAGTTGATTTAGATTTAGATAACACTAGATTAAAAGAAATAGATGAAATTAGTAATGATAGAGGACAGAGTAGTCCCAATATAATAATTGAAAGAAGGAAGAGTTCAAGAAGAACTCCAAAAAGAATTATAGAAACTTGATATTCTATTGTTATGCTATGCTTAACATTGCTTTGCTCTGAAAATTGTCAGCTTGATGCATATTTTAAGTATTTTATTTTGATAATTATTTGAAAGTATTGTTAGTGTTTAAGAATATTGTATGTAAACTATTTTAAATGTATAGAATTAAGTTTAGTTAAGGGAATATTTCTATTTTTAAAGAAGTGTCTTTAATTTTAAGGGGGGGAAGATGTGAGATTTGCATTTTATCATTTATAATGTTTTATATAATATTTGTTAGTCACAGTATCATAGTGTTAAATTTATGTTATCCGAACAGTGCTTATTTTTATTTACAGTGTGTTATGTCATGTGCGTCATTAGTATGTGTCATAGTATTGTTCTTTTGTTGTATTAATTTTCATTTTAAATCAAAACATTAAGTTTGTATTCAGTTGCTGCTTGCTTTCAAAGAGTAAACATCTAAAAACACTTTGTGCCCAAAAAGAGAATACATTTATTTCTCCGTTGGTTTTCACTAACCAACACGAACCCACCGAGAGCAGTACCGGATCATCACAAGTAACTGGTACCAAAATGAGATGTTATACGCAGTCTTGAATGAGGTTAGTTCACTAAACAAATTGTGTCCAAGAAATTAAAATTGAAATAAAGTAGCATTTTGAAGAGGTTTTTAGGATTGTTTTAAACTCACACTTCCCCACAGCGCTCCGTTAGTTTAACACGACTGCCCAGACGGTCACAAAACATTATGTATTTAAAACGCTTATATTTTATTACTAAAAATAAAAACTATACACAAAAAACGACTACAATTTCGGAATCATCATCAACATTCTCAAAACATAACCCATCGTAGCAATTAGGAAACAATTATCCCCGAACAGCACAGAACGTCCTGAATTCACTTCCCTGCATTTAACACTGTCACCGCCACGCACACACGATGCGTAACCAATAGCAATCGGAATATAACTTTGTTCGACAACACCCCGAAATAAATGAGACATCGGACCAGTTGCATACACAGCAACATCTTCACCGCCGTGCGAAGCATACTTCATGGGAAATGCTGCCAGTTGCTGGAAACTCGCATCTCCTTCAACAATAAATAAAAGTTAATAAACACCCGCCTCCATTTTATTTTTCATTCATTGCACCTGTATTTTCTCCGGTCATGTTAATAGCAACGATTGGATCGGAAGAATTTTTCAACCGGAAACCCGGCCCATTGGCGTACATTAAAGTGGTGTAGCCAAGATTGGGAAATGGTTCCTTCTCGGTAATTACTGCACCCAATATGTCGTGTCCCCTGCCTGGGTATCCATTTATTGTGAAGGCGTGTGAATGGTCAGCCGTTACTACTACAAGCGTGTCTTCCGAGTCGGTTAATTCTAACGCCTTTTCTACAGCTTTGTTCATGTACACGGTTTCGTGCAGTGCTTTTCGTGCATTGTTCGCATGATGTGCCCAGTCTATTTTACCTCCTAGATGAACAAGGATGATTAAACAGGCGGGAGAATAATTTTTAGAAATAAATAAATACCTTCTACCATCAAATAAAATCCTTTTTTATTTTTGCTCAGTAGTTTTATCGCTTTTTCTGTCATGTCGACGATGGTGGGCTCGTTGGAATTCGAATTTAATTTGTCAAGTTCGTACATTAAATGATCATTATTGAACAAACCTGCGAAATAAAACGAAAATAAAATAAAATAAAACAAGATTAATACCATTACTTTACCTAATAAATATTCCGTTTTATCAATATCGACATTATTTAGCTCGTTTAAACTGGTCACATACCGCGATTCGCCATTTTCCTCCTTTTTCAACCTCAACCATTCGTTTATCAAATTAGTATCGCCAAGTCTCGTGCCATTGGCATTTCCCGGCACAAAATGCTTTCTCCCACCGCCCAAAATCACCTAAAAAATTAAATAAACCGTCAAATTCGTTTAGATTCAAGTTTAAAAAAAATTAAAATTCACCTTAAACTTGCTTCCAGTAGCTCCTTTAACCAACTGGGTCGCAATATCGGGACACGCTCTCTTATCTGATGGCATAACGCCATCCGATTCCCAGTCTCGATTTGCGGCTGATGCGTACAGACCGGCAGGTGTCGCGTGAGTAACGCGCATTGTAGTGACAAATCCCGTGCTTTTGCCTAGCGAGTATCAAAACATTGAAAACATATAGCAAATTTCTCGATACAAACTCTCTGGTATACCTGCCTCTTGAGCCCATTTAGCGATAGAAGTCATTTGGTTGTTTACATCTAAAGCTGTTGTGCATTCGTTGAAAATTCCTCTTCCGTTTAAGCCTACTGTGTGGTAGTTGCCTTTTACACCGCTGAAAAATGCTGTGGCGGTGCCGGCCGAATCCGGGACTTGTTTGTCGACATTATAAGTCTGAAATTTTTTAATTTATTTAATTAGCGTTATTTTTTTTGGAATTGTTTTTTTGGTTTACCTTCACAAGAGCCGCGTTGGGGAATTTTTCAAAGGCTAAATAATTTTCTTCGCCGAGTTGGTTTTTCAGTTGTCCGTCGTAAATTCTGGCTGCGGTTACAGTCGAAATTCCCATTCCGTCACCGAGAAAAAATATCACATTTTTCGCTACGTTGTTGTTCTGTTTGAGCTTTAGATTGTCCTGTAAAACTCTGTCGCCGAGTTTGTACCAGTAACTAGAATCTGTAGATGTATTTATTTTTCTATATAATGTCTAAATTCAATTGTATTTTATTTATTTTTTGTATTTTTTTTGTGTGAAATTCCATACCTAATTCTTCCAGTCGTGCCTGCCTTTTCACGCTGCACGTTGCGATTAAAAATAAACAAAAATGGAGGCTTGTTGGGACGATGAGGTTCATTTTTCTTTGACGACTATTAAAGTTGAATCATCCGAAGAAAAATTTGGTTTATAATCAAATTATTTTAATTGAATGTTAGTTTTTTGTTTTTTTTTAAATCAAATATTAAAAATAAAATTGTGAAGTGTTGATTTTAGGTCAAATCAAATCTCAATTTTCAAGTTTTATCTTTAATTTTTTTTTAAAATAAAATTAATGATGTTTGTTATGTAAGTGGGTCGGATCAAAGGTTAGAAATTTCAATGAATTGAGGCCGACTTGTAAAATGAAACTGGAATTGAACTTTGGAAGGTTTTAAGTGAATTTCGATATGTTGATTTTCTTTTTGAAATATTAAGAGATTAATTAAATATTTAAAAAAAAATTAAATTTTTTAAAAAAAATAAAGAATTATCACATCAAACTGTGATATAATCACAAGAAAGTTCAAGATCAAAAGAACTCCTTGGAAAAACTAACGCATAAATCGGCAGATAAATAAAATAAAAAAATCTAAAGCATCAAAAATCAAAAATCAAAAATCAAAACAAACGAAAAACTCACTAAAAAATTATAAAAACATAGAAATAACTCACACGAAATGGCCACAATATCCGAATGAAACATAAAACGAACAAAACTCGCCTTCAGCTCCACAAAACACTCAACACAAAATCTAATTCGACGTCACTGATCAAACCTCATACTTGACCCAAATTCTAATTGCAATCGTCACGCATTAACAAAAAACTGGCTTTCAAACAGGAATTTTCTGTCGTCACGCTTCTGCACCGAATTCAATACCATAATCACGTGATAAATACATCTGCCACGCGATGAGTCACCTTTTCCTCGTTAAAAAAAAATAAAATTTGTTCAACTCCAAAATGTGTCTACACTCTACACTTCCTCCAAAAATAATACAAAACACATCAAAACACGCTCGAATGCACAAAATTTTTTCTCCTTTCAAATTAACTCGTTTTTTAAGCCACGAAACCGATGCCGTGATACAATTTCTTCTTCCCACACAAACCATAAATAATTCGTGTTATATTTATACAGTTGTTTATAAAAAAATGAATGGTGCCCTGCCGGCAAGCCCAAATGTTGTTTTATGAACTGCCAAGCTCACATTTTATTTTATAAATTTAATTCTTTAAAATTTTTATTTATTTATTAATTTTTACACTTTTGCAATCACAATTTAATTCCATTT
The DNA here is from genome assembly GCA_949358305.1 of Strigamia acuminata. NCBI lineage: Eukaryota > Metazoa > Arthropoda > Chilopoda > Geophilomorpha > Linotaeniidae > Strigamia > Strigamia acuminata. The sequence continues at coordinate 34,106,650 of OX442314.1, forward strand.
CTGATGAATTTTGATGTAATTAATTGGCCATTAATTGTCAACTTTCTTTGGACAAACTTCCCTCGGCAACACTGCCATCCCTATGAGCCAATGGTTTGGTTTTAATTGCTTTCTTCTGCCATCCACGTGAGTTTTGGTTGCAACCTGCAAGAATTCAACAGAATATAGTAATTAAATTGCCTCGAATGATGACCACAATTACCTCGTATTCGGTTCCTTGAAAACCGGTCATTTTGACATTATGCTCGAGCGATAAATTCCGATTGGTCGTCACGTGGTTAATAGCCACGATCGTGTTGGCAGGAACCGGATAACCCTTTAATTCGAGTTGCATAGCTGCATCCAAAGACAATACTTGCCATTTTGTGTATTGAGATGACTGCGAAACCAATTTAACGACCTGTCCTGTAGTTCGTTTTGAAGTTTCAACGAACGACCTGTGGCAGCTGTACAGGCGCAAATTTGCACCCGCGCCGTCTGTTGTCCACAGCTCGAACTGCTCGCCGAAAGTCAGTGGTGTTTTCACCGAAATCGCATCGTTTGTGCCTAGAAAATGCGCGTTTTAATATTACATCGCGAACTGTTAAGTTTAAATCTCACTTTTAATTATGAATACGGTTCTTGTGTTTGCTTCTACGATCGGCGTTGCTACGGCGAATGCATCGGGCGGTAACTGCAATGGAAGATTCACGATGGGATTCGGTCCCAAGCTGGCGGCAACCAAGAGTGAGTTGTTCACTGTTTCGTTGGAATTTGTATTGAAACCGGGATGTTTGATGACGACTTTGTCTCCGAAATGCACTATTCCGTTGATTGCGTAGTCAATTTCGATGGGATTTAAAAAGATTTGGTTGATTTTTTCTCGTTTTTGAATCAGTAATTCTTCTTTTGCTTTCTTCTCGAAAAATTCCTCCACTTTAATGTTTTGCAAATGCTGTACTTCCGCCCAGTTTCCGGTTTTCACTATTGCACTGTATGTCCTTTCTTCGGAATATTCCATGTTTAAAATTTGTTGGATGTTTGGACTGTGTTTTAGTATGGCGTCGTCCAAAACAATGCGCGAATTATTAAAGGAACAGAGCATGTGGAATCTTGCCTAATTGTTGAAGAAATTTGATTTAGTTTTGGATTTATTTGGAAAAATAAAAATCGAGTTTAAATTTTGTTTTTTTTTCATTTTTGTCGTTGATTTATTGGTAAAATAACACAAAAATAACATTTGAGAACTATTTTTCCAGTATTTTATTTAGACAACTACACAAAATAGCATACATTAGAAAAATAATGTACATTTTTTTTTTAAAAAATTATAAATTGAATTTTAAATTTTAAATTTGGCTCGTGCTGCATGTGTAGTAAAATCAAAGTGTGGAAGTCAGAACTGTTGGAAAGTTTTTTGAAATGTCGTAACAGTTTAACCACGAAGGAACTTTCCTAAAAAAAAAATAACGAGCAAATTAAACTATAAAATTAAACATAACTAGAAAAAAAAGTTGACGAATATTTCCCACTGCAGATAATATTTAATATTTAATATTTTCTTAAATATCAGATTTAGCATAGGTATTTGTGCTTACCTATGAGGCATTTCACGTACAATAGGAAAGCCTATCACTTCGCTTTTACCCTTTTTAACCTTGGGTTTGTGGCTAATTTTTGCTTTACAACTCGTAGTCAGTTCGAATATTCTGCTAGGATCTCTTTTTCCCTAAATATAATTCAAGATAAATTATGTTTTAAATGAAATAAAACTAAAATAAAACTATACTTTGTTTTTAGCGGTGATTTTTGGGGGCAGTGAACGTTTTATCTTTTCGTCAATTCTGTGTTTACGTTGATAAACAATCATCTTATCTCGTTTCCAATAATTAGCGAAATCCTTAGTTTGTTTAGGTTTCAGCGCTGCTTCTAGAAAACTTCTGCCACGTGCACTTCCGGCACAATGTTGCGCCGCTTCAACGTCCAGTTTCCGCTTCTGCTCGTGGTATTCGTTGATAATCATTTTCAAGCGCAGCTAAATCACACGAAGAGGTTAGTTACGATGATTTTCAATTATACATTTTCAGTTATAAATACAGCTTTTTTCTGTTGCAGTTTCCTCTGTTGCAAGAACTTTTGCCTGGCCTTTTTCCTTTCCTCATCTCTGGCTTGCTTGACGGCTTTTTCTTTGTCGCTCTATGTACAATTGTATATAGATTAGATTAATCAAAAACTAAAAACAAAATGGTTTCACTACTGGTACTGAAATTTTGATGTTTTTGTATAAACATTTATCACGTATTGGTTGGGGATTGAATTTCATCGGCCGAAATAGCTCAGTTGGGAGAGCGTTAGACTGAAGATCTAAAGGTCCCTGGTTCAATCCCGGGTTTCGGCAACTAGATTTTTTTTTTTTTTTTTTTTTTTGAGTTTTTAAGTATTTAATTTTCTTCAGCTTTGTGTATTTGTTGATAATTAGTCGAGGCGCGTTCCGAAATCTTGATTTCTTTGATTTTCAGAAATTATGTAAATCGGATTTCAACTTTGAATGACCAAACATTTTCCCAAGGTCCAACTGCTGTACATGCGAAGTTAAAACTGTTGGATAACTTCCTGTTTGCAAACTCGGCCGAAATATCCCAATTTGCCCATGCCATAGTATGGCGGGAAATTTAAACACGGTTGGCAGCGTTCACGAGCTGAAATGTGGCCATAAATTATCGCCTGCTTCTGGTTTGCAATTGTTAAAACAAAAATAACTGCTCTGATTTCTCTGATGGCTGAAAATCAACTTGGAAATCAAGGAAATCAAGGATAGCTTCGGATGAGATCCAAAACTTTGGTGTTTGTCCAAACATTTATCATGTTTTGGTTGTGAAATTAATTCCGTCAGCCGAAATAGCTCAGTTGGGAGAGCGTTAGACTGAAGATCTAAAGGTCCCTGGTTCAATCCCGGGTTTCGGCAACTAGAATTCTCTTTTTTTTAGCTTTTAGGTATTCAATTTAAATTTTTATCCAAGGTTTTGGATCTCATCCGAAGCTGCGGATGTAGATCCATGATCGCCGATCGGTGTGAACACTGATCTCGGTTCACGGATCTAGATCCATGTGCCCAATAACTCCTTCGCCAATCTGAGTTCCCATCCCACAACTCGGTTGAATCAACTTTTTGGTGTGAACACAACATAATCTGGATGAATATTGGAACTCGGTTCAGTTGGATCTGATCGGGTGGATCAGATCCAGCCAAACTACATCCGTTGGTGTAAACAAATCGTATTTTCTGAAATCGGATTTCGTTTTTTTGACGTAAAAACCGTCGCTTCCGGTCCCCCGAAATCAAGAAAAGCAAGAAAATCAGCGAAATCAAAGAAATCCGTTTAAAATTGTTAAGTGCTAAATGTTAAATCGTTAAATCGCAAACGAAAAACAATAACATGCTTTGATCGCTCTATGTGGAAATCCAAGATGGCTGAAAATCAAGAAAATCCAGAAAAGCGACCCCACACGTGGATTTTCATAAATCCGATTACCATTTGATGACGTAAAAACCATCATTTCCTGTCTCTAGAAATCAATAAATCAAAGAAATCCATTAAGATTGAACGCACCTATTATAAAATTATTATAAAATTCATAAAACATACTTCCCAACAAGCCGAAATAGCTCAGTTGGGAGAGCGTTAGACTGAAGATCTAAAGGTCCCTGGTTCAATCCCGGGTTTCGGCAACAAGATTTTTTTTTTTAAGTTTTAAATACTAAGGTTATTAATGTTTACACGATTCTATTTGCTCGAAAAAAAACCCATCGTAAAGATACAAACAAATTTACCTTGGTAGAAAACATATTTAAAACTTTATCATTTCGCTGCTGGACAATTTTCAGATGATTCACTTTCCATTTACTTTCTTTATCTTTCATTTCTTGCATACTTCTTTGAACTTCATCTAACTGTTTCTTCTACAAAAAAACAATTTTTCTTTTACAACAAAACAAATCGAACACTCAATTTTACCTCTCTTTGGTCTTTCCATTCTTTTAGTGCATTTATTTTACTCTCTTTCTTTTTCAAAAATTGTTTGTACCACTCGATGTGAGAAACAATTTCATTTGGGAACTTCGAAGGCAATTCCAATACTGTTGCAATCATTAAATCTGGCACTAACTATTTAATTTTTAATTTTTTAATTTTATTATCTCCGAACGAAATAAATAAATAAAATAAACACATTTTACTTTTTTACACCTCCACAGTTTCAAAAATCTGTTGTGTTCAGCATCGCTCCACTCCTGCTGATGTTTTCTAGTCAAATGCATAAACTCCTATAATAAACAATGCATTAATTAATCACACAAAATGCAAATTATTTTTCTCTGGTTTTTTAACCTGAAATTCCAACACTTCTTCGGGCAAATTTTTTGTCTGAGCATGCGCAAACCGTGGTTTTAATTTTTTGGGCGTTTTTTCTTTTTTTGAAGGCTTTTTATCCTGGTCGCTGTAAGATTGACTAAGATTGGAAATCTGCCGCTCGAATAGCTGTTCTTGTTGAATCAGATCAGTCATTCTAAATTAAAATTCACTTGTAAAAAATAAAAAATATTAAAAATATTAAAAAATAAAATAAAATAAATCACATAAGATTTCCTTCCATTTTAAACAAATGTATGGCATCTTTAACACCGTCGGACGACTTTTCCCATTCTTCGTCTATCGTAAAACAAACAAATTATGAAATAATACAAATAAAATTCATTCGCTTCACTTTGTTTTCCGTCAGCCAGCGTAAGTAATTTTTGCCACTTTAACGCATTACAAACGATCTTTAACCGTTCAACTTTCGCACTCAACCGTCTACCTTTAAGAGAAAAAGATAGTGTTTAACACTCGGGTTGTTTTATTTCTTTTACATATAAATAAAATAAATGATGGAATAAAGCATTTACTCATTTGTTCCACATCTAAGTTTAAAGATTCGATTTGATCGAAAGGAATCCATTCGTCTCTTTCTCGGTTAGATCTCGTCAGGAATGCCCGGAAAGCTGTTTCTGCACTGTACAATCTGTAATTGCATATTTAGTTCTATTTTATATATAAATCGTATTTCAATACCTTGAATTCAAATTTTGGTGTCGCAATTTCCACGCTATTTCATCACTCGCCATAAATAAATTTGAAAACCGAACTTGATAATTTCATCGTATTAATAAACAAGACATGTAAATTATCGAACTTTAACGTACGAGTAGAATTCAGTACGATTCAACGAACAATATCATTGTCGCAACAATGATCAAGCGACATTTGTTAACTAGAAAAATAAAACTGCATCATTTTCTTCCGAAGACAAAATGTATTTTTTATTAAAACGACAAAACTCAATCAAAACCTACGTAAACTCTATTTATTTTTAATATCGCATCAAATTCGCAATAAAAACCTAATCTTTTAAAAAAAGATTTACAATTACAATTTACATTCGAAAATCAGACATTGGCTGGCATTTGAATTCTCAACGAAGCCAAAAATTCTTTATCCGCAAGTTCTTGAATCTCGTTGTATCTCCACGTCGAAGGGAACAAATCCTCACCCAAAGGCTCATCGACTCCGTAACAGCGAATATCTTCGGGTCGATATTTCTTGTCCCAACCCACATCGGCTTCTGTGGCTTTTTCGAGCGGGGCTAAATTCTTGGCGCAGATTTCGCACGTGAATGGAAACGCATTGCCCGAGCAATTTTCAGTCTGCACTTTTTTCACGTGCGCCGCACTGTGCAGATGCTGTTCGTAGGGTTCCTTGCCGGTGAATTTCTTGTTGCAGGTTTCACAGGCGAAGGGGAATGCGGTGTTAATGTCCTCGGAAGCTTCGATGAAGTCGTAAGGTGCTAGTGATTTGGTTGCTTTGAGGTTGTTTAGTTTCTTTTGGTGCTTCGAGCCCATCAGATGCTCTTGATACGCGACCGAACCCGTCGTGAAGGTTTTGCAAATCAGACATTTGAAGGTGTTGTCCATCTTTTCGTTTGCTGGTGAGCTGTTGAGTCGTTATCTGGAACTATTAGTACTATTAATACGGGAATCTGCCATTTTTGTCTGGTGCAAACGTGGTGTTAACCGATTGTTGGCTTTTTTCTGTTGCAGTCGAACAATTCGCCATTTGGTCGCAGTATGTCGTTTTGTTGCAGGATCACGAGATAAGTTTGCGAGTAAAATATGTAAAATGAATTAAAATATTATGTATTTTATTTATACCATAAAATCAATTTTTTTTCGATGTTGAAAATTAATGTAAACATGAAACATGTAAAACTAAAAGACACAACATCTAAAAATTCCTTCCAAATAAATGAGAAAATAAAGTAAAACGAACCCATAATAAAATCTCTTGCATTATTTTTGTTTTATTATTGTTTTTAAACGAATTATTCCGATAAAATTGTTAATTTTCGAGTATGGCAAATTGAATGAAAGAATAAAATGACAAACAAACCAAAAATTAATTAAACTAAATCTCATTTCGTCAGCATCCTCGGCGCAATGCTCATCGACATCAACTCTTGCATAAGAAGTTTACAGGCGTACGGCAGTTGAACTTGCGATACCTGAGTCTTGTTTTTGCACGCCTTGCACTCGAACGTACTATTCCGAAGATTGGCTATCGCCATCAACCCGCACAAATCGCACACGTGCACGCGATACGGATCCGACACCGTAAAAAGTCTCTCCTTCAGAAACTGAGCCGCGCCGTGCGCTATCTGGCAATCGCGCTCCATCTCGCCGAACCTCAATCCTCCGTCGCGAGCCCTTCCCTCCATCGGCTGCCTCGCCAAAATCTGCACCGGCCCGCGCGCCCTCGAATGGATCTTGTCGTCCACCATGTGCTTTAACCTTTGGTAGTAAGTCGGCCCGATGAATATCAGCACGTTCATCCTCCTGCCCGTATGGCCGTTGTACATGACTTCGTTTCCCCGGGATTGATAGCCATACTGCTCCAATACCTCAGAAATCTTCGCAACATTGACGGTGTCGCTGAACGGCGTCGAGTCGCCGATTTCCCCCCTATTGGCCGAAACTTTGCTCTGCAAACACTCGATCAAGTGACCGATCGTCATTCGAGACGGAATGGCGTGTGGGTTGACCATCACATCGGGCGTCAATCCTTCGGCTGTGAACGGCATGTCCTCTTGTCTGTACGTGATTCCGCACGTGCCTTTCTGCCCGTGTCGGCTGGCAAACTTATCGCCCATCTGCGGCACTCGCACGCTTCGTACGCGGACCTTCACGGTTCTGTTTCCGTCTCCGTCCAGAGAGACCATCACTTGATCTACGATCCCCGTCTCGGCCTGTCGGATGACCGTGCTGCAATCTTGTTTAGTAAACTGGCGAGTCGCGCCCTCCAACTCGTCGTCGTCGTCGGCGGGCAGCGTGATCGTTTTCCCAATTATCACGTCGTCTCCCGACACACGCACGCCCGGTGCGACAATGCCGTCGTCGTCCAGTTTGTCGTAATTTGAATTACGCATGCCCAAACACGTTTTACGATCGGGCTTCTCAAACAGTTCCTCTCGGTTGAAGCGCTTAGATTCCGAATCCGTGTACGTGCGGTAATGCATCGACCGGAGGAAACCTCTATCGATCGCCGACGCGTTCAACACCAACGAATCTTCCTGGTTGTAGCCAGTGTACGACGCGATGGCGACAATCGCGTTCGCACCGGCCGGAAGTTCGCGAACTCGCAGATATTCCGCGGCACGCGGTATGGCCAACGGTTTCTGCGGATAGTACAACACGTGCGCCAACGTGTCCATCCGCATGTGGTAGTTCGTCGTGTAAATGCCCATCGCCTGCTTCCCCATGGCGCTCTGGTAAGTGTTTCTGGGCGACTGGTTGTGGTCGGGAAACGGAATGAGCGAAGCGCAAACTCCCAAGACCATCGACGGATGGATTTCGCAGTGCGTGTACGTCGAGCAGTACCCGACGCCTTTGTCGTGCAGGTCCTCCGGAGTCATCGCCAACATGGCAGTTTCCTCCTCCATCGTGTCGAGGTATTCCACCACCCCACTGGCGACCAAACCCTGCCAACCGAAGTCGTTGTACTGGCTGTCTTTCAGCATATCGACGTGTCTCTTCTTCAACAGCAACTTCTGTTTTTCGACGACCAACAGCGGCCTACAGATGCGACCGGCGTCCGTCTGTATTCGGATCTCCCCGTTGTCGTAATCCCGAAAGATGGACACTTCGGACACGACGATGTCCATCTGGCGGCGCAGTTTCTGCAGCGTGCTCGCGAGAACCTTGGGCTCCCGATGAATCCCGACCCAACACCCGTTAACAAATATTTTGCACGCGCCGGCGATCGAGGCCGGCTGCACTTCCTCCAAACTCTCCATGCCCCACTCGTCCAGAAACTCCAGAATAGGAGCGGCTTGCGAACCGACCGATATGTACGCCATCAGCGCGAGATTCTTCACCAATCCGACCGAAGCTCCTTCCGGGGTCTCGGCAGGACAAATCATCCCCCAGTGCGTGTTGTGCAACTGCCTCGGCTTCGATATCTTCCCGTCGCGACCGATGGGCGAGTTGAGACGGCGCAGATGCGACAACGTCGAAGCGAACGTGAGTCGGTTGAGAACTTGCGACACTCCCGCGCGACCCTGGTGAGCTTTGGTTTGGTCCCCCCAGTTGCCCGTCGCGATCGAATAGCGCAGTCCGTTCGTGATGGTCTGGTGTTTGATGGCCAAACTCATGTTGAAATCTTGGCCCTTATCGATAAACTTCTGGGCGTACATCCGAACTTCTTTCGTGACAGTCCTAAAGAGGCCTCGGAACAAAAAGGCCAACAGAGGGCCAGCCAAATCCAACCTCTTGTTGCCGTAGTGATCGCGGTCGTCGTACGCGCAACGTCCGAGCGCCACCGACAACAAGCGGTGCACCATGTACCCCAAGTAGTACGCTTTTTTCGACTCGCAGAACGCGCCGACGCCGACGTGAGGCAAAACTTCCTTCTGCAAAATCTCTTTGGCGTATTTGATTCGCTTCTCCTTGGTGACACCGGGATAAGCCCCGCGCGACCCGATGAAATTCAACGCCGCCTCCTGGTCCTGGATGACGAACGCTTCGTCGAACGACGGTTTCAACATCGACGTCAACTCGGTGTCTTTGAAATCGTACACGATGTGTTCGAGAATGTCGAGATCCGAGACGAAACCGAGCGCGCGGAACACGACCATGATGGGAATCTCCTGCTTGATGTACGGCAAAACGGCGACGATCCGCTGACCGAGCGCGCACGTCTTGACCCCCTGACCACTTCTCGCCAACATGTTCACCCACAGCGTGCTGGCAGGTCGCGACGAGTGGTCGATGCACGAACGAACCTCCGCTTTGAACGCAAACTTCGACTCCTTGACGGGGAACACGTAAACGGTGTTGGGTGCCATTTTCTCCTGAGCGATGATCACCTTTTCGGACCCGTTCACGATGAAGTATCCGCCCGGATCGAGCGGGCATTCGTTCAGCTCCGTGAGCTCGCGATCGTTGAGGTTGTCGAGTAAACAATACGTCGAGCGAAGCATTATCGGCACTTTTCCGAGGCATTCCTTGGGATATTGGGTTTCTATTTGGTCGCCTCCGTGCTTGGTTATCGTTTTGGTGACGTCGACGTAGAGCGGGGCCGAATACGTCAAGTTTCGTAAGCGAGCTTCGTTCGGCATCATCGGAGTGGGCGCGCCGTCCTTCTCATAATGTATCGGTTTGGATAAATAGATTTGGCCGAATTTGATGGAACATCTCGTCGGTTTGTCGAGTTCTCCGCCGTAGTGCTGCGCTTCGGATTGCAGCTCGATTGGCGGGGAGTCCTCGACGATTCTTTGCATGGTCATCTGCACGAATTCGTCGAAGGAATCTAACTGCTGTCGCACGAGGCCTTTCGCGTCAAAATACGAACCGATAACGATCCAGGCGGCTTCCTGCCACAAGTCTGGAGTGATTTCTTCTTCATCTTCTTGTTCGTGCGCGTACATTTCGAGAGATTGAACTAAGATGACTAGACGACTAGATGACTACGGTAGATGACTAGATCACTAGATCACTAGATGACTAGAGTTGTTTGAATATAATTACTGTTGGTTTAGTCGGTTTATATATGCGAAAATTCAGACATGGAACGTGTCTGAAACGTTTCGTGTGCAACAAGGCAACAACACTTTCATATGAACTTCCTATAGGTCACCGGCGGAAACGCAAATTAAGTTGGGCACTTCAAATTGCAGCTGGGTTTGTTTGTTTTTGTAAAAAAATAAAAACAATTTTTTTTTTTGCGAAAAATTACCCGTTTTTCTGCGAAAAATCACCCGTTTTTCTGCGAAAAATTACCCGTTTTTCTGCGAAAAATTATCAGTTTTTTTGTGAAAAATTACCATTTATTGTGTGAAAAATCACTAATTCTGGAAATTTGATGTTCTGTACAATTTGGAAATATAACTTTCCGGTTTGGAAATTTTACATTTCAGTTATATTTCCAAAAAAATCTATTTTTTTGCTACGGGGTCAACCACTGCTGTGAATGCAGCAACAACCGCCGCCGCCAATGCATCAACTAGTGCAAATAGTAACGATATTGGTTGGTCAGCCAGTTTGAATGACCAACGCAACAATATTGCTTCCCCCTCCCATCCCACTGAATTTAGAAGTAGAAATCTGCCATTAGCAAAAAAAGCAGATTCAAATGAATTAGCTAAACAAGTAAGCAGATGATGGTTAAACCTTTTAAAGGAGATAAAACAAATGCCAAGCAGTTTCTGACTGCAGTCAGAACAGCCCTGCACTTTGCTGAAGATTTCCTTGATCAAATAGTTGATCACCATGTGATAAAATTCCTTCGTGGAGAGGCGGCTGACAAAGAGACTGCAAGAGTGTGTAATAAACAATTTTTAAATTTTTTAACATAAATAAACATGACCTAAACAATGTTTTTTCTTATATTTAAATGCACCTCTCTTTCAAGTTTTGTCAAAGAAGTGATTTCATTGTTCTGTTTTGACCAAATGGTAGCTTAATAATTGTAGTTTTATATACTAAAAGCACGATTCATAATTTTGTATGGGCGTCTTCAAATTACAATTATAAAATGAAAAGGCATTGTCAAAAATTGATTATTCCATTTTTTTGGCAAGGAGTTGTAGTTTCAAAACACAGAATTCTTTACTCTGTGTTGTAACACTACTTTCTTGTTTTTTGAGTAAAAAAAGGTAAATTTTATTATTACACTTAGCGAATAGGCATGTCGTTCCATCCATTTAACAAATTCAGCTTAAGGGCTAGATACTGCTTCACCCAATACTCGCTCAATTACTGTAGTTCAAAATTACATTATTGCAGTTAGAATGCTGTTTCAATGGCAAATATTCTGAAATCCACCATTGGGAATGTAAAAATTATTTTCCAATGGCGAATCTCAAAATTCATCCTTTTGCGATTTGCCATAGGAACGAGTACCTCCCTACCTGTACATGCTTTGTCAACACATTGTAAATACACCTGTGTCTGAAAATGAGTAGCTTTCCTCAACAGCTCACCAATTAAATATTACTTTGACCCTTTTCATTGAGTTCAAAAGAATGAATATGTCCCAGTCCCAGTAATAATACTAAAGTTGTTTTTAGGGCGAGTTTGTTTTGTGTGTATTTTCTCTTTATTTGCTATGATGTACAGTACATGAAGTTAATTTACAGTCAGAACTAAAAGAATAATGGCAATGCTAATTCAATACAACTAAATACTATAAGAAAATAACAAAGATAAAGACCAAACCAAATAATTACTAGTAAAATTGAACTGACTAGCGAACTACAGCAGAGAATGGTGAGTTCAATGTGCAGAGACAGAAGTGAACCCAAAATAACAAATATTTGTAAAATTGAATCTTTTTTTAATAACATGTGCAACTAATTTAATACCTACACACAATTTTAAATTTAGTAAGTACATTAGCTGTCAAGTAATATTGAAGTACCACTCGATTTGTGTTTTAGAGGTACCGGCACTTTTTTCAGGTGCACATGGATGATATTAAATGCTAATGATACTTTTGGCTATCAAATAATACTAGTACTACCTAAACAAATCCAAATTTCACAAGCCAAATGATCCAATACCTTTATCTATAGTTTATTGGTAAATGCATTCATGCATGCGTAAAAGTTGTACAGAGATAAAGCTGAAGTAAAAGTATCAACGGAATATTTGGAATGCACCTAGTACAACGACATTAGATTGCTGATATTTTCCGCATACTGGTAATATACTGTATATTGGGACCCAAGCCCAACAACGCAACAAGGTATACATAGAACATAGAAGGCAAGTACAATAAATGGTACGGAGTAATTATTATTTGATTTTCATGATGCATGGCTTTATAATGTCATCATGGGAATGTGAATGCAATTAGAATTTTTTCTTTAATTTTAGTAACTGAATAAACAACTTGTGCAAGAGGTCAGGAATTGCAAGAATGGAAAGACCAAGCATTAGTGCAAAACAATTTCCAATATCGCAGCACAGTGCAACTTCATTATAGGATAATATTTGTGTAATCTCTTCGATTATGTTATTTGTTGGAATTACGGCGAGAAGTCTGAGTGTCCATGCTTCAGGATGCTGAAAGTAGACAAAGGTGTCGAACACCGATTCTTCGCAAGGTTGGTGACATCCGCAATCTTTCATTAAACCAACTTTTAAGGAACTTTTCATGAACAATTCCAATGATGTTAGGGCATCTTTAGCATTGGTACAATTATCCTTGTTTATGGTGTCCAAAAAAGGTAACCTGGAATTATTAAACAAGAACATGTATGAAACACATTGTAACATATTTTACTATGCTGCAATTGCAAATATATGCAGAATAACCAGTAAATCTTTTCCATTCTTTTTACAACTCACTTGCACTGGATGATATTATATATCTTTTTGTGGTAACAATCATCCTGGCATTTTTTATATTTGTCGGGGTCGAGGCAAGGTTGCAAATGCAAGTTCAATCGAATGTTCTAAATTAAAATAATTGATTAATATATTTTTTTTTTATTTTTAATTATTTAGGCACGTGCTTTTAGCATTCTGAATGTAAGCGCGGTGAGTGTGTCTCGTTTAATATTTCTTCTACTTCTGAGAAATGATGGTAATTTTTCTTCACCATTTTTAAAGTATATCTAAGGTAGAAATTAACTTTTTACAACAATTGTTGCTGGCATCATATGTACAGAAATGCATGATTTGATTACATATGTCATTTAGCATATTTTACTTGTATATGTACAAAATTGATACATTACTTCGTACATATCCGGATTGCAGGTCTTATCTCTGTTTGATAAAAAACTGAAAAATAACGCTGAGGCAGTCCCTGCATATCTCACTGGAGCTGAGAAAAATTAAGACCATTTAATTTTAAATAGTTCACTAAAATTTGAAACCATTGTACCGATATCATATTCGATGCATGTTCCTGTGTGCATAGGTGTTTTGTGCCAAGATACGTTAGTTTGTACGCTAGGTATCTGAAAAACATTTATAAACATGAAGTTTTTAGGTGAAATAAAGAATTTAAAAAATTCTCCTACTTCCCCCATTATAAATTATTTCGTTGTAACAAACTTTTGTTATTACAAAATTTCAAAGAAAACGAATCGGAAATTGATATGTTTTATCAAAAGTGTAAATTTAAGTAATGGAACTGACTCAAACTGGAGTGGCCATTACAAAGGTCAAACTATAAGTGGTTTATTCAATGGTCAAGCAAGCAGGTGGCAGCGTCACAAATAGTGATACAAAAAGAAACAAATGCTAAATGCATTTATGCAAAATGGAGCCGAAATGTAACAGGAAATGAAATTTTACTTTGTTATTGTGAACATTTCCAGTTAAAAATATAATCGACACCGATTGTCAAAGAGACAGTGTCGATTAAAAGTAAAAGTAAAAGCGTTACAATGATGATTATGACTTTTTTCAATGTATTTTCTACTAATTTTGACGTTTTTTTTAAACGTTTTCTCTAATGATTTTACATACCAATATACCTGACATTGTGAAAAATGTCTGATTTGTATATAAGCCTAGCTTATATGTGGGGTCGCGTAAAATTCTTTTGGGTATAGAGGGGAAAAAGTTTAAGAAGCTCTGATGTAGACGCCCTGTTACTCCACTTTCAATATTAGACATGGTTTGGGTAAAATGTCAAGTAACTCAGCTAAATGATCCTTCAATACTGTATGGGAATGCTTAATTCTGAACTAGAAAATGATTTGATCTAAAATTTACTTTCTTAGCCATTTTCAAATTGCCTTTATCCACAACAGGGGTCTGCAGACTCCATACTTTCTCTATTGATGCATTTTTTCCTTGGAACACCATATTCATTAAATTGATAAAATTGATCTTGCATTCATTCACGCCCACATCTTTGGCGTATCTTCTCCTGTAGGAAATCATCAAGGGTCCATCCATGCATGCAATTATATTAGGCAAATACAATGTGTTGTTTTCTTGAATAATTACTACAAATCTGGTTGGTTCACTTAGGTAAAGTGATATTCTCTCCTTGCTCACATAGAATGCTAGTAGGACAGAAATAAATATAAGAATTAAATAGAACAAGCGATGCAGGACAAGTTTTTCTTTTAGTTGTAATATCTCTTTCTGTGAATCTACAATTGCATTTTTTTTCTGAATTGCCAAATGCATTTGATTGGTAATTGTTTTCTTGATGTTAACTTCAAGTTGACTAGGTCTGATATATTTATACAAAAGGAGCAGAACAAGCTGTGCAATTTCGATTATAGAGAGAAAAGAAAATCCCACGGAGAATCCCAAATTGCCCCCAAAATCTATCAGCAAGTTAGAAATTGGGTAAATGTAGACTTCTGTCATTCTGATAAATGTGTCTTCCAAGACTTTAATCTGTAAGCCTAAAAATTCTTTACCATCTGGAACATCCTCAAAACCTAACAGAGATTAATTATTTTGTTTATTATGCATGAACATGGTTTATATTAGCTTAACGATCGTCGGTGTGTATTAGAAGGAGATAAACATTGCTTTGACAAGGTCTCAAGCAGCTACATTCTACTTCTACTGATGCTATTGTAGATATTTCACGAATAAATGAGTCTTCATGCACCTTAGCCACAATTTGTTTGTCCAGTTCTAAACTGCAATCTGGCAGATTTTTGTCTTTCATGTAGGGCAACCTAATTTAAAAGCCTGTTAAGTAACATAAAATATTCAATGGTTTACTTTGTATATCAAATTTTGACCTGCATTCTGGATGATCTAATTGAGTTAGTTTGGCCACACATTCTTCATGACATTGCATTTGTTTTTTCTGGTTTGGCTCACAAAAAGGACTTCTTGTAGGTAAAAATTCATACTACCAGTAAGAAATGTAGTATTACTATTCCTAATCTTAGATGGAAACAATAAAGCTGAAATATTAGGTACAATATCATTTATTTTGAGGTGGATGTAGTGTTTGTTTAGTTTTAATTAGTTTGATCATTGTCACTAGTCGGCGCTAGTGGTCTGTACTGTTGTAATTGGTTCATGTTACAGGGTGGTCTAAAAGTCTAGTTCACAGTAAATAATTCCCAAACTGTTTTAGATTTTGATTCAGCAAAATGATTGTCAGGGTAGTATTTTGGAGGAAATCCAATTATGACATCCAATTTGACCTCAGAGGTCATCTTCAAGGTAATCCATACTGTAACTCGAGAACCGTGACAGATAGAGAGAAAAAGTAAATTAGAAAGTTGTAGAGCACTATCCAAGTAGTCTAAAACTGTTTTTAAAAATGTATCTCTTTCTGTAAAGTTTTGATTGAAGGTTTAAAACGGTAGTCTACTTACAATCATTGGATATCATAATTGGATTTCCCCCAAAATACTACCCTGACAATCATTTTGCTGAATCAAAATCTAAAACAGTTTGGGAATTATTTCAGTTCATTAGAATCCATTTACGTCGCATTTAATAAACTGCTATTACACCGTCAGACACGTTTGGTAACAAGATACGTCGCTATAGAAACTCGAAGTCACAACCATGAAAAGAAGTCACAAGTGGAAAAACGTTTAAGAAGGTCTGCATGCAACAATGGTTGTTTCACCTACTTTTCGAAAAAGAAATTGTACTTCATTCTGTATTCCCACTTTCATTGCTTGGGCATATCGATATGGCATGACGCTATCTTTGATGGATGTCTGAATTCAAAATACGAATTTATACTGAAATTAAAATAATTTGAAAAGAAGATTCTTACTCCAAGAAATGGTTCGTTACATGATCCATTTTTTTTAAACAAACACTGTAATGCCATATTTTGGACTAATTTGATATCTAAATGAAAATTGAGACAATTTTAATTAGAAATGGAAATAAAACATTGATTTTCTCCAACCAGGTCTGATGAACAGTATACTTCCAAATACGGTATTTTCATATTTGAATGAAATAGTAGTGTCTTCTTTCTTATAAATTCCATTTGCCATTGAAGTTTCATGCAGGACAGTCTTGCCCTGAAATAAATATAATGCGATCATTTATTGTCATTGTTGTGTTTTTGGGACTTTGTTTATATAATTTATCTGGGAACGAGATTATTGTTTTTTGGATTTGTATTGCATGATGGGATACTAGGCACTCGGTGATATCCGTGTAACCTAGGACGATTTACTACAGGACTTCACATCTAGCAAAATTTCATTGTTAGACCGTCAAGCGATTCTGTCTTGTGATTGTAGCACCATTCAGCAGAAATGGCACAAAATGACGTCATTTTGCGGGCAAATGGCGGACAACTGACATGACATCCCGCATTTGCATTTTAAGAGGACATTTATATTTTATGTTTAAGATAAAAATAATATCTGAAAATTATTTATTACATTTTTAGATATTATTTTTAAATCAAACGTTAAATAAAATTGAACTATGTTTTAACATCCTCCAAAAATGTAAATGTGGGATGTCAATTGTCCGCCATTTGCCCGTAAAAAGTTTTAACAATGCAACGACAGATTGCTCCTACCTAGTGTTTTCAGTCCCCTGACTACACTGGCGAGACCATAGCAGTCACAAGGTAATTGTCCTAGGTGTAACCAATGTAAGATACAACAAAGTGATGTAAACTATTATTGTTATGTGATCTATATTCCAATCGTTTATTATTCAACAAGGTTTTTGACTCTTTATTTGTGCATATCAAATATACAGCACACAATTTAATTAGTATACCAGTAAGCTTAAAAGATAAGTGAATCAAAAGTTTATTATAATTAATGATTACTATTTTCATATTCCTGGTCAATGATTTTGATTTTAGACATTTTTTAACAAGTTGAAAGGATTCCGAGTTGGATGAGACCGTTTGGCCACCGTAGTGGCCTACGTCACTCCACACACCACCTGGCGGCCCCAAGCCGTCCCCCCATTGAGGGAGTGGACCGACCTAGCAGGGGAGGTAAGAGCAGAGTGGTGTGGTGAGGGAGAGACGTTGCTGAGGGAGCCCGGGGTGAAGACGTGCCAGGTGCAGCTGCCACAGTCCCAACCATAGGAGAGACAACTCCTACTCTGTTCCGCTCACCATTCACCACTGTGACGCTCAGTGGCAGTATGGAAACTGTCACATTACCATGAGTGGCTACATGGGCTGTAGGTAAGTACAGGAGAATGTTCGTCCGAGGCATCCGACCACGTCGTATAGGGGGGCTACGCTGGTGTAGCGTGCCCAGCAGTACTCCACACAGTGAGGCGGAAGACCCCAACCCCTAGACAATGATTAAAGACCAAAACCCAACAATTTGGAGTCTCTGTCTCGTCATTACGTGATGTATGCGTCCCTCTCGTATAGTAACTCCCCACACTATACGGGTCTGACCATATCCAGTCACAAGATAATAATCCTAATCACCCATCTCACAAGTCAGATCAAACACTTTCCACATCTAGTAATGAAGCTAATACATATTAAAGGCATACCTGTTTAATTTTGAAATATTGGAAATTCTTGGAAATGTTGGATTGCGACCATAATTTTGTGTAATTTTCCACTTTCAATTTCTCTTTTATGATCCCTTTCACTGCAAGGGGACAAGCTATGCTTTTTGTTAGAATATCGATGGGCTCGTCATTAAGTTGCTCCCAGTACCCAGACAATAATTGGGTATCCAGACCGTACAGAAAAAATTCAAATGGCTCCTTTTCTGCAATTGGAACATACTCAATTTCAACTTTGAAAGGTCCATAAAAATAGTATTGAATTCTTTCAATCGCTTGATAACAACAGACGGTGAAACAAACAATCAAACCAACCAACCAAACTGTCCGAAGTGCACAGCTATTTTTCTTGTTGAAAGCATTGTCAATAAATTTCAAACTATCAATGTCAGATATAGAACTTTGCATTTCTTGCCTCACGAAATGGCGAATTATCTTACGACGTAAACGCAAAGCTTCTAACTCCTTCATTTTGAGGCAGAGTCTTTATATGCTGCGACGATTAATTAAGCATATAAGCTAATCAATTAAGCTTGAGTTTTCCTCTTGAATATTCTGATCCAAAAATATACCTGTCACCACAGCTGTATAAGAGAAAAATACTTCAAATAATAAAAATTTAAAAGGAAATGTCAGTGTGTTTTAAAGAAATTATGAATTGTAATAGGAAATGTCAGTTTGTTTTAAAATTGATAATATAAGAAGAATTGCCATTTTTAAAAAATCAACATTTACATACCGTTATTTCTGTATTTAAGGTGCGTCCAAAAAGTCTGTGGAATGACAAAAAATTTGAAAAAAATTAACTTCTAATATTTTGATTTAATTTTGCTTGTAGGATTATTAAATATACCACTCAAGTAATGTCTGATTAAATTTTCAGACTGATTCAATAATATTTATTTAAAATATCAACAATAAATCAAATAACAGTTGTCCAAAAAGTCTGTGGAATTTAACAATTAACAAATTTCTTTAACAATAAATTGGAAATATTGTTTGTTTATGGACCAATTATTTTTCCATTATGTTTTGTTACTTCAAAAATACTATTTTTCATAACACAATTAACTTTTCCAGAGTTTTAGAAGAGATGTTACCCCAATATCCGTCAATCACAGTTTTTAGTTCATCAATGGTAGAAAATTGTCTGTTATTGGCATAAACTTGTCTGGTCATTATTCTCCATAGATTTCCTATGGTTTTTAGTAAGGATTTCAGGCTGGCCACTCCAATAGATGCATTATTTTTTCTGAAAACGATGCTCTCATTGAATTTTAATTGTGAATAGTGGCATTATCCTGCTGAAATATCCATTAGGTGTCTCCAAATTCGTTGCCCAACAGGAAGCAAAAACTCATGAAGTGTTTCCTGATTCAGAAATCAGAAATTTTGTTTTCTGTCGGCCACTAAAGAATGCTACATAAGTTCTTCCCATGAAGGAAAAAGCTCCCCATGCCATTACTGACCCTCCACTCTGTTGGGCTCTGAAAAAGGGGTGGTTCCTTTCAAATTTCATGCCAATAGTAAGCCAAACCATCAGGACTATCAAGCTTTAACTTCTTCTGATCACTAAAATCATTGTCCACCACTCATTGTTCCAGGTCATTTGAACCCTTGTCCATTATAATTTGGCTTGAGTAGGTTGAGGTTTCAAAGTTGGTCATTCGCCCATTTATTTTATAAACTATCATTGGGAAAGCTTGAAGGTGATTATTAACAGTATTTTTACTAATGTTTCCTTCAAAGACATCACAGATTTTCTGAACTGAGTGTGAATAGTGTGTTGCCAAGTGTAGAACTCTGCAATCAGCTCGATTTGTAGTTACTATTGGTCTTCCTGATTGAGGTTTACATTGCTAGTTTTCTTTTTACTGATAACATTCCAGTTATATTTATCAATTATCTTAGCAATTTCATGAGCAGCAAGTCTTCCAGCTTTCATTTTCCATATTTTTATCACTTCATCAGCAGTGAATTTTCTTTTGTTTGGCATTGTTGATGAAACAATTACCAAATGTTTCAAAATGCAAAAAAGCATTGTAATAAAGGTATAATAACATAAAAATACTATATTATTTACTCTAAACATAACCTCACTACCGTGGGAAAGAATAAACATAAATTCCACAGACTTTTTGGACACCTGTTTTTTAATTTATTGTTGATATTTTAAATAAATATTATTGAATCAGTCTGAAAATGTAATCAGACATTACTTGAGTGGTATATTTAATAATCCTAAAAGCAAAATTAAATCAAAATATTAGAAGTTAAGTTTTTTCAAATTTTTAGTCATTCCACAGACTTTTTGGACGCACCTTAAAACACTGTAGTTTAGAGAAGTCATACTAGCAGGTGTTGACAGTCTTACTTGTTAGAGATAACTGACCACCAGTAATTTTTTCGTCAACATGAGAGACTAATTATTTTTGTGGAATATCACGAACATATACAACTATAAATTTTTCATCAAAATTGATTTTGCTTTTTATATACAAGTTTTGTTTATGTGGATAAAAATTACTGTTTTGCAGTAAAAGTGAAATGTATTATAGATGCAAATTACAGCTCATTCTGTTTTAAGTAAGTAATTATTTATCAAAGTCTCGAGTGTTTATACAGTACATCGTATACTAACAAACACTAAAATTCGATATTTTAATGATTAAATATACACCTTGTCACGCAATTACAAACTCGGTTTCACTTTTTTTATGGATAATTACACAGTTAATGACGAATTCAAATTCAAATTTCAAATTTAAATTTCCATCAAACTTAACTCGGCACAAACCATGAATTATACTATCTTGGAACAAACAACAACAGCAAAAAGAAGTGGTAGTTGTTATTCGATTTTCTTTTTTAATTACACAAGGTCTGACATTATCACCATGGAAATGTCAGTGTGATTGGCACTTGGGAGGAGACGATTCAACTTCAATTGCAATTGTAAAGAAAAATGTCAGTTTCCTTTAAAAAAATTGTAAATAATCCAGTATGAATAAATGTCAAAGTTTGTTTCAAAATTGAAAATAAAATAAAATAAATACACCTTAATTACTGTTTTCAATGTATATAAATAGTGTAATTTGGCTCGAGAAGCCTTACTGGGAAGTATTGACAACTTTGGCAGTTTAATTTCATACACATCCTGAGTTTTGCCTGCCCAAATCCGATGCATAATTTATGATTTCACCTTGTTTATCCCTTGCCTGGGCCTGGTCTAGACTTAGGTGATTATTTTGATCACACTGGAATTGGGTATTAGGTATCAGTATCAGTTTCCACCCCGTGTTTTTTTAAATATCCTCATCTCTTCTGGCCCAGTTCTTGACTCCTGGGAGCCCTGAACCTGGGCATTTAAAATGTTAAAAATTAATTTTATTAAAACAATCCATTTTAAACAGGCTAAGAAGAAGCCATTGCTTACAGCATTTCAGATAAAAAGAATATTGAAGTGAGCTTAAGAAGGACAAAAATAAGTAGAGGCAACCTAAATGGAATAATATCATCTCCAGTGATGAATCAAAATTTGAATTGTTTGTTGGAGATAAAAGTTCAGCCAGATTGCCTGAAGCGCACTGTAAAGTTTCGCTTAAGTTTGATGGTGTGGGTGTGTGTTAGCGGTAAAGGAGTTGGCAACTTTAAATTCATTGAGGGTACAGTGAATGCAGAGAAATTCCAGGACATCTTAAAGCAACTCGTACCATCAATTTCAAAATTGCATGAAACACGAAAAGTTATTTTCCAACAGGATGAGGCAAGATGCCACGCAGCAAAGACCACAAAGAAATGGTTGCAGGATAATAACATTCTGTAGAAGTCTTTCACTGGCCATCGAGCAGTCCAGACTTAAATCCCATAGAAAATATCTGGTATATCTGGAATACTGGTACCAAAAATGACTAATGACAGAAGCTTGAAAATTGCGTCTTCGACTGGTTGGAACGC
The DNA here is from genome assembly GCA_949358305.1 of Strigamia acuminata. Lineage (NCBI taxonomy): Eukaryota > Metazoa > Arthropoda > Chilopoda > Geophilomorpha > Linotaeniidae > Strigamia > Strigamia acuminata. The sequence continues at coordinate 34,128,638 of OX442314.1, forward strand.
CACATCCGGACGCGACAACTACCAAGGCTACACCACAGTTTTGAACAAGCTTGTATAGAGCCCAAACAGACACACGTACTGCAATCAAGATGGAATTTGGCAAGTCTGGTTCCACGTCAACCCAGGCTTTAGTAGTTTGTGAACATGCTGCTGTTGCAGTCCGCATAATTACCGAAAGAGAGGTATTATAATTTTTATTTTTATTTCTTTTTAAGAATTTGAGCATTCACCATATTTCTTTCTGCTAATTTTGAGAAATGTATATTACTTTCTTTATTTTCTTTTTCACTCAAGTCTCCCAGCACACAGCTAAATAGATTCACCTTGTGTACAATGCGCCACCCCTTTGAAGATGCTTCCAGAAGCAAATAATGAGGGGAGAAAACCACTTGTTGCCGTTTTTGCCAAAAGTGTTGACCTTTTTGCCAGAAATGTTATGAGTTTTCCAACAATGTTACAATATGAGCAAAAGCAAGAGCTGAAATTCATGGCTATCACACAAAGAATTATGCAGAAATAACTATTAGATTGTACAAAAACAACATTGCTCCAGTCTAGGAGCAGATTTAATTCTGCAAATTGTCTTCTCAGAACACAATTTGATTGTCTTTGGTGAGCCAGTATTTCTGTGCTGCAACTTTCAATCATGGTCACCCAGGCGTCTCCAAATTGTCCTTGACATTGTCGGCAAGCCATCAAAAGGATTTTCTAGGGAATGAGTATTAATGTTTTCATTTTGTGCGCTGGTTTTCCTCATCTCTCACTGCTAACTGAGGTCACTCCATTTCGTCGCCATTCATTTCGTCGCCCTCGTACTTTTTTTTAATAAAGGCTATGTTGGAAAATTTTTTTTCATTTCGTCGCCCTCATTTCATCATCATATCATTTCGGCGCCATATCATTTCGTCGCCATGTCATTGTTGTGGCATTTCGCCAACTTGTGGCCAAATTCTGGCAACATTAAGGCCAAATTGTGGCAAAATTGTGGCCTAATTGTGGATAAATTCTGGCCAAATTCTGGCAAACTTGTGGCAAAATTGTGGACAAAATGTAACCAAATTCTTGCAAAATTCTGGCCAAATTCTGACCAAATTGTGGCAACATTGAGGCCAAATTGTGGCAAAATTGTGGCCAAATTCTGGATAAATTCTGGCCAAATTCTGGCCAGCTTGTGGCAAACTTGTGGACAAAATGTGGCAAAAATCTGGCAAAAATGTGCCAAAATTCTGGCTAAATTGTGGCCAAATTCTGGTCAAATTGTGGCAAATGTTTCGGTTACTTAGCAGTATCATTTCGTCGCCCTTCATTTCGTCGCCGTGTGATTTCGCCGCCCTTCTGTTCGGTTTGAGTTGTTTTGGTTGTTCAACCGTATCATTTCGTCGCCCTTTTTCCGTTTTGGGTGTCATTTCGTCGCCAAAAACGGCGACGAAATGACACGGCGACTAAATGAAGGGCGACGAAATGAAGAAACCCCTGCTAACTTGGCGATCAACATTGTGTTCTTACCTCCACTTATTTGCCCAATTCCTTAGTTTTTTTTTTTCCTAACAAAGTATTCATGTGCCATTAGCCAAAGAGCGTAAGCCAAAAGTAAGTCAACCAAAACTGAAACTTATAGATCGAAATATTTGCAACCAAAACCGGAAATTGCTGAAATACCTGAAAGTTATTGGCTAAATATTTTAGTGAGGATTTATTACGCGGAAAATTGTATTCAATTGATTGCAAATGTTCAATTCTGTTCGTGATTTAAGATATTTTTAAACATACAATCCCAAGCATTAGGTTGGGTTTAGCAAAGAGAACAGCCAAGAAAGCAAGGTCTAAACCTTCCTGCAAACAAGGAGTGAATTGGAGCCAGCCATTGTTTCTCCGAAAATGAGCATGGATGGAGAAAAAATATTACAACTAGCTAGATGTAATATTTTCTCTCCATCCAACAAAAATAAAATTTGACACTTTCCACTTTCCACTTTGACCAGAGTTGATAACAGCTACGTAGATGTTATCAACTCTGTTCACAGTGGAAAGTGGAAAGTGTCAAATTTTATTTTTGTTTCAATGAATTTGATGGGAAACCCCGTGGTGTCCGAACAAACCCACGATTTGAATAAAAAAAAAGTTGTTTGAAATTGAATGCAGTTTCGAGTTCTGTCTTTGTTCGGATCTAAGAGTAGAGTTAATGACGTCACAATTCGTTTTTGTTCCTCGCTTAACGTGAGATTGCGAGAATGGTTTGTAAGCCTATTTCTGAGGAGATATGGTTAAAAAGAATAAAAGACGCTAGAGTACAGGTCTGTGTGCATCTGTATATATAGTGTCCGATATAAAAGCCATTGGCGCTGCCAGGACTGTGCCATTCACCAATGTGATGCCGTCGGATAATGAGCTTCTCTCTCTCTCGACCTCCAGCTCGGATATATGATATAATTGGAGGTTATTTGTCGGTTATTATTGAACTCGGATGTAACAAGGTATTAAGCAATGCAATAAAATTCATTTCGATCCAATTCTCAGTAACGAAAATGTATAAATAAAAATGTATTGCAACTGTATTATAACATCGTGAAACGTGGCAAAATATATATATATATATGACGGAAATTAAATAAATAAATAAATAAATAAATAAATAAATAAATGTGTTGAAATCATTCAAGATGAATGAAATGAAATGAAGCAAAGAAAATGTCGAGCAAGCTCATGAATGATGTAATGACATAGAATTAGAATTTAGCTAATTTACGTCATCCATGTTATATACAGCAGAGAAAACAGCCAAGAAAGCTATACTCAAAACCACTCCAAGGTTGATCTATTTCACTGGTGTATTGGCACAAAAAAGTAGACCAAAACACCAGAATTGTAATCGAACTCCAGACATTGTGCTCGATTACCAACATTGTTAAAGGTGAGGCTTTGACACAGAACTACTTTTCCACGTAGTAGAACACAGTACACAGTTAGGCGTAAACAGGCTAAATAGATCAACCTTGGAGTGGTTTTGAGTATAGGTCTAAACTTTCCTGCAAACAAGTAGAGAACTGGAGCCAACCATTGTTTCTCTGAAAATGAGCATGGATGGAGCCCAAATATTACAACTCTGGATGTGTGTCAAACTGACCCACTAAATCAACTATTCGCTCATGCATTTGAATGGTTAAAGTTCAGCCTCAAGTGAAGGCCTTGGACCACCAGATAGAATGGACATTCCATTACATCTCGGCACTAATTTAATGTTTGCTGAATTCCAAATCCTGAGGTTCAGTTTAAGGATGTACAAACTCCACGTGGATTGCTACAGATGATGTAAACCATCAAACATTTTGGTTCTAAAAAGTTAGAGCACAAGGACACTTCCAAGTCAAACCTTAGAGTGGCTACAGCAAAGTAATGTTTTCATTTTAGACGTTGTAGGAAGGAGAAAGAATATTGCGGAACACCCACAATTGTGGAAAGATGATCATCAGGATAGTAGAAAACTAACAAAACCAATAAACACAAAAGCCACCAAAAAGTGGTCAAGTAAAAGCTGTGCTTCGCAATCCCAGCAACTAAAAGCTGGAAATGAATTATTCGATTGGACTCGACCAACGTTGAATCAGCAACACCAAGCAGAAGGCAGATTTAGTGCATGTGGAGAAATCTGAACCATTGTTGCGCCACAAAATACTTAATATGCAAACATGATAAACATTTTGCCATACAAAATAAATGCATTACTTGCAGCAAAAAAAAAAAGCAGCATGGAAAATCAATAACGAACATAATTTAAATCATGGAACGAGATTGAGCATATTTTGCACCACCATGGCATGCACAGTATGAACGCGCAGTACGATGGGTCAAGGAAAAGTTTGTAAACATGCAACTTTCCACCAGAATAAAAAGCCATCTTTGACTTGCAGCTCTAGCAGAAGAAGTCGACTGCCGCTGGACAAGGAGATTCCAAGAAAAGTGGGTTATTACGGGACACATTTTTTTAGGCAGAGAATTATATACACATTTAGATTTGCCAATGTGTCTTACCGCCATGGCTGTACGGGGACATGAGGGATTTCCAAGGCAAGACCCAAGATTGCAGCACAATTATCCTACATGCTCACGAATGGTCAAGAAAATGGGGATTTGCATTTGGAACGAGGAGTGTATGCAATTGCAAACAAGCAATTTCAAAGCATTTTCTAGAGTTTGTCAAGAAAATATTCTGCTAACAATTTTAAATAACACATTTACAAATTCAAATTGAGATTAGGCCTAAAATTGAATGCAAACCTATAAATATCAATTCAAACCATCCACTCAAAATCAGAAAATATCAGTTGATCAGTTAGAAATCGAATTTGATTCAAATAAACATGCAGATATTAAAATTACCAAAATTATTTCAACCAGAGCACTCTTTTAGCATGACCCAGGGGTGACCTCGAGGAGGTAGAGAGTTGGATTTTACACCCCCACTTTCAAATAGACAGAATTATGGATAAAAATACCCAACCATCGGCATGTTTCTTTCTACAAAGCCTGATTTAAGCCTAATTTTGAATAACTGTTCGTTTTTGCTCGTTATATAGGCCTACCTCAGTTTTACCGCATTTTTTCCTTATTCGCACAAGGTTGTTTTGATCGTAAACTAAAAACACGTTTTTTTCAAACAGATTTTAACCTCGGATTGAAGCACGGAAAAAGAACGAAAAAGAATACAAGCGACTAAAGACAGCGGAACTCAACAGAAGCCAACACACGAACACACACAATGAAAGGAAAGCAAGCGCGCGCTGAAAGCATGGAAACCAAAATATGGGGCTTACAAATACAATAAATCACAAATTCGTGGGTTCGAACGAAGCGATGGTCGTGTAATAAATTAACGTTAAAATTAAAAGTAGTAATGGACTGAAACATGGCGCCGAGAAATTGAAATTTACCTCGTACTCCACTTAATACTTCAATCAAAATCAAAAAAATAAAATTTAAAAAAATACTTAAATGTACAGGGAAGTAAAACTGGAATATTCAAAGCGGATAAATTACACAGAAACGAAGCAAAATCAAACAAAAATGCAAGTGAAGAACAAACCAAGCCCGAAACGAAGCAACGTATGGCGCCCGGAACAAAGTTCCATATCATTCTGCGGGGTTGACAATGCTAAACACGGATGATGTCTTAAGAGTAGAACGAATCCTTTCTCGAGGAATGAACCAATCGTCGATGCTGAAGATTTTAAACGTCACGACATAATCAAATGATGATTGTGAATAAAAATACAAAACGTTGCCGCTAAACCCAAGTTAAAAATTCCAACAATTTTAACTCTGGCGACCATTCCCGGTAAATTTGTTAAATAAAAAAATTATTCTAGTCTGCAGATGTTCAATAAATTAAAAAGTTGTTTTTATGACTTTTTTGAACAAAAAAGATCAGCAACAGATGACATTACCAAATAATTCAGCTAATTTCACTAAATTCCATTCCAAACACGTTTTCTGTCTGTACGGCGCAGCCCCTGACATGTCTACTTCTTGAATTCCGACTCGGACCAATTCCACCTCGAAGATGTGCCCTCGATGGTCTGTTTACAACCGAATAAAATCCAGGTATATTTCTGTGTTTGGCACAAAATTTGATTTGTCTTCCTCGTACAACACTGGCATTTACAACCCCCGGACAAAAGTCCTGCAACAGAGCAATTTCTTCACTTAAGATACTTCAAACTTTAATGGCATAAACAAAAATAAAAAATACACTAGAGACAAAAGTCCTGCAACACAACAAAATTGGTACAAAAGTCCTGCAACTTTATTCTCAGTACTTCGCGGCTCCACCTCTAGCTTTCAAAACTGCTGTAATCCTTCTTGGGATGGATACTATTAAGTCATCACATTCTTTTGGAGTAGTGTGATTCCAGATCTGATTCACAGTTTCTTCAAACTCAGTTATGGTCATCAGTCCTACTTCTTGTAGTCGCTTTTTTACTTTACTTCAAATATTTGCTATTGGATTAAAGTCCGGTGAGTTTCCTGGCCAGTCCCACACATCAATTCCCATACTTTCGAAGCCCTATCAGTAGGCGCACCATCTTGTTGGTAGATGTAACTGCCATCTGTGATAGCTTGGAAGAATTGACTGGTCTACTGTGCCAATTATACAGAATAGCGCCACTGCTTTCATTACTAAAAGTGATCAAAGCCATCCTTTGCTGTGTGAATTAACATTGAGCTTGCTCTGTTAATTGAGGAGAATCTTTGTGTTGTTTACTCCACAAAGATAGCTGTGTGTAGACGTTATTTCAGCGTTCAGCTTGCTCCACGGGAATCAAAGCTGTGTGTTTGAGGAAAATTTTGGCAGAGTAAACTCACGATACGCCATCGACGCCATCTTAGAGTTATTTGGAAGTTACTGCAGGCAAATGTTATATATCTGCAATTCGCCATTTATACAGTATATCTGCAATTTGACATTTCAATAATAACAATGTTGTTCTTTTACAATGTAAGGGTTCCGGGACTACTCCTGGCAACCATTAGAAAATAAACCTCAGTCGACTTCAAATTCTCAATGAAATGACAACTCTTCTTTCACTCCTCCATAAAACACTAATAACAAAGAAGATCAGAACACAGTAATGTCTCCTTGATGGAGACACAAAAGCAAACCACATCACATTGAAATGCAAGAAAGTGATAGGCAGAGTTACGAATGCAGCCAATTGTTTTCAAATAAAACAGCTGTTGCTTTGTCTCAGCCAAGAAAGAGTCAAATTTTTTACTAGCAGTTAATGACATTTGATGTTTTTAATGCATCGGGACAAGCAGCAACAAACATAACACACCTATTAACCCGCTGTTTAACACAAGACTGCCTAGAACATATATTTTCCAAAACTAGAGGAATAGGCAAATTCTATCTGCATCCATTGCAAGCTGACGGTCTCAATCGCCAACATTTACTTCTGCTAGGTGCCATCTGCTCTGTAGTCAGGTAAACTATAAATGTCAAATGTCTCCCAAGTTCCAACACCACCCAAAATAAAGACACAATAGTGACTAGAATTCTGAATGTAAATATTCCATCTCATTACATGTTGCATAAAGAAATTGAGAATGCATTATTGATAAAAAATATTTATTGTGTCCAAAAGTTTCATTACCTATGAAACAGGGATAAATGACGTAACTCAGACTTAAGTAGTAACTTTCATTTATCAGCATTTTGGAATGAGAGAACAGAAGCTACTTATAGAATAGTTAAAGCACACAAAAATCTTGATAATGAAGGAACAAAAATAAAAGATTTTATTCTTGCTAATCCTGATTCCAGTTACCTCATGTTGATTCCTGCCTCTAATTTCCTACACATCCTGAGTTTTGCCTTCCCAAATCCCATGCATAATTTATGATTTCACCATGTTTATCCCTTGCCTGGGCCTGGTTTGGACTCAGGTGATTAGTTTGATCACCCTGGTATTAGGTATCAGTATCAGTTTCCACCCCGTGGTTTTTTTAAAATATCCTCATCTCTTCGGGTCTAGTTCTTGGCTCCTGGAAGCCCTGAATCTGGACATTAAAATGTTGAAAATTAATTTTATTAAAACAATCCATTTTAAACAGGCTAAGGAGAAGCCATTGATTACAGCATTTTAGATATAAAAAAAAACATTGAAGTGGGCTTAAGAAGGACAAACATAGAGGCAACCTAAATGGAATAATATTATCTCCAGTTATGAATCAAAATTTGAATTATTTGTTGGAGATAAAAGTTCAGCCAGATTGCCTGAAGCGCACTGTAAAGTTTCGTGTGTGTGTGTGTGTGTGTGTTCGCGGTAAAGGAGTTCTAGTCCTTGGGCGACCACCTTTGTGAATATGCTGTTGCAGTCCGCATAATTACCGAAAGAGAAGTATTATAATTTTTATTTTTGTTTCTTTTTAAGAATTTGAGCATTCACCACGGGGACATGAGGGGACATGAGGGATTTCCAAGGCAAGACCCAAGATTGCAGCACAATTATCCTACATGCTCACAAGCAAACAAGCAATTTCAAAGCATTTTCTAGAGTTTGTCAAGAAAATATTCTGCTAACAATTTTAAATAACACATTTACAAATTCAAATTGAGATTAGGCCTAAAATTGAATGCAAACCTATATTGACTAAAATCAATTCAAACCATCCACTCAAAATCCAATCCTGATCCAGTATTGCAGTTCTTTGGTTATAGATTGATGAAATAAAATTCTGTAGAAATACGATTGAAAAACGAATGGAAATTGGGAAAAAGAACGAACCGAAAAACAAACAACCAACCGATGCAAATGGAATGTAAATGGAATGCACGAAATGGAAGGCAGAAAAACTGTTGCTACTGTTGGTTGCTAGGCCGACGGAAAAGCATTCTTATTGTTTCACAACACTTGTTCTCACCAGAGCGGCACTAAAAGCAAAACAAAAAATCAATTTAACCCACAAAGGATAACAAGATTAGAAAGTAACTGAATGGTTGCTAAATTCGGGCAACAATATGGAAGAATTGGGCGACACTCGATGCACTTCGAAAATCGATTCATTCATGTTTGTGAAACTTATTTGAAGAAGACGAATCAACAACAGATGACATTACAAAATAATTCAACTAATTTCAACTAGAACTCCATTCCAAACAATTAAAACCGAAAAAATTGTTATTTTTACAATTTAGCCATATCATTTTTCCACATTTTATATTAATACGGCGCAGCCCTGACACATCTTTTTCTAGAATTTTGACTCGGACCAATTCCACCACCTCTTCGGAATGTTCCTCGAAGATGTGCTCTCGGTGGCTTGTTCGTAGCCGAATAAAATCCAGGCACATTCCTGTGTTTGGCGCAAACTTTGATTTGTCTCCCTTGTACAACGCTGGCGTTTAGAGCCGTGGCAACCGCCACCGAATCTGGATCCACAAATTCGATGTACGCAAATCCCTTGGAGCGGCCACTAAACTTGTCATTCAAAATGGTCACTCTGGAAATTGCCCCGCACCCGACAAAATGTCGTCATGTCGTCGCGAAATAATGTACATTCCCGACATAGATTGAGCGTGAATCCGATTCCGGCTTGTCTTTTTGCTCGAGACTCATGTCCTCTTGTTTTTGCTTCAGTCTAGCAATTTCTGCTTTTAATTCTTCGATCGTCTTTCGATCGGCAACAATCTTGTTGTCTTGAACAAGCTCGTGTTCGTTCTCAATCTCGAGATTGAGACGATTTAGAAGATTTTCCAAAGAGTTTTCGTGAAAGTTTGCCATTTCTACTTAAGTTTCTGTTTCGCAAGGAAGAGTAATGAGATGTTCGCTTGCGTTGTGATACTTTGTTAAAACAAAGTCTGGCTTTATATACGGAAATTTCTCGGGGTACGTCGTTCGTACGTATACGGCTAATAGCATTTCCAGATTGCAAACCTTGTAACATCGAATTAACGTAACCGAAATGATCGGGGAATACATCATACTTAACCATACTGTTTTCCTCGTGGGAAAATTTGTGAAATTCGTGACAAATTTGTAAAATGTTCCAAAATTGGGCTTGCGCATGAGGAAGGACGGCAAGATCATTACTGCCTCAACCATCAATTTTTCAGATAATGATTCTATTACAAGTGGTAACAGAGGTGTACCAGAAGTACCGGAAGTACCGGAAGTTGAGAAATTACATTACAGGTCAAGTGACTGGACGTTGACACAAACGTTCAAGTCAAGTTAAATAAAAGCCTTTACTAATAAAATCCTTTATAAAGAAAAAAATTACATCTACGGAAATATACACCCCTACGTGGAGGTAGGAGAAATTCCATTTTTTTATTGCGGATTATTAAATTTTGTTTCTTCCTTTCGAAGTTAAATTCGACACACAGTCACGCGTATTCGAAATTGAATTTCGCAATCATGAACAAATGAAAAAAAAAGGAAATTGAAATGGCCAAGTTACTTCGAACTAAACGGTGAAACTTAGCTATACTCTAACGAAGTGGCTCGTCGGACGTATTGCTAATTAATTTTATATTTATAAAAACAGTTCCAAAAAAAATTTTGCTCTTATTGCCGCCGTGGAAGATTCCGATGACGACCTCAATTCCGAGGTGCAAATCTCATTAGACACGTGGATCAGGAAACAGCAGAGTGCTCTAAGTCGAGCTTTGAAAAAAAACTATAAGGATAAGGAATCTGTGTTTTAGGGCAAATACACAAAAATATTATATTTTATTATGAAGTAACTTATATTATTTTTAAAAAAATATTAATTTTTTTAATTTAAGACTAAAAGTAAGAATGCACATTTACACGCCAGTAGAGGATTCGATGCTACACCAATTCGCTGACAATATGTGGCGTCAGCATTGGGAAATCCCTGCGATTGAATTAGAGAGATAAGTTGTGGTGACACCACTCAGTTTGTGGGAAAGGTCATTTGTGCACAAATTATTGTGGAACCCTGTTGTAGGTAAAGATGGTTGAGGTAGCTTCAAGAAACCAGCAGAAGCAGCAGAAAAGAAAAGAAACCAAAAACATGCAGAGCAAGGCAACCACAGCAAAGAAAGATCAAAAAGAGAATAAGAAAAGATTTTTTTTTTATTTTATTCATTTCACTTTTTCATTAGGTTGGATTTACATATAGCAGAGAGAACAGCCAAGAAAGCTAGGTCTAAAACTAAACCTTCGTGCAAACAACGAGAGAACTGGAGCCAGCCATTGTTTCTCCGAATGTGAGCACGGATGGAGACCAAATATTACAACTCACTAATTCAACTATTCGCTCATGCATTTATCGCTTAAATGTAACACCCAAGTTATTTAGGAATAAAAGGAAAGGATAAGGCCAGTTCAGGCTAAAGTGAAGGCATTGGACCACCAGAAAGAATGGACACCAGATTGAATAAAGAAAGCTGAAAGAATGGAGCTTTTATTTGCAGGAAATGAATTATTTGGTTGCACTCGACCAATTCCACTGTTGAATCAGCAACACCAAGGAGAAGGTAGATTTAGTGCATGTGGAGAAATTTGAACAATTTTGTTGTGCCACAAAATGTTTAAATTGCTTCTTTAAGGGCATCTGATAAACCTAATCAGAAAAAAATATAAAATTGATTGGGACGTCAGTATTTACTGAGATATCTGCGGAAATATTACTAATATTACTAATATTTCTTGTTTTTCATATAGAGACAGCTCATAAAATCATCTTCCACGCGCCAGAATCTAGCCAAATCATCAAATCCAAATTTCTGTCGCAAGGAATTCTCCGTCGGTATTCAGAGATCTGCAACATCAACACAAACGGCTGCACGAGGGTGGAGCAAATACAAAAAAAAATATCCCAGTATTGGGCGGACCACCCGACTATCATGTTGTTGCCCCAACGTCTGCAACATGCATTCGATGACGAGGATTAAAAAATACGACAACATGGTCCGCTATGGAACCCCATTTATATTTAAAAATACTATTCTCTTTGTAATATTTCTTGTTTTTCATATAGAGGCTGCTCATAAAATCATTTTTCACGTCCCAGAGTCAACAGATATATTTAAAGCAAAATTTCTGTCGCAAGGAGTGCTACGACTTAATTTAAAAAAAATCGTTTCATCAGCTATTCAAAGAAAAGAGACTTAACCTCCATTTTTGAGCAAGAGAAAAGTTTTGTAGAAGAAATCTTGCACAAAAGATATACCATGCTTGAGAAGTCTGTATTAGGAAAGGAAAGGAACCCAGAAAGAATTGAAAACCAGAAAATGTGAAGTAACAAATGTTTTCCAAGTGACCATTTAGATAAGCAAAGGACAAGAAAGCAATTAACTGTAAGTCAAATTATTATAGTGGATTCAGGCAAGCAAGTGAAACAGCAAAATTCATGCCAATTGGTAAATGCTACACACTTAGACGTATATGGAGATGGAGTGCAGATACCTTGATTGATCTGACTAAGGCAATGGCAAAACACAAATACAACTTGCATGGCCTTATTACGGAACTGAACAAAACCTGGTTCATGCCATTTCATCCAGCTGGTGAGTTAAACAAATACGCCAAACAAAATGGGCCTGACAATACGAGGAGAGTTAGATTTTACACCCCCACTTTCAAATAGACAGAATTATGGATTTTGCTTTTTGTGATTATCAAAGTGCAAAGGTCCATTTTTTTTATATAAGTTTTGTATTTTTATGCAAGTTTTGAACCACAAAAAAGAATTTTTAGGCTATAAAATTGAGTTTTGAGCTCTTAAAATAGATTTTATTTGAATTAAATACCTTTTTTCTTATTTACATTTTGCAGCAGTTTTGGAGTGATTTACAATTAAAATTGTTTATTTTTTAACCTCTAATAAAACGGCAACATATTATTTCACCCCCATTTTGACTAGTTTTTACCCCCAAAAGAGGGTTTATTTTTCCCCCCATCCAAACTCCCCCAAGTAAACTAAAGGGCCCCCCTAACTGTAATATCCCCTACTATTGTATCTTTCCCCCAACCAATTAACCCTCATTTATTTGTAAACGAACCCCCAAGAATTATTTATACAACCCCCTACGTTTCAAACACGTTCCCCATTGTTACGTCTTGGCTACGGTTAGATTTTGTAGTAAAGCGGCATGCCGTTGGGCATGGGTTTACCAGGTTTTTAAAATTGCGTGCAAAAAGTTTATACCGGCATGCCGGTATAAAGCGAAACATGCCGGTGTAAGTGAAAAAGCGGGCTTTTTGTTTTTTTTACTTTAAAGAGCCCGGATGAGTAATTATGTTGGTTTTTGGGCCTAAAATTTAAGTTTTTCTTATTTTCAGTAGATTTTTACTAAAATCTGGATAAATTTATAAAAATTTAAGGCAATTTGTTACATTTTGAAGATCTAAAAAGGATTTTTTGCATGTTTTGGCTGAATTCTCATTTAGAAAAATTTGTACTCACTTACACCGGCATGCCGTTATAAACGAGGTTTATCGGCATGCCGGTATAACTCGAATTATACCGGCATGCGGCTTAATGTGAGGTAATACGGTATAAGTCGGTCTGGAAGAATCACATAACCATAAAACACTGTTGCACAGTTGTAGTAACAATGGCACCTACTCGACTTGTAATTAACGATTCCGATACCGATTCCGATAGTGGTGAGTACGAGCCGCCAACCAAACGGAAGACTTTTGAGTGGACGAAAATTCGAACCTTTTCTACGGGTGAGGAAGCCAAAGAATACATCCGGAATGAGAAAATGTGGACTTGTTTTTGGACTACTTTGAAGCCGTATACTTGGAGCAATTCGTTGGCTGGCACACGGGACACTTCAAAGGCGCGCCATGCACCAACAACGGCTTGTAGTCGACCAACAACAGCATTAAAACACACGAGACATTTTGGGAGAGACTGGCAATGGACATCTTCATTCATAAGTTGAAAGGGATGGTGAAATGTTGGTCTTTAAAAAGGCACATGGAATCCGACGGTTACAACTGGAAACGAACAAAACCTAGCGTGATTGTCCGTGTACAAGGTAATGTTAAGTCTTACTATGTCACCCCTGGTGGACAACCAAACTTAACAGACACCAGTGTAAACGCCTACCTGCGGCAAGAGGAGCGGAAAAGTTGGCGCCGATTCGACACATACCTGCACTCAAGAAGTAGTGTGTGGCTGGTTAGTATTACGAATGATGCATGGAGCACGGGAACGTGCACATGCCCCGTGTTTGCAAAAATTTATATTTGTAAACACATTGTTGGGATAGCTGTTATTGAGAACTTGCTTGTTGTGCCACCGGAGGCCAAAACCATTCCCCTTGGCCAAAAAAGAAAGCGTGGGCACCCAGCTAAAGCGAAGAGGGCCTTGTGTACGCAGTGAGAAGACAGCGTTATGATATTGGGATTACGTGGGGGGTACTTTAGAAATTATTGGGGGTAAAATTGGTTGGGGGGCAAACACATTACTAGGGGGAAGTAAAGTTTGGGGCGGTTATTTAGTTTACACGGGGGGGGGTTTGGTTGGGGGAAAATTTTATTCCACTTAGGGGCCAAAATTTAGTCAAAATGGGGGTGGTTTAAATCGGACCCTAATAAAACGGAAAACTGACTTTAATTTTCGTTTTCCGTTTTTACACAAATCATGCCTCGTTTTCAGTTTGATTTGAGGTAATAATCTCGTAAATGCAAACTGTCATTTCGAGTTTTCGACTGAAAGTTCAAAATAAAGCAATGGCTCAAACCACTTTTAATTTCACCAGAGCGCCAACTACAATTGAACTTAACAGATTTGACTGGCCAAGATACTTAGAGACGACGAAGGCCACTGCTGCGCCTATCGACTGTTTTACGCAGGTAAAATCGATTTTATATTTTTTTTTTTTACTTAACGGTATTTGTTTTGTTTAGCACAAAGTTGTGGGTCGTAATTCCTTCGTACTTGGAATGAAGTTGGAATACAAGGACGCAAGAAGAATTAAGAACATTGCGACTGTAACTGGGATTTAGGGACCCCCGCCTATATCTCAAACTTGACGGAAGCAACGACCCCGCCGATGAATTTTGGAAATTAATCAATAGTGCAGACCTCCGTGCAATTAAAGACAAACACTTCATTGCACTTCATTGCAGTTGCCAAAGATGCTAGCTATTCTATGGCAACCCAACACAAGCACAGTCAGGAGAAATTGTGGAAATAGTCAAGAGAAAGAGATAAAAGGATTCCAATAAGAGACAATAAAAAGTTGGATATTAACCAAACTGAACACACAAGAAAGGAAAACAACTTTCCACAATGTTGTTGTTTTCCAACAGCAAAAAAATTGTTTAAAGGTTAACAAATATTTTGTTGGTCAAAATGATCCAATGGATATCTAATAGTGTTTTTTGATGCTTTACATCAAAAATGAGCAAACGTGGCATTTTTCTTAAAGAAGAATAAAAAAAAGAGAATTAACCTAGAACGAATGCACGCAATGTTTTGGCGTCAAATTGATTTGTTTTAAATTCAGAACACCTTGCATTGGGACGTCCCCAACAAAGATGAAAAGACAAAGAAACACTCCAAAGTCCAACCAAGGGCATTTGAGATTGATTACAATTAATAGAGCAAGAACCTTGAAGAAAATGGCAAGATAGAAAAATAAGACGGTTAGGTTTCAGATTTGCCAAATTTGCCAAATAAGGTTCATCAATCTGCCCATTACTTAAAACGAGAGGAGAAGGAGAAGAGCAACATCAAGCAGAAGAAAGTACAAATAATTGGATCTACTATCTCAAATCAATGGAAAATTGATGATAAATAAATATATATTCGTGACAAATTGGTAAATGCTACACTCTGTGCAGCCTTACAATACCAACATAATGCCAACCAGAGCTCTCTTTTAGCATTATCTATATATAGGAATATAGAGCAACAGACCAATCAAAATGTTCAACAGCCCTTGTTGTTTCATTAGGCGCGTTCAATCTTAAATAGATATAATATATTTTGCTGATTTCAGCAGTTATTTTTGTTTGCAATTTTATAAATCGTGAGCCACTTATTACTTTGAAAATAAAAACCAGGTTTCAGAAATCATATCCCAAACTGAACACAGACAAATTCAATTTCAAATGGAAAAATTCAAACCAAACTTTGAAAAACCACCAAAAACCATTAAAAAGCTCAAAAGGTGCATCAAATAATATTCTTGCCAAATAAATACTCAACCGCCACACAACTGAAGAAATACACAAGAAAATACAATTCGAACGAGGCCTATAGTAGGCCTAAAATGGCGCCAAACAATATCAAAAGAACATACCGGTATGTAAGAAAATAAACGGATCATTTAGAAATACGAATTCAAACTTGCTGAGAAATTTGCAGAAATGTAAATCCCATGCACCAACCAACGTTTTTGAAATCAAATCCGAATTAAATAACGTGAAAAACGAACACAGCATGTCGAATAGCAAAGTCTTGCTCTTCACCTCGCCTTGTGCTGATCGAGACGAAATTACGTGACAGATAATTGTTTAGTGTATACCGCTGAAAACGCATGCGCAGAAAAGACTACGGAGATTCGTTGGGGCCATCTTACGGAGAATTGTTGGGGCCATCTTACGGAGAATTGTTGGGGCCATCTTACGGAAATTTGTTCTGCTTCACTTTCTACAATTTAGATAAGTTTTTAAAATTTAAAAAGCACGTTGGATTTGCTTCTTGCTGAACTTTAAAATGTCATCAGGTTCGTTTTCATCGTCCATTACCAAGATAGGAAATTTTCATGATCAGTTTGAATTTGAATACGTTGTATTCAATTTGATCTCACACAGTGAATCAGTCGTTAACATACTTAAAATTTCATTGATTTGTGCGTAAAAACCACAAATCCCGATCGTTTTGTGGGTGTTTTATGAATTTTTCAAGTTTCAATTTGAGGATCTAATTTTGATGATTTTGGTCCATTTTTATTCAAAAATAGTCGAATTTCATGTATAAAATTAGTATATTTTTCTGCCTCCAAACGCACTTTTGTCTCTTTTTCATCTATTTTGTAAGGTTTACACTTTTATGCCTTAAAATGCATTTTTGTTCATTTTAGATCAATCAATGTTGACAACAAAAAATTAATTTCAGCTAATATCAATTTTTCATCAATTTTTCATCGAAAAATAAAAAAAGAAATTTTCCGTATGAATAGTGCATTTATTCAGAAAATTTCCTTTTCGACACCACCAGTGTTGTATCTCGTTCACTAAATCGCAAACTAGTTTTAGTTCGCGTTCATCACCGTTTTCAATTTAGGGAACTAGTTCTAGTTCCCGTTCACCCCCAAAACTCCAAGTGAACTAAGTTCTAGTTCAGTTCTAGTTCAGTTCTAGTTCAGTTCATTTTACAAATATTTTTTTGCGAATTCAAATTTTTATTTACACCATTTTATACTGTAAACTGTGGGGTCTCCATTCTCCGTGTTTTCCCCAGTCGTTTCCACAATTCATCGAGAAGATTCAGGGGTGTTAGCCCCGTTTCAATCCAACAATCGACCAGCAGATCCATGCCTTCGAAGGAAAACGTCAGGGCGACGTCTACCGATTCTACGAGATCGCGCCGATCGCGAACGGACGAAAAAGTCCAAATTTCGACCCGAAAACGATTGTAAGTATTCACAAAACCTTGTAGATGAAGTCTTGGCGCACAATTTGGTGCCAAGAACACAACAAACGGACCGTTCGTTGGCCCGGAAACGACGAAAAACCGAAAACGAAAATTCGGCTATCGTCGCCACGTGTTCGAAAATCGAGAAAAAAGTCGTAAATTTCAAAAAATACCGCGATTATGTGTGTTGGATAAATTCCTCCAATCGAGCCCCATGCTTAAAGAAATCGTCAATGATTGGCTGTGACATAAAACGTCCGGTGAACGAACTAGAACTGAACTAGAACGTAGTTCGCGTCAAAAAAACGAACTTCGTTCGTCTTTCCCGTTCTTTCAAAACGGGGAACTAGTTTGCGTTCGTAGTTCGCGAACTACGAACTAAACTCTATTCCAAAAAGTATTACAAATACTCCCATTGGTTGGTTGGTTGAGACACTTTAAAAAATCTCCGCACAATTCTACTGGAATCTGAAAACAGCATCATATTCAAGACACAACTGAACTGTGAATCTCCCAACCAATGGGAGTATTTGTAATACTTTTTGGAATAGAGTTTAAGTTCGCGAACGCGAACTATTAGTTCTCGTTCGATACAACACTGGACACCACAATAAGCTTACAACAAGAAAAAATCACATTCAACATAAAAACACGAAAACTTCACAATTTTTCACTCAAACCTCGACCTTAGGAAACTTCTGAAAAATGCAGCTGCAAACTCAACGGGAACTCTTTAAACGTACTATGTTTCATAATAACAATCGTGTGCAACTCTACGGCGGAAAATCAGCGCTGTATTTCTGCTTAAAAATGACAATCAATGATCAGGGTTGGACTGGGTAGAAATTTAGTACCGGAAAATCGAGATGGGTCGGATCACAGGGACAGGCTAGGGTGGACTGGACAGGGACGGGCCACTAGGCCACGGGCCAGTCCAGCACTGTCTAAGCTTCCAAGTCCGTTTTCACTCATGGTTCCATAAAAATTACCCCTCACTCGACAAAATGTCGTTTCTAATGTGTCCTTTCGGTGGTTTGTGATGGTGTAAAATGCATGTGTTGGAGAGGTCAAGCAATGGCTGCTATCGAGTTAGTGAAAAACAACTAGAGTCTTTTATTACACTACACATCTGTACAAGAGGGTCATGTCACCCTAGGGGGGGGTGAGCGTGTCATAAGGTAAACAAGAAACAAAAATGGTTGGAGTGAGAACACTCCAGTTTCAATTCCTCGGCCTTCGCGAAATAATGTACATTTCCTACATAGTTTGAGCGTGAATCCGATTCCGGCTTATCTTTTTGCTCGAGCTTCATGTCCACTTGCTTTTGCTTCAATTTGGCAATTTATAGTTTTAATGCTTTTCCTTGTTTGTCTTTTTCTGTTTATTTGATATTAGATCGTTCAACCAAATTATTTTTGTTTTCATTTCGAAGAGGTTGGGATTGCGATTGTATGTTTTGGATGGTTTGGAACGTTGTAGTCGCCAATCGCCATCGACCTGTGAAAACGCCCCGCCATTGCATGCACAGTAAAAGTCGTTGTTACGCGCCCTTTCGTTTCATTCTTCCTTCTTCCAAAATTATTGTCAATTCCTTAATTATTATTATTTATTTGTATAATTCCATTGATTAAATTATTGTTCATTTTAAATTTTTAACTAAACTTGCCTTTGTATTTATTTAACCTGTAAACTTCTTAGGTTGAAGGACTGTTAAATTCCTGTGCAGATGCTGACTGGGCAACATACAATATTGATTAGTCAAAATGAATTATTCAACTCATTCAAATGCCGTGTTCAATGTTTATAAAGGAAAGTCTGCCACAACAATTGCATCTAAGATCAAGGTTAAGCCAGCATCAGCCAGCGCTGCCATCCCCTCCAACTTGTCAGCTATTGAACGGCCACCGCCACGGCAACCGCCACAGCCATTAACACTAATGGAGTGGGAACTGGCCTGGCCAGTCCAGATCTGTCGTGAACATGGCGGCTTTTCAGTCAGGTTTCATAATTGGAAAAGATATCAAGTCAGTCAAGTGAGTAATTCTATCTTCTTTGATTAATTTTTTTAAATTATATTTTAGATGTAATATTTGCACCGCATTAACCATTGGGCAATGGTCGATTTTAGATCCCGATTGCCCATGCATTGCTTGTGTAAGTATTTATTAAGCGTGTCATATGTTATCTTAATTATCTGACATCTTGCGGCGGGTTGTAAGATATCGCAATTTTATTATATTGTTATATTATATTTATTACATATGCGGGTTCTGCATGATACCATGTGTTATTACATTTTGTATGTCAGCATTACGCGGTATGTAGCACAATATTACACGTAATTGTCTAGGTTAGGTGTAATAAGTGTCTCACTTTCTGACTCTTCACTTTTACTTGTCACCAGCCAAGATGCTTGTTCTTTGAAAATAATTTGGACACAATTTGTAAGTGTATTTGATTAATTAAACCTTTATTTTATGTTTTTGGTATAGTTCATTTTCAACCACGGCCATATAAGTGGTTGACAATTCGTTTTCATCACGTGAGAACGTTCAATGCGCATTTCAGGCTGCTATGGCGGAAACCATACCAGTCACACTAGAGCAAGCACCAATCCTAATATGTGGTGTGGGAAAAGCTGAAATTCATAGCTATCACTCAAACAACAACACAGAAATAACTAAGATTATACAAAGACAACATTGCTCCAGTCTAGAAGCAGACTTAATTCTACAAATTGTCTTCTTTAGTGTTAAGCCTATTTAGACTTAGAATATTTTCTCTTTAAAGTTATGTCAATTTAACTTAGAATATTTTCCAGACCTTTAGAGAATTATTTAGATAAAATCAGTCTTTGTAAATCTTAATGTTATTTAATCTTATTAATCAAGTGCTTTCAATTTAAGCTTTGTATTTGATTTTTATTTAATGTTTCATTAAAAATATTTACTT
This sequence comes from Strigamia acuminata, assembly GCA_949358305.1. NCBI lineage: Eukaryota > Metazoa > Arthropoda > Chilopoda > Geophilomorpha > Linotaeniidae > Strigamia > Strigamia acuminata. The sequence goes on from OX442314.1 coordinate 34,148,720, forward strand.
TAATTTTACAGTGTGTACTAATTGTGTTTATGCTAAATTACTTGCATATGAATAAAATTATCCATTAGTCGTACTATTTAATTAGGATTTCTTAAATAATATCTAAGCAGACATTTAGTATTAAATATATTTTATATTTTATACAAACCGCTTCCACATTTTTGCGCATTCCTCTACATCGCCGACCGCCAAACACTGCGATATTGCGGTATTTATGCGGTATACGTGGTATTGCGGTATACCGCACTTGTTGCTGTATTTGGCGAATACCGTACCAGCACGACCTCTACCTCGACCGGCGATTGGAGCAGGAGCCACCAGCCCCAGCATAACCTCCACCTCGACCGGCGATTGGAGCAGCAGAAGCACCAGCTCACCTCCACCTCCACCTCCACCGGCAGTTGGAGCACGAGCACGACCACCAGCTTCTCGACCCCTTGAAGAAGGAGGAGTACGAGCACCACCACACCTCGACCCCTTGAAGGAGGAGGAGGAGGATCACCACCAGCAGGTTTGGCGCCAATGTACGCATGCGCAAGCACGAATTAACCTCTCGCATCCACTCTGCTACATGACGCAACAGCTTGGAGTTTGAGAGTGCAGTATTGCGACGAATATCATGTTCCTACGGTAGCCTAGAAATAGAAACCAAACAATCATACCAGTATTTTAGATTTATTTTTTATTTTTTGAAGTCACAGCAATGTGTTGAACAGCATACAAACTTGGATTAATGTTTGTCATTTATTTTTATTCTTTTATTTACAAATTTGTACACAATTGTTCCAACAAACTCAACCTTGTGTGCGGCATTTTTTGTTATTGGGCAACGAATGCGGGGCGTAATCAATGGAATGGGAACCACGTTTACGAAACGTTTGACTAAAATTGGGATATATATATATAGCAAGACGAAAAGAGAATGGTTATAATCACATTTACTTCACGCAATAACGTTATCAAATGGGCACCCGCGTTTACATTGGTGGTTTAGACTGCGACACCCGCGATCGAGATGTGAAAAAATTCTTTCGAGATTTTGGTGAAATCCGAGAAGTGATCTTGAAAAGGGGATTTGGATTCGTCGAATTCGCTGACCGTCGAGATGCAGACGACGCGGTTGCCGAATTAAGAGGCACGGAGTTAAACGGCCGACGAGTGACGGTCGAATTGGCTCGAGCGATTCCGCGCGGTCGCTCGACGCGCGGGACGGACGACAGAGGCGGTCCGAGATACGGGTCTTCCACTAGGACGGAGCACCGAGTGATCGTGCAGAACCTGTCGAGCAAAGTCAGCTGGCAGGACCTTAAAGATTTCATGAGGCAATGTGGGGAAGTGACGTATGGAGATGCGCACAGTAAATACCGCAATGAAGGCGTTGTGGATTTTGCGACCAGAGCGGATATGAAAAATGCCATTAGGAAGTTAGACGATTCGGAATTGAAAGGTCGCAGAGTGAGATTGCTCGAAGAGAAGGCGCGGAGAAGCCGAAGCAGGTCGCCCATTAGGAAATCACGCAGATCTCCCAGTAGTTCACGAAGCAGATCTTGCAGTAGTTCACGAAGCAGATCTCGCAGTAGTTCAAGCAGTAAATCGCGCAGCAGTTCGCGCAGTAAATCTCGTAGATCTCCCAGTAAATCTCGTAGATCTCCCAGTAAATCACGCAGATCTCCCAGTAAATCACGCAGATCTCCCAGTAGTTCACGAAGCAGATCTCGCAGTAGTCCACGAAGCAGATCTCCCAGTAAATCACGCAGTAAATCACGCAGTAGATCTGCCAGTAAATCACGCCGATCTCCCAGTAAATCGCGGAGTAGATCTGCCAGTAAATCACGCCGATCTCTCAGTAAATCGCGGAGTAGATCTGCAAGTAAATCCCGTGACTTAGTGATTCCTGCAGATCTTGTAGTAGTGTCCAGTATATAATCTATATATGGTTTTTCTGTAGTTGTTAGTAGTCGTTTAATTTCAGTTTAATTTCAGTTTAATTTCAGTTTAATTCCACTTTTCGTACAAGAAAGATAAATAAAGTCGTTGATATTTTATGTGTACCAATATCAATGTGACCTTACCCTTACATAATCGCATTCATATTTATTTCATTTGTATCCGACTACATTTTTACGGTAAAAATGTTAAACCACAATTTATAACAATTTATTACAATTTATTACATTTTTATTCAATTCGGTCTTCAAGTCGTTCCAAGTTCATTTTAAACCTATATCTTTGATTATTTTATTATCTTACAATATTTTATCGATTAAGAGCCGCGGCTACTATTCGAAGGCGATTCTTAATCGGTAAAATACGGTATTTATCATCAGTGGCACTATTTACGACAGATGTATTTCCAAAATCAGTTCGTTATTGAGAAAATAAATAAAAATGTAAGTGTCCAATATGTGCTTCTATCCTAGCTTGAATGTCCGTGGTCATATGCCACAAGTTCAGCAACGTGACGTTCAAGTTTTTGAAGAAAAATCGTTGCCAAATTTGTGTGTCCGAGCAGGCTGCATTTAGACGACGACGACGGTGTTTTTCTAATTCTTCCTCAAAGTCGTATGTCACCTGCACAGATGGAATGATAACAATAACAACTAGGTGGACGGTGTGTTGATGTTTTGTGGCTATTTTTTTCTACACGCAATTGTAACGCACAGTTTGAAATTAAAATTGCGTTTTCACCAATTTTTCGCCAAAAGTTGTTGAGGATGCGGGGAAGGTTTGCTCAAAGCAGACAAGACAGAATATTACGGATTTAGAGAACTCGCATTTGAAGATATTGGATACTGACGCTTGGCTCAACTCATCGTTGGTTTACGCATCCATGTGGATGTTGAAGCGGGATTTTCCCGATGTTCAAGGGTTGCAGAAAACCACGCTTTCAATGGCAAATCCACCGATGTTTGCACCGTGTTTGCACCGTGTGTTGGGAACACGGCAGATGGGTGGCCGAACACGGCAGATGGGTGGCCGAACACGGCAGATGGGTGGCCGAACGCGACGTAAGCGTGGGCCGAACACAGCAGATGTCCGACGTTCACAAACGGCAGACAGGTGGCCGAACACGGCGTGAATGTGGGCCGAACGACCCGGTATCGGCGTACCATAGTTGCGCGGTACCGTGTTTTCGCTACACCGGGCCGTTCGGTCAGTTCGGCCGTTCGGCCGTTCATCCTTTTACCACGTGCCGTGTCCACTGATGGCTTTTCTGGTGCTAACTGCAAATGATATCCATCTACCGGTATCTATCTAGATGCATAATTAAGTGAGATATATTCGCCTAATTGATTGGTTTAGTCGACTAGAAAAATGAGAAACGATGTCGAGTCACATATTGAAACCAATTGAAAATGAATACACAATATATGTATAATAATAACAAACTATAATAATAATTTATTTATGTAAATGTAAACATTAGTGATTATTGTACTTATCATACTTGTATTTTAATAAATACAGTCACAAACTCAATGCCAATCGATTTGGCACCAGGTGAAATTTGTGCCTTTAAAAATGAATCGAATGCACCTAGCGATTTATCGCAGTTGCTCATTTCCGATTGGGCACAAACTCTGCTTCCGGTATCAAAAAGAAAGCCGCGCTTTGTTAGATAAACCAAATTTTCAAAAAAGATGATTTCATGAGCTGATTATTTCGTCATCGCACTTTACAGTAACAAAACAGCCTGAGCTGCGGATCGTTAACGCACAACGACTGATTGCCATACTCGTTGAGCCGGCCAATCATCTTCTCCGTCGTGTACGTGTCCGACATGTGATTAAACAGCACGATCCCTTGGAAAATCGCCATGCTAGGCCTCACCACAAACGTTATTAAAAAATTCGTGTACAATTCCTTTTTCTCGCGGTTGATAGGCACTTCGTGCGCCGACACTTCGACGATCGTCTCCAACTCCAACTCTGCGCACGCGTTCCCTATACCCAAAACCATCCTATTGATGTTCCCCACGAGCAAACTTGCGCCAATCTTCGCCGAGTCGCTCACCACCGACATCTCCATCCGCTCGAAACACGTACAGTACTCCGACCGTATATTAGCCACCCCGCACGTCTTGTTGAGCGGCACCGGCGCGAACAAACTCACGCTGCGACTGCTCGCGTCGGGCGCACTCACGGACCCCAGCCCGCGCACAATGTCCATCATCGTCGCGTGCATGTCAAACGGCGTGGTCAGCCGTCTCTCGTTCAGCTTCATGTTGGCGTAGAGCTCCGGGTGCGTCTTGGGGAACCACTTGGGCAAAAGAAAGAAAAAATACGGAAGCTTGTCCTCCAAGTGTCCCACGTATTCAGTTCGGACCCCTCTGAACCGGAAGCCGTGGTCACTGAAAAAAAACACGATGGTCCGGTTCAAGTGTCCGCCATCTCTGAGCGCGACCAGGAGGTCGTAGATGGGTTTGTCGTAGTAGGCGACCCCGTTGTAGTCGCCGTGGGTGAGTCTCGTGAGAAAAACGTAAGCGAACAACGGATCGGTCGAAAACCGGTCGAAAAAGTCGACGAGCCACTTGTAGACGGCCCAGGCCTCCGTGCGCCCGTAGAAGCAGCCCTTGGTCAAGCGTTTCTTTAACTGGTCGACGGCGATAGAGAACGGACGCATGTAGTAGTCGGTCGGTTGGGGTCCGAAACCCCACTTGATGTAATTGAACGAAGCCATCGAGGCGCAGTCCTCGGCGAAGAGCGTGCGGTAGCCGTGTCTCGAGAACTCCTTCCAGGCCATGGGCAGTATGTCGAGGTCCGTTTTTCGGTGGTTGAAGTTGTAATCGCCCTCCGCCTTGCCCGTCTGGAAAGCCAGCATGTTGGGGTAGGTGTTGAGTCCCACCTTGTTGTAGCCGTGCAGTTCGACGGACGTCAGTTCTTCGCGGATCAGTTTGTCCACGAGATTCATGTGGCGGACATACGAGTTTTTCGACACCGAGTCGAGGCCCAGCAGGAGGACGCTCAGCTTTTCGCGGCGTGTTTGCCGTTCGAGGATCCGCCGACATCGTTCCTCCACTCGGGGTTTGTCCGTTATGAAGGCGAAGAAATCTTGGTTGATGGATTGGTTGAGTTGGTTGAAACACTCAGTCGTGACGAAATCGTTGGTCATTTTGGTGGCGCCATCGGCGTGCAGTAATTGTGGGGTGGTGTACTCGTTAGTGTTTTCCTTCAAGCGGAGGATGTTTTTGTAGTAGCATTTGGTGTTGGCATCGTAGGACGGGTGGTTTGTGTTGATTTTGAGCGCTTGGTCGTCGGTTGCGTGCACCATGGGCGTGCTGTTGCATTGGAGATGTTTGTCGGTGTAGTCTTTGATGAAGCGGAGGACCGACGAGTGGTAAGGGTCGAGATTGGGGATTTTGCATCCGGGGGTGAAGATTGAAAACTCTTCGGGTGAACCTTGGCGCCCTTCTTGGATCAAGGTGTTTGACTTGTGACGTCCAACATTGTCTCCTTTAAGTGAATGAATCAATTCAAAAGTTCGTTTCCCACGTGTCTGATAAAAAGGTGCAACGACAGATTTAAACGGGTGAGACTTGAACGGGTACATTTAACCGGGGGCGACACTTGAACGACGAGACATTTAACCCGGCGACACTTGAACGGTGGGACTTTCAACCGAGCCAACACTTGAACGGGTCACACTTGAACGGGTGACACTTGAACATTTAAAAATAATTTCAAAAAATGTTTCGACCGCTAGCTCCTGCCGACTGTCGACCGTCAGCTGCCGATTTTCGACTGTCAGCTGTCGCCAACAGTCAACAGCTGACGGCCGCGACAGTCTACGGGAGATGACAATCGAAACTCGGCAACTGACGATTGAAAGTCGAAAACTGACGGTCGAAACTCGGTTGCTGATGGCCGCGACAACTGACGTGCAGTTAACGTCCGGTTAAGTGTCCGTCCGTTGAATGATCCACCGGTTCAAATAGATGCCGGTTAAGTGTCGCCCCGTTTAACTGTCCACCCGTTGTGTTGCCCTGGTTAAGTGGCGTCCGTTTAAGTGGATGCGTTTGAATGTCATGCGTTTAACTGGCAGCCGTTCAGAAGTCGTATTACGGAATATTTTGGAACGGCCAAAACGTCCACTTGATGGGTCGTTCTCGATGTAGTAGTTTATGCAGAAGATGCTGATGCCCATAAGTGTCGTTAGAATGGCGATTACTCGGAAGCCAAAGTTGTTCATCTCAGATAGAAAATGTCTAAAAAGAAAGAAACAAAGTGGTGATTAGACAAAGCACCGACCGAACAGATTTGCAATTGGAAATTTTTTGCTCTTCCAACCGGACTCAATTTATATACCGATAAACAAGGTCTTGTGTCCTTTTAAAAAGTTTTCTAATGCAACATAGTGTCACGGCCCGGCATTAACGCGTAATGTAACTTTAACCTATTGTTGTATTTGTGCGCGTTTTCCGTGAGTTCCTAGCTATGATTTGTTATCATTGTTTTGTTAAAACTCTCAATAAATCCTAAATCTAATATAATTTGAGTTTTGTCCTACCTTCATTTCCTATTCATGTTTATCCCTTGACTTGGTCTGGTGTGGCTCAATTTAGTCACATCAGACTGGTCTATGTTGAGTATTTCCCACCGTTACCCCTCCTAATTTCGTTTATTTCATCCTATCTAATTTAAATGTTTAGTCACTCGCGACTGACTCATCGCGATGATTATTCACGAGCGCGCCTGATTGGCTTACGCGTGCTTGACTCATGGTTTTCCCCTCGTTTTCTGTGATGGACTTGGCCCAAGTTCACTTCTGAGCTGTTTCAGCCAAGTCTGATCAGAAGGCGTAAGACCATGAGCTATCGTAAGTGCCTTAACTGGCCGTTGTGCATTTGGCGACTTTTCCTGTGTTAATTCGCAGTAACTCCATGCAAGTTAACTCTGCGTGTTTGAGGACTTACATCATCATATCGCGTGTCTAAATTCCGCGTGTCATCTTTGTTTCCTTTCCTTTCGATGTTCTTTTGTGTTTTATGCCGCTGATACGTGCCGAAGGACTAGAAGTTAGATTCAAGTAGCTAATGAGTTGTTTATTTCGTCTTTTGCGCGCGATTAGTGCGCGCTTGCTCGGTCTGGCCGCTCCGCCATTAGGGGTCCCTGCCAGATTAGCCTAAGCCACGTTAGCGTTGTTAAGTCCGCACGTGAGCATTATTTCTTCCACTTTTAAGACTCCAACAAACTCGGTAACAATTCGTAACATGATCGAATAGGGGGTTAAGCTTGCCGCCACACTTCAGGCTGCTTAACGCTGCCGGGCCCTTATTCGGGACCAGGCTCTCTTGTATCGTAACTGGCGCGCCTTTCAAACGCGGTTTCAAAGACCAGAAACAACCGGTTCATGACACGTGGTGCCGAAACCCGGGACCTTGTTGGAGTTTATTCAGTCTAGCGCATATAAACTAGTTGCTATTTAACAAGCATTAGTGGCGTTTTTTAGAGACTATTTTGCCGAAAGGAAGGTTGAAACTAACTTTTCATAGTACTCGCGTATCGTTTAATTACGGTGCGCATCATTTGCAGTGAGCTGCTATTACCCTTATTATCTCGCTAACATGGCGAATAAGGAAGAAACTCCCGAGAAAAAGAGAGGGATGTTTGCCGACCTCATAGATCGTTGGGATCCTGTGCGTTTACGCGAGGAGAGACAGCGACGTGAGGAAGCAGAGCGAATGCGCGGTCTGAGACCGGGCGCTCTTTGTGGGATGCTAGAGGAAATACCAACAGATTCCACTGACCAGCCTAGCTCTATGGAAAGAGATATAAACCCCACATTGGAGGGGCCGATAAGCGTGCATACAGTAACCCCGGCCAGCGTTATAGCTGGTTTGGAAGAAGAAGCGCGTTTGCGAAACATTGCTTCGGCTCCAGCAAGAAATGAATCAGAAGCGCCACCAGAGGTGCCTGGTTTGGGGGCTTATCTCCATGATATGGAGGTGGCAATTTCCGCAAGACTGGATCGGGCCATAAATGCACAATTGCATGGTTGGGCCGAGGATACGGTCGAACGTGTAAGGAAAGTGGTGGAGGACTGTGCTGCTCGACAACCGCCGTTGGCGGCTGGAATTCCATTAATTCCGCCGCCACAGGAACCTCATATCCTCCTGGGCGTGTCGGGGCGGACGGTTCCCCAAATTATACCTCGCTCCACTGGAGACGCGTCTTTAATTCTAACGCCAAGTGAGATAATATTGGGTGGGGCCCGTGCAGCACCCGCTGTGCAGGGGAGAATCCATGTGCAGTCTCGTAAAGTGGATCCAGCCATTGTCCAAGTTAACAGCGAAATAATGCGATCAATAATTCGCAGTAAGGCATCGGTAGTGGGTGCACCGCCATCCATACCGTTGAGCCAGCTGGAAAGAGAGAGAAATTCTCAAAGTGGGCAGCGGCCAAGGCCTAATGTTCCGCTTCAGACTGGTGCTGTTTCACAAATACCTGTATTTCAACAGACAGGGCAATTACTGCAACAGCAATGGCGGCAGCAACCACAACAGTTTGCTCGAACTTCCGGTATGAGGATGGGGAAGTTACCGGAGTTCGATGTTAGCAAGGGCGCCTATAACGCAGTGGATTTGTTTCTCACTCAACTGCGAGCCCATTTCTTTACTTCGGGAATGGCGGAGTCGGTGTATCTTGAGTATTATGTGCCTCAAGCTTTAAAAGGCGAGGCTCTGGACTGGTACATTGATTTGCTTCCGAAGCCTGAGTTTTGGGATGAGTTCGCGCATTTGTTTAAAGACGCGTTCTCTCTTACCGTTGCTGAAGCTACTGTCAATTTGGCGGAGAAGCGACAGGCGATGGGGGAGCCAACTGCGAAATTTTTGCGCGAGACTAACCGATTCCTACAGAAAACAGGGATAGTTGGGGACAGTCAAAAATGGGATATAGCCCAACGACGACTGCAACCTGACGTTGCGGAAGTCATGCGTCAAATGGGCGTATTAACCTTGTCGCAAGCCATTGTTAGGGGACAGCAAGCAGATAGCGAGCTGCAACTACGATCTCTCCATAAAAAAAATTTCGACTTGCACGGGGTTAAGCGAGGCCAAATGCCGGTTCCCCAGCATGCAGCTCAGACTAAGCAAGAAGCCGCCATGAAGAGACCGGTTGAGACGGTTAAGAACTCGACTCGACATTTTTTCACGCGCAATAAGGTTGCGGCCGTGATGGAAGTCTTGGGTGAATTAGAGGAAGGTGGCATGTTTGATGATGACAATCAAAGCGTAATGGCACAGACAGTCCGTAGTATCATGGCTGCGAAAACTGCGCCTATTGTTGGAACAGAGCCACCGGTAGAGACTGGAGAACCTCATGTCTGCAGTCAAAATAACTCCTTCGCTCAGGGCTCCGGCCCACCTAAGGACATTAAGTTGCCGCCCGGAGCGGAGTGGGCCAAAAACAGGCGCGATCGGTGGTATATGCGTGACATTAAATTGAACGCTCCGCTATGCCCGCACTGTTACAAACCCTGGGTCGTTCCGGGAAACGAGAGAGGGCCCCCACTGAAGTCCGACGCCAAAGTGGTGGACCCAAAGAAGAAGTAGGTTTAACACCTAAAGCTGTGTCGGAACCGCCGGAAGTGGAGCGCGTGTTGCCACCAAAATCTGTGTTGACCGCGCCTAATACTGACCCAGTACTTCCGAAATTGACTTCATTCGTGATGATTTCTCCTAAAGAGAAAGATGTGTCCGAGGAGCCAAAAATTGAGATCGGGATTGGAGAAAGAGTACGACGTGATTCCCAATACGTGAAGATCGTCTGGAATGACATCCAATTTATTGCGCAGTTTGACTCTGGTGCACAGACCTGCATCATGGCGCAAGACCTGTATGAAAAGCTGCATGAGAAGATGGGGGTGGAAATGGTTGTGCTGCACGAGACCATTCGCGTTGCCAATAATCAATTAGTTGAGGTTTTGGGTAGCGTGGAAATAACCTGTTGTGACCCGACTGGACCGGGGTCAACGAAGAGTTTCTCTCGTGACCTCGTTTCGGGTGTAAGGGGAGCCGCAAGCGCGTCTCCCTTCCCTCAGTGCATTGACATCTAGTCAATGGACAGGCGTCTGCCCTGAGGGAGTGGGGATGGCTCGTCCACCCCACCATTGGGTGATTCCGGTCACCTGTCGACCCCGCTTTGTGCAAAGGAATGTGCCTTGCACTGAGCGGGCAGAACCAACACAACCATCAAACGAGAAACACACGTAAAATCCGTCGTCCTACAAGATCAGGCCCAAGTAAAAATACTGGGATTGACCGAGGACAAAGGACAATTTACCGTGAGTACGTTTGGTCAGTGTCAAACTCCGCAGAGTAACCTGCGAGATAAGATTACCACACTATTTTAGCACACCAGCTAGAAATAGTAAAAACCACTCCAGTTTAGCGAGTTGTGCAGACAAACGGTCGCACAAGCCTAAACTGCAGTAAAACCACGACGAGCGTTCCCGCCGCTGTGTGACCGCCGGGAACCAGAAGAGTCCGCCGCTGTGTGATCGCCGGACACCACACAAAAACCTAGACAACAGCCCGAAGTAAGTCTTTTAACTAAGCATTCACTCGCGCCCGACCAGCGTGAGCCCGAAGGACCAGCCAGAGACGAGCCGAGGACGCCATATTGCCACGCCGGCCCAAGACGACATCACGTTGCCACAACGAGGACGCCATCTTGGACACGCACAAGACAACAGACGACCTCGCCGATTCCAGCCAGCTTTCATCTTACCTTTGCCTTTCCATTTCCCATCACCCATTCCGATTTACCTTTTACTTACCCTTTATATATATATATATAAGATATATCTGTATATTGCCCCGCAGAATAAATCTATATTATATTTTACCTTTTATATCTGTGTAATCATTTCTTTGGGTAAACCGCTTGAGTAAAGCGGTAGTGAGTTAGTCGAATTAAGTAATCAACCCACGAGTTAGCGACGGTTAGAGTTGAGCGCGACACGTGGGGGCCTGTCCGGGATCAAGTTGAATAACTGATTCTAACCTGTGATTACATCATACCCAAAGCAAGAAATGGCAGATAATACCCGAGTAACAGATTCCGACTCCGACGCAAACAAGAGAGCCGGCAGTCGTAAAGGCGCCGACTATCACTTGCGATCTGGAGGTCCCTTACCCAAAGCCTCAGCGCACGAAGCGAGGCAAAAACGGCGTAAGCCTAAACCCGATCGTAGAAGCGCATCAGAGGCATCGCACCCGTCTCGCACCGAGACGAGGCAGCGATTGGACGAGACAGAGCGGGGTGAAGAGCAATCTCACTCCAAACTGCCGCGTTCTAACCGTGACGACGAGACGAGCGGAAACGAGGTTTTATCCCGTAACCAATCGCCTCGTCTAACGCACGACACCGAGGTGGGCAGTCCGAAAGCAGCGTCTCCGATACAAAAGACGGCCTCAAATACGACCGCTAATTCGGCACTAGACACGCCAATTACGCACAGTCGACCAGCCTCGGTAGTGTCTGAAGGGCACAAGTCCAACTCGTCCTCTGTCAAGCGTGTTTCGAGCCAGCCTTACAGCGTCTCGGGCACCTTGATTGATGCGATGCAGTTGGCACAAGCGGAGGGAGTGAGATACACCCTTCCGACGGGGAAGATTACCGTGTACGAAACGTTACAAATCGTACGTGCAGCTTTAAAAGCGCACAGTGTATCCCCACAAATCACCATTGTTGAAGGTGCACACGCTCAACAATTGGTTGATTCCGCTCAATTTGAAGCGGATGCAGAGAACGAGGCTCGACAAGCCATTCGCGAGAGACGGAGGAAGCTGGCGGAAAGAGAAGCGCAAGCTCTCGAGTACGGCAGAACCCAGCCCAATCCGACTACTCCCGAGGAGGTAGAAATAGTTGACCGAGCCCTGAGAGCACATCGATATGCTTTCCACTCGCAACAAGAAGCAGAGCGAGCATTTATGGCCAGATTGCGACGAGATGACCCAAAATCCGTTCGCAAACCAGAGATCAGTTCATCCGAGCTGTCCGACGAGAGCCTAGAGGGAGACCCAAAGCGCACGCCGAAGGCCAAACCCAAACCCCAGCCGGAGAGGGCAACACCAGCTACTCCGCGCAAGAGAGATGCGTCGGCCAGAGAACAACAAACTCGGCCCCGCATGCAAGCTCTCGATTCAGCCACAAATAATGCGATAACGCGGTTAATCAACGCTAATAATGCTAGACGAAATGAAGAGCAAGCTCTCACAAGCCAACAGCATGATGATCCGCAAGGGACTGAGTGGCAACAACCAGTGCCCATCCTTAAAGACGACGAGTCGTCAAGGAGACAATCGCATGATCGCACCTCTTCGCGAGAAGAAGGCAAACGCGATGAAAGACCGAAATATTATCGCTACGGAAATAGTGATTCGTCGTCAGATGGACTGGAGTCAAACGCACCCAGTCATCACGATTCGGAGAGAGGTTCTGGAGAAAGACGAAGGGAAAGAGAACGCGATGAACGCAGGGAAAGGGAACGTGACGACCGTCGTAGGGGCCGGAAAGAGTCAAACTCTTCACGGCGCAACCCGCCACGCCGCTCACCGTCTCCCGACCCCAGCTCCGACCCCTCATCCAACGACGACAGACGAAAGGATAAATCAAGTAATCGCCGGAAGAGATCCAACTCTCCGCGCGATAGAGAGAAACGACGTCGATCGGAAAATAGCGACCACCGACGGGAGGAGTTTCAGGACCCTCCCCGACAAAGCGCGTTTACCGATTCGACGGGTCGGCAGTATACGATGGGAGAGCTTGGAAGAGCACTACTTGGCTCGTTAAAAGCCGAGGGAATCGATCTGAGCAAACGAAACGATCGTAATCGTAGCACTGGTGACCGCGTAAAGAAAAAATACGCTGTCTCCCGACGTGACACCATGAGTGTTACCGGGAATATTAGGTGGCAATTTTATATTCAGAACCGTTTCGACGGGTCATGGAAAGCGGGAGATCGCTTCCTTGACGAAGTAATTCGAATTAAGACTGCCACTAAAGCCACCGTAGGAGACATGCTCACCCACGGTATTGTCGAGCTAATGACAGGCTCGGCACGTGAGTGGTACCAAGGATTGAAAGGCGTCAATTGGGACGACTTTTTAATGAGATTCGACCTACGCTACGGCGAGACACCCGAAGAGGTGAGCCGAAAGATGCGAGGTCTTCGCCAGATGCCTGGTGAAACCATAATGGATTACGACATTCGCGCCAGATTGTTGTTCGAAAAGGCCCCGATGGAATTTCATGCCACGGGATTCAACCTTTTCTTTCTCGGCGGTTTGTCGGAGTACTCGCAACGGGTGCTACTTGAAGAAAGGGCACCGACAGGAGGCAGCTACGAGGAGATGAGCGCCTTCCTGTTTGAGAACACGATAGATATCGAGAAGAGATATTATTCCGCTTTACCAGAAGCGGAGAAAGCAGCAACCGCTAAACGTCTCAAGTTGAGTGCGGAAAGATATGGGGCGACAGATAAAATTATGCGCCCTACTGAATATCTTAGCGGTATAATGGAGCTGGCAGAAGCTAGCGTTGGTTTACAAATAAAAAATAAACTGACATCCACGCTGCCTTCCAACCCTTTGGCCGCCCCTAAAAAGGCACCGACAGCGTCAGCCATGCAAGCGACACTGGAGGAGGTCAAGGAGGGGGAGGAAGCCGGACAAGATGCCGGAAAATCAGACGAAAAAGAAGAAAAAGACGATTATTCGACGGACGAAGAAATACGAAACTATCGCGATACCTTATCAACGGGTTGCGATGAGGAAGGACCGCTAGTACATCTCATCCATCGAGATAGAGCGGTAGAAGAATTTCGCGCCAGGTTAAAACCAAATGCCGGCCGAATTCCGAAGTATTTTCGGAAAAATTACACGCCACCGTCGAAAGCAGACCCTGAAAAGAAAAAATCGACTGAAGCCCCAAGAGACAAATCAAATATTCGTTGTTTCAAGTGTAACCAACCGGGTCACTATTCCAATGAGTGCCCAAGAACAGCGAAAGAAGACGCTAAATTTGACGCAATAATGAAGCAGATGGCAGAGATTAAACTCGCCATGGCAAAAAACGAGTCAAAAAACGAGTCAGCGCAGGCGGCGAAGAAATAACTTCTCGACCGTCTGCGCCATTCATGAAGAAGAAGGGGTTTAACAAAGGGTTCGATAAGCCGCCACCAGTCAAAGAAATGGGTAGTGACATAGCTAACGCCCAAATTCAAGACAGGGCCAACAACGCTTTGCAGGTAATTAGCGCAAACGCTGAGGCTGAGGCGGAAGAACCGAACCTACTGCTTGAAGAATTACCTCAAGTAGTCGAAGACACAGAAGAATTTCGTGTTTTCATGTGCAACGTGGCGGTCGAATACACCAACCGCCTATGCATGTTGCCCATGACAATAGAACGTGAAAAAATTATGGGACTGCTAGACTCGGGAGCAGATCGCTCGTTCGTTTCCGAAGACATAGTAGCATCATTGGGTCTCACCGATAAGATAAAAGGCGTTAATAAAAATATACGTCTAAAAACCGCCAACGGAATGGCGCGTCCAAAAGGAGTTATATTATTGACCATGGAGTGGCTCGGAGGGGTAGAACAGCACCCTTTCCTGGTCCTGCCCACATGCGACAGAATTTTTCTGTTGGGCTTAGACCTCATGGCGTCAATGGAAATACAACCAAATCCAATAACGAAATCTTGGAATTATATCAGAAATGATAAGGAAAGACCCGCAATTGTCGTGCCACCAGCTCTTGTAAAAGAAGCGGCCGACAAGACACAGTGGGACAAAGGCCTAAAGAAATTCGTTCAAGACTACGATTTTAAAGCATTCGTAACAGAATTGCAACGGGACAATGTAGTGGAAACGCTTGTCGCCGACGCCGCTTTAGAATTAAACGAAGCGGCAGCCCTACGAAGGGTCCTACTTAAATATGAGGGGATCCTGTCGAAAAAATCGGGCCGAACGAATAGGGCTATTCACGAAATTAAATTGACGGATAATAAACCTATACGAGTTGCGTATAAGGGAATGAACCCGCAAAAACGTGAAATAGTGCAAAAAATGTGCCAAGAAATGCTAGACAGTGGCATTGTCTCCGAGGCCCAGGGAGAATACGCGACGCGAGTTGTGCTCGTGATGCGCCCGGGCTCGGACCCACGCCTATGCATTGATTACCGCCCATTAAACGCGGTGACAGAAATAGATCCCATACAGATGCCGTCTATCGAATCCATTTTGAGAGAGCTTAGCCCCTTTTCTTGGGTTACGACGATGGATCTGTCGAAGGGATACTGGCAAGTTGAGATGAGGCCAGAGGATAAGTTAAAAACAGCATTTTACTCGCCAATTGGACGGTTGATGTTCAACGTCATGCCATTTGGTTTAGTGAATGCTCCCAGTACCTTTCAGAGACTAATCGAAAGCGTATTGGGTGATATCCTGCATCAGTTTGTGTGGGCATACCTAGATGACATAGTTATTGCCTCTAAAACATTCGAAGAGCACATTGAGCACATCGACCAAGTGCTCACCCGGCTGGCAAAAGCTGGGTTACACGTGCATCCGGGCAAAAGCAAGTTCTGTCGAAAGGAGCTTGCCTTCCTGGGTTATCGCATTGGAGTCAATGGTTTAGCTATTGGCCCCGAAAAAATCGATGCGATTAATCGTTTCCCACCACCCGAGGACGTTAAAGGTGTCCAACGGTTTATGGGAATGATAAACTTCTTCGGCAGGTTGCTACCGGGTCTAGCTGAAGTGGCAGCCCCAGTTACCGACCTCCTGAAGAATGAAAACGAATTTGTATGGTCAAATGAGTGCAACATCGCATTTAATGCAATAAAGAGGATGCTGACGGAAGTCGGCGTAATGCCTCTACCCGACTTAAACCGGCCGTTCATATTACACACGGACGCCAGCAGAGTTGGGTTAGGAGCGGCGTTGCTCCAAACACACGTGCGCGACGGAGTCGAACAAGACCTGCCGTGCATGTTTATAAGTCGCAAACTCCAAGGCGCTGAAAAGAATTACAATGCCACCGAGTTGGAGTGTTTGGCCGTTGTGTGGGCCATAAGGAAATTCAGAGATTATCTCGAATATACCAAATTTGTGGTCCACACAGATCATCAAGCGTTACAATGGCTGATGAAATTAAAAGAGCCAGCCGGTCGACTAGCCAGATGGCAGTTAGAACTGATGGCATGCGACTTGACCATTCAATACAAGCCCGGCAAATATAACGTCGTGGCTGACGCTCTGTCACGGGCACCAGTGTCAGATCCAATCGACGCTGACGATGATGGCGAGGATGACTCCCGCATCATTTATTGCCCTACGAGTTGTCACCGTTGGGATTTAAGGAAGATGAATGAAATTCCCACCGCGTCTCCGGCAGATGTAAAATTCTGTGGATTTTGGACGCGGTTATACCAACCAGCTGCTGACAATTACCCAAATGCAAGGAAGGAATTTAAGCTAGAGCGGAGAATAAATGACCCGCTTCTAAGCGCCTTCCACGCTCATGTCGGCGAGCAGATGCAAAGCAGTCCCCCGACAAGGGAGGAAATAATTGTGCAACAAAAATTAGACAAGAAATGTCAGGACAGAGCTAGATTCGTACTGACAGGAAAATATCCGCCCAATCTAACCAGAAGGCAGAAGCGTCGTTATGCACACGAATCCATAGATTACCTATTGGATGACGGCCTTTTAGTGAAACATCACCCAAATCACCAAGATGACTTGAGTGAATCGGACACCGCAGTAAAGGTAGTAATACCTGCTTCCTTAATCGGTCGCGTGCTGTGGTTGTTACACGGGCACCCGCTTGCGAGCCATGCGGGAGTAAGCAGAACACTCTATCGTGCTACACAGCTTTTTCACTGGACAGGGATGAAAAAAGATATTGCTCTTTTTGTCCACCAATGTCAGCGATGTCAAGCGTGCAAGCCGAGGAGTAAATCACCATTCGAAACTATTTTCTTAGGGCCTTACGCGCCTTTTGATTGTTTAAGTGTCGATGTGATGGGCCCAAAACCCGTTACGGGAAATAAAAATGCGTACATTATCGTTATAATGGACGTGGCAACTCGTTGGCCCGAGTTGTACGCCGTCGCTAGACCTTCAGCAGAGAAAATCGTTGAATGTATCTACGACGTGGCGTTACGTTACGGATTTCCACGTAAAATTATATCCGATAACGGACCCCAATTTATCTCGAAAATTTGGGGTAAGTTTTGTGAGAAATTCGGGATTGTGGCGTCACATACTTCGACCTACAATCCCAGAACAAATCCCGTTGAGCGACTCAACAGGGACATTAAATATGCACTAAGCATATTCACTGACATCCACAATAGGTGGGATGAATACTTGAGGGAGATCGCGTTCAGCATACGAACAACAGTCTCGAGGACGAGAGATTTTTCTCCGGCCTACCTCAACTTCGCCCGAGAGCTACGAGTGCCTTGGGACCCACGAGTGGCAGAGTCGGTAAATGTGGTGGACCCAGAGAAACCACATGAGTATGTATATAAATTGGAGCAAACAATTTCGAGCACATACAAACATATGATGGCGCACATTTTTAACATGCGCGACCGCATTTTACAAGATAAAAGCGGTGGAAAATTTGTGAATTTCGAGAACAATGATTTAGTGTGGAAGGACACACACATCCTCTCAAATGCAGCGAGAGGAATCACCGCCAGCTTGGCCGACAAGAGAGATGGTCCGTATGTGATCATCGGCAAGCATGGCGGTAACGCGTATAAATTACGCAAGCTCGAGGACAACACCGAGCATAAGTCGATACAAGTACGAGAGTTAACTCCGTACATTCCGGAATTCCCGCAAGAAATGTGGGCCAAAGGCCAAGTCAAGTCTAAAACTGACGGCCAAATCGTCGATATGTTCGCTGGCGAGTCGGAAAAAGCACCGCCAAGTGACAACGAGGAGTATTTCGACGCCCCTTCACCTCCGGTAAACGAGATAGTTGAATCCGTTCCGGATCCAATTTTGGTCGGGGGGGAAACAGGAGAAACTCCTGAAACAAACACAAAAAACACGGATAAAAAAGAAAACAATAATGAGGAGGTACAGACACAAAAAACAACAAAAAATATCGTACCTGCCTCGATCCGTAACCTGCGACCAAAAAGAGATAATCCGTTCATAAAAGGCGGAAAGGTCGTAGGAAAGAAGTAAAATAAATTACGAGTCGATGGCGGCACTAAAAATAAATGTAATCGACCGATAGTGCAAGCCATCACGTCGCAGAAAATTTCGCTAAGTCCAACAAAGCGGATATCGGTCGAATTCGCGTCACGAGATGGCGTGGAAACGCGGGACCCGTAGCAAAATTATCGGCACGGGTCGGATACCGCGTGCAAAAGACCCCGTAGCAGCAATCGCGCACGGGAGTGAGAACAAAGGAGACCCGTAGCGTAACATGCGCACGGGTAGGTGCGCACTAGTCTCAAACACCCGGGTTCTGGAGTATATTACCCAGAATCCATCGCGATTACCTCGTGTTCACACAGACTTCCGCTTTTCACAGCTGATCGCTGCATTCGTGCGTGATCCTCGTTTTTAACGTTTTACCGAGTTTTTCACCGAGTTTTTGAGATAGTTTTATCATCCTTTTTAAATCGTGATTGAGATTTTTGTGCGCGCTCCTCGCCATGGACGAGGAAGAGAACGACGTGCTGGCCATCGAGCACGAGGACGAGGAAAACTGGGACCGCGATGTAAACCAAGTCCAGCCCGATCAGGTAGAAGTCGGCATCGGCACATGAGAACTAGTTCCGTGCTGCTGAAGAAGAAATTTTGTTGACTAATACCTGACATGAGTGCTTTGCACTCGAAATAGCGTATAATTAATTATTAACCGCGATCGCTCACACGATCGTATTTTTTTCCTTGTTAATTTGTTTTCGAGGTGCGAGCGCAGACTTCACGTCGCCTCGCGTCTCGAAAATTCCTCATGACTTGAGTCACGAGCGAGACAATGGGCTCGAGCCATAGATAATTTTATGACAAGGGGAGAATATTCTGTAAAAGAATATTTTTTCTCCACAAGTAATTTGACGCATCAAATTGATGCAACTTAACATTCGTACGATGAATTTTTCGGTGTGTTGGATAAATTTAATCTGACTTTAACTTTTTTAAAAATTAGACAAAGTCCGACTTCGGAATAATTCTTTATTAGGTTTATTTATTTAATAACATTTCGACAAGCACATTTATTGTGCGATTTTAGTAATAATTTACACCCGACGAATTCTTTTTACGAATGACTGATAATTATTAATTTAATTATTAGTAATGTTCTAATTAATGTTAGAATTAATTTGAAGTAAAATCTGATGATAAGAATCCAGATTAAAGGCTCGATTCCGTCTCGCTGTGCGTTTTGGACATGAGACAGATTTTTCACGTGATGACTTCTCTTTTTCTATCCGACGAGGGACAATTCGTCCTACGTTTGCACCGATAGACAGGAATCGGTCTCGACGGACGGCTGCACGTACTGGCAACGTCCCTCGAAACCAACCATTTATCTACGTATTTAAATATTAACTTTTTATTAATTGTTTATTTCTCCATCCTTCCAGATGGCACTACGTAAAACATGGGGACCATTAGACCCCGCTTGCATCACTCGTGGCGGGATATTTCGAGGCGCGCTGCCCGATTTTTACCGACGATGTTTCGGCGAAGACGCCGACCCTTGGCGCCTGCGAATACTACATTCCCGATGCATCGCCCGACGTTGGGTACGAGACTGCACGCTCCTGGATACGTTCCCGGAGGGAATGCGCGAAGGCATCGCCACAGAGTTAGCTCGTGACGATGACCCGAAATCGCCGATTTTCCACCCCGGATTGTCAAGTCAGTACACTGGCAACCCGGCGGAGGAACACGTGCTGCATGCGTGGCGAGCAGCCGAGACAGAAGAGGCCCGTGAGGCCATCTACCAGCATTATAGACAACAGCTGGTGGATACCGCTACGGCAGTGGCCGAGCGCATCCTCCAAAACGAGGGGATGACCGCGGATGATATTCATCTGTGGTTTGAGAGGCTGCGATTGGGAGAGAGTACGCCCCAGTGGAGACCTCGGATGGGAATTTTAACGTCCCAAGCCGAGATGTGGCAGCTCCACCACCTGGGGATTTTGGGGCCCAAAAGCAGCTACCCGCGGAAGCGCAAGCGCTCCAAAGGCGCCGGGAACAGCCAGTCGCGTTCCCCGGTGACAGCCAAGAAGCAGCGTGTCACTCAAAACACGACTGAAGGCAACGAAGCTGGGCCATCCACTAGTACGGTGCGTGACCCTTCGCAGTATTCCCGACCGCGAATTTTCGTAAACCGTCAGATTAAAGACGGTAAGGAGTGCAAGGAGGTTTGGATGTCTGGTGACGAAGAGCGAGTCTCTCGTCCCAGCACTTCTAGACGTCCGCTGACTCATCGCGAGCAGCGGAAAAAAGATCGCAAGGAGCGATACTTCGCGAGGTGCGAAGCTCGGGGCCGTCCCATCCCCGAACCCGCCTACATCTCCAAGAGAGCGGGTCGACGAAGTGGTAGCCAGTCAGGTGAGCGACACGTCCCAGCGGCAGATACGCGGGACCTTCGCGAGATTCTGACTCAGATGAAGCGGACGAAACTGACACGTTTCGATCCCGCGATGAAACACGCCAGGAAGATGGGTGTTGTCACCGACGGAAAGGTGACCCCACACGAGGTGGCAAGGTGGCTCGCAGACTACATAAATTCGCGACCGCGACCCGATGGCATGCCAACCGCCATCGTGCAGCCTTCGAGCTCCGAACAACATCTCCCGGCGCCCCAAGTCGCAATGACTGGGGTGCAGACGACGGAGACGCCACCACCGCCGACGCAGCCGCCACCACCGCTGCCGACGCCGACGCTGCCGACCAAGACGCAGCCGCCTCCGGACCTGCCGCCACCGTCGTTGTTGAATTCGAGCGATCCGCCGGATTTACCCACCGACCGCTCAGTCCCTCTCCCCGTTGGACAGAGCATTATGCAGGAATGTCGAGCCAATTTGACCGACATTTACAGGCCGAGCCGACCCTGACCCGGTTCCTCGGCCCTGTTCTTCGAGAGGCGAGACGAAGAAGCGCGACTCGCGAGAGAAGCCGCCAACCCGACTATCTCCGAGCTCTCAGCGTTTCGCTTCGTGATGGAAGACCCAAGAGTCTCCGCGCCCGCCTTGCGAGGTGTGGATCAGGCCCAGCGATATTTCATCGAATGGGCAACGGCGATGATGAGTAAGCTCTCGTGCGCCTTCACTGCGGATTCAGAGCGAGCGAATCCAGTGAATCGTCGCAGCCTACAGCTATCATTGACCAAGGTCATGATGCAGCTGCTAACCCCAGCACTCTTCGGAGAAGGGCGTCAGGCGATGGCCGCATGGTCTGTCGTGGACAGAGAGGGTGTACAGGTTCCCCGTGCACTCCTCGCAGAGTGGAGCTCCATTCTGCCCGACCCTGTGTTGACTCGGTACGAGCTAACCAGGGATGTGGTAAACCCCGAATTTGAGGGGTACAAGTTGCGAAGCACGGCGTTTCGTTACACCTCCGCCACCTGGACAGCGGCGCCTACCCAACAACTGCGCGCCTTGACCATCCAGACGGAAGAATCGGCAGAGGATGTAGAAATGGTGATCTCGCCGACGAGCGGAGTTCCGATTCCGCCACCGATGCCTGCGGAGATATCCCCGCAAGGACCCGCCCTGTTCGAAGTGGCGGGTAAACCAAAGCGCTTGCTGTGCCGAACGCCACCCGTCAGGTCCGTCGAGCAAACGAAGCCGACACCGCCCGGGACCTCACCGGCCCGAGCGGCGACAACGACGCAAGCCGCTATTCCCGCGGCCACCCAGAAGCCGAAGCCGGCACCGCCTCCGCCAGACTATTACGGGCGAATCATCGAAGAGTTTCCCCATCTCTCGATGACGACGGCGACCAGGAGGTTTATCCTCGCGCAGCGGGACAAAGGCAAATCAGTCTTCATCTGGCTTCACAACCAGATCCGGAAGACTAGAGACCTCATCTTCCACCAGAGGTTGCTGAGAGCCCACCGTGTGCCAGTGACGCCAGCGGAAGCCAATGCCATCCGGCATACGAACACCGGCTTCTCCGCCTACATCCCGAGCGTTTGGTTACACGAGAGGACGCGTGCCCCGCATGAGCCAGTTGACGGCCATGCATTATGCTTCATTACGGAGCATGAGGACCCCCGAGATCGGTCCTCGGCGTTAGTAGGCGATCTACCCGCGCCACCCGGCACTCAACCGCCTGTCCCTGGAGTGAGTTACGCCCAGGTGACGGACTCAGTGTCGGGTCCCCCAGGAAAGAAGTGATCGCTCAGCCCCACGGTCTGAGCTCGGAGGGGGAAGTGTTGTGACCCGACTGGACCGGGGTCAACGAAGAGTTTCTCTCGTGACCTCGTTTCGGGTGTAAGGGGAGCCGCAAGCGCGTCTCCCTTCCCTCAGTGCATTGACATCTAGTCAATGGACAGGCGTCTGCCCTGAGGGAGTGGGGATGGCTCGTCCACCCCACCATTGGGTGATTCCGGTCACCTGTCGACCCCGCTTTGTGCAAAGGAATGTGCCTTGCACTGAGCGGGCAGAACCAACACAACCATCAAACGAGAAACACACGTAAAATCCGTCGTCCTACAAGATCAGGCCCAAGTAAAAATACTGGGATTGACCGAGGACAAAGGACAATTTACCGTGAGTACGTTTGGTCAGTGTCAAACTCCGCAGAGTAACCTGCGAGATAAGATTACCACACTATTTTAGCACACCAGCTAGAAATAGTAAAAACCACTCCAGTTTAGCGAGTTGTGCAGACAAACGGTCGCACAAGCCTAAACTGCAGTAAAACCACGACGAGCGTTCCCGCCGCTGTGTGACCGCCGGGAACCAGAAGAGTCCGCCGCTGTGTGATCGCCGGACACCACACAAAAACCTAGACAACAGCCCGAAGTAAGTCTTTTAACTAAGCATTCACTCGCGCCCGACCAGCGTGAGCCCGAAGGACCAGCCAGAGACGAGCCGAGGACGCCATATTGCCACGCCGGCCCAAGACGACATCACGTTGCCACAACGAGGACGCCATCTTGGACACGCACAAGACAACAGACGACCTCGCCGATTCCAGCCAGCTTTCATCTTACCTTTGCCTTTCCATTTCCCATCACCCATTCCGATTTACCTTTTACTTACCCTTTATATATATATATATAAGATATATCTGTATATTGCCCCGCAGAATAAATCTATATTATATTTTACCTTTTATATCTGTGTAATCATTTCTTTGGGTAAACCGCTTGAGTAAAGCGGTAGTGAGTTAGTCGAATTAAGTAATCAACCCACGAGTTAGCGACGGTTAGAGTTGAGCGCGACAAACCGTGCGTGCTCCTCAAACCCTGATTTCTTTTGTGTGCTTGGTAATAGAGGACTCATCAGCGAACTTGCTGCTCGGACGAGATTTCTGTCGAGCGGTTGGGTTATGTACGGACCATGGACTTAATTGCTGGTTCATAAGAGGTTCGGAGGAGCGGCGTAGTTTCATGACTATGAGACAGGCGCTGGCCTCCGACCCAGTACTTTTGTTGCCACTAATCCCCGCCGCCCCTAAGATGGCAGTTCCTGCCCCGATTAGTGATGTAAATTGTGTTTTGTTGAATCATCGCACATTGCCCGCCGAAACTTTTGAGTTACCGCATGACGATGCGCCATTCAGAGTTAAGGTGGTGGTTTCGCGTAAGACCGCGGAAAATAGGAGTTGGACATTTCTTTGGTCACCTCCGCGACGCGAAAAGTCGCGCAGAACTAAATTCCGCGATACGACACGTGTCTACCGGAGGCCCATGTGTTTTAGCCAGCTCCGACGTTCTAAACGGGTGCGCAGGGCTCGGAAGAGATTGTCGCAGTCTGCGGAGTCGTCCGTTCCGTCAGTTCCTCCCGATTCAGTTATTTCGGATGTGGAAGGGAAAGTTGGTTCCACTGGTGGACAGTTTTCTCCTACGACCAATTTTGTTGAATATCTGCCTTGTCCTGATCCGACTAAGTTGGACTGGATTTATGGGCAGTTATCAAATCAATTATCACCAAAACGCATCACTCATTTGATTGACGCGTTAAAACCCGTTTCGAACATCTTCAGAGAAGAAATTGGGTTGTGTAATAACACTCTTTTTGAGGTTGATCTTAAACCTGACTTTAGGCCAATACACGTGCCTGTTAGGCCGGTAAATCCAGCTAAAAAGCTTATAATTGATCAATACATCGATCAAAAGCTGGCGCAGGGTATTATTCGTCGCTCGAAGAGTGACTGTGCCGTGGCCCCTGTTGTCGTGCCTAAGAAAGATGGCAGATGGAGGTGCGCCATGGACTTTCGCCCTATCAATGCGCAAACGATGCCTGACGTGTATCCCCTCCCAGATATTGATAACATCTTTTCATATTTGGGCGGGGCTAAGTGGTTCTCCATAATAGATGGACGTGAAGCGTTTCATCAGATCGGCGTTAGGCCAGGAGATGAACGTTTTCTCGCTTTTATCACGCATCGCGGACTCTACGAGTATGTCCGCATGCCTTTTGGACCAATAAATGGCCCCGCAACACTGCAACGCGCTATGAATCTTACGCTTGCGGAATTTCTTTACAAATGCGTCTTTGTTTACATCGACGACATTATTGTCTTTAGCAAAACATTTGAAGAACATGTTGAACATCTGAAGCAAGTTTTGACACTTCTTGACGCGGCAGGATTTACGATGAATGCCGGCAAGACTGAGTTATGTAAGCGTAGCCTTGAGGTGTTGGGTCATATTGTTGAAGAAGGAAAGATTCGTCCTAATCCGAAAAAGACCAGCGCGATCCAATTATTTCCCGCGCCAACTAATGTAAAAGAGTTGCAGCGCTTTAAGGGCATGATTGGTTACTATTCTTCGTTTTTTCCGGGGTACTCGAAGACTTGTGAAGTTTTCAGGCCCTTGATGAAGAAGAACGCGCCATGGAATTGGACGGATGGCTGTCAAGCAGCGTTCGAGTATCTGCGGGACCAAGTTGCAACATCAACTTTGCAGCGGAGGTTTCCTGACTGGACGAAGCCGTATATTCTGCAGACAGACGCGAGCTACTCAGGCTTGGGTGCTGCGTTGATGCAATTGGATAATAATGGCATTCGTGTGCCAATTGCATTTGCTTCGCGCGCTTTAAATAGTGCGGAAAAGAATTATAACGTTACGGAGATCGAGTGTCTAGCTGCTGTTTGGGCGGTTAAGCGTTTCCGCAGTTACTTAGAACTTATGGATTTTTACCTTGAGAGCGATCACAAGTGTTTAAAATGGCTTTTTGCTCAGCGCGAACCAAAGGGCAGATTGGCTCGATGGATTCTGTCGATGTCGGACTTTCGGTTTACATTTTTGCATTGCAGTGGCACAACATCTTTGAAGTTTTCGCCGTATATGATGATCGTTGGACAGGAAGCGCGCTATCCGGGCGACCTCGACAGTGATACCGACGACGGAGATCCTCTCCCGCCGGAGGAGGCGAGGTATTTACATCGTTACATGCTACGCGTCGGAGCCGAGGCGCGGAAGAACCTGGAGATCGCAAACCTGCGGGACAAGCGATGGTACGACCGGAAGCGACGGCCCCACGACTTCAAACCTGGCGACTGGGTGACACTGAAAAGCAGAATCTTGTCGTCAGCGGACAAGCAGGTCTCAGCAGGATTTCAGCAGCGAACGGAGGGTATTTATATAATACACCGGATCATCGGGCCGAACACCGTGCTGTTAATGAAGGAAGATGGCAGCGTAACGCAGCCATATCACATCGTCGACTTACGACATTGGTACAGCGAGCCTGATGACAGCGCGAAGACGCCAGCGGATGTTTTGGATCCTCCGGAAGTGCTGACCGCCGCTGGAAGTGAGCGCGTCCCCAGTTTCATCTCTAAAGCGGACATGGACGACATTCATCACCGAGTTGACAAATTTAGCGCGGAATCACGTGAAATTTGCATGAATTTCTATGCCGGGAACAGAGTTCGGCTGAAAGATTGTGAACACGGAGAAAGTTCGTCATGAACACCTTCTTTTTTCTGCTTTTAAAGTGTTTTTCGTGTTTATTAATTTATTTCTTAGCATTGGTTGCATTTTTAGCTGAGTTTTGGTGTTTGTAGAATTTGTTTACATTGGAATGAGTGTGTTGTTGTGTTTTTTCGTGTATTTTTACTAATCTCTAGTTTTTGATTATTTATTACTAATTGTGGATTTTTTGTCGACATTTCGGAAGGAGATGCGGAGTTAAAACTCTTTTCTTTTCCGTTTGAGATGGAGACGCGACCTGTTGTTGATTTATTTTGATTTTTGTGAGCGTTTGGTGTTGGTTTTCATGCTCGTTGTTGGTTGCGCGTGTGTGGTCTAGTTTACGACAGATGGCGCCGGAGTGTCTGGTGTCAGCTGACCAATGACCTCACTTTTCAATCAGTGTCTGGCAGCCATATTGTATTCGCGACTTAACACAGTGCGCCTCGTGTCTTCGCGTCTCCGATATTTTCAACGCGAACCAAGCCACAACTGAGCGTGGAAGTCCGCCAAAGCGCGTTTAATACGTTTGTAACATTAATTGTGAGTATTATTGTGGTTTTCACTGAAAAATTGTAAATTTTGACCTACTCGAGCAACATGTGTTTTTTCATAAGTGCAATGTTTTAGGGTTAAATTTTCCCCGAACGCGTACCGAAGTGTTAGAGTTGCCTTTTTGTTAATCTCTTGTCGGTATATCGCGTTAGTATTGTTTAGAATGCTTCGTTATTAATTGTCAAGGCGTATCTAATTGTTAGGAAAATTTAGTATTTTTGTTTAGTTTCACTTTTCAAAGTGCAAGATGGCGACGCATCGTCTTGAAAATTTTCCATCAGGTCATGTGATGTCCGCCATCTTTGGTGGAGTACCCGTATGCGTGTAAATGGACTTACCCGATTTTTTGAGCTCATGTATTTTGAAGTGATAAGTCTGCATGCGACTGCTATTTTCTGTTCGCGTGTCGCTCATTAATTGAGTTTAATTGTTACGATGAACTTTATACATTTGTGCGAAGACTTTGTATTGTTATTGGACTTTTTGATTAATGTTTTTTCTGTTATTTTTAATTTTTGTTTTGGGTTACTGCGCATTGGTATTTCGCTCATTTTGATCGTAATCCCATTTCACGCGCTTTGTTTCTTAATTTTTATAACATCAGTGATTTTTAATTGCGAATACCTTTTTTGGCTAAGTTACGAGTTGTTACTCGAATTGTATCGCTTAATTTTTCACAACCCGCGTTATTAGCGGATTAGTTTTGTATTTTTTGTTTACTCTTGCTCGAGTGGCGTATTTTTTGTTGTTTGATTCTTTTATTAATTTTGTGCTTCGATTTTGTGACAAATTTAGATTGTGATGACTGGACGTGGAAATGGATCTCGACCTCCGTCTCGGGGCGGGAGAAATGGAAAGAATAAGACGAGTGTTGAGACGCGCCGCCAGCGACAGGCGCGTGAGCGTTATGTTTGTCCCTACCCTGTGCCGCGATTGTTCGAGACGGGGCCCATCCTGATGCCGAATTATCACCCTGACCACCCTATGTGTCGCGCCTTCCCGAATCGCGAGCTTTGCCCTGTGTGTTCGGGGTGGGGTCATCTCCATCGAGGCGCGGACGAGTGCTTCGCGTGCGAGGGATTTGGAAATTTGCGTCAATCTCAATTCAAAATATGGATGCGACGTATGCAGGCCCTTTGCTTGGGACAAACGATGGCGGATGGGAGAGACATTTCGTTTTACGTCCTGCCCGATACTTTCCAGCCGCTTTTGGGGGCCGCGTCCGACTGCAATCGCTTCATTATTCAACATGAGGCCCATTGGCGCAATACCATCCAGAGAGCCGCCACCATGGGAGTGCGCCCGCACAATTGGCAGTATCCTCCTTTGGGATGTTTAGTTGTGGCACCAGGCACGGTGACCCCCGAGTTGCCTTCATATTTTCGTCAGTGGGCCCCTATGGTCCGAGGACAGTCCAATCGTGTGCCGCCGATAACTGTAGCAGAGTAGGGCGCAGAATATCGGTGAATTATCACCGGGAAGCGTGGAAAATGGGGCCGTGCTGCGCGCACAGACGTAGGCGATACGACGCGTATCGTAAGCGAGACGGCGCGTGGCTTATGGCCACTTATAGCGCACTAAACTAGCACACAAAGTGCTTTAAAGCAAAGGCAATGATAACAAAATATAAAACACTTTACTAAAATAAGAATACATTACATAAATGGTGTGAAAAACAATCAAGCAGCACACAGCCGTGTGCTGCGCCATCTTGGATTTGGATAACAGTGATGGTGGCACTCTGGTGCCAGAAATTAGTATTAATAAAGGATAAATCATTGGATTGAAGAACAAATCATATCAAAACAAGACAAGAGTATGGAATTACATACGAGACATCGCTAAACTAACAATAATATCGAAATCAAAAGTATATAAATAAATACATCGACAAAAGCATGGTCTTTAGACCAACAAATCCCCTCTTCGATGGAAATATTTATCAGGGGACGAGATGAACGTATACTGGAATTACAGTTGATCATTGGCGAGAAAAGAAAATAATAAATTCGAATCATCGAGCCGGGTACTGTCGTGGTTATCACTTAACTAAGCTCGGAATTCCCACAGAAACTCGATGATCCTCGAAATCGGGTGAAACTAAATCAGGAATGTCACGATAAAGTTATGCTCGGAAGATCTTCGAAATGAGTGACCGCAAACGTTCGGATGAGAGCCATTTCGTAAAAATGTCTGCGATATTCACTTCGGATGCAACTTTTCGAAGATCGAAGACTCCTGTCGTATACCACTCCCTGAGCCAATGATACTTCACGCGAATGTGTCGAGTCTTCGCGTTCTCAATGTCGTTAGACGTGAATTGGATAGCGGCCAGGGCATCGGAGTAAACAACAGGTCGAGCTAATCGATTGAGAATCGGGAAATCGGTGTACACGGAGTCCAACCAGAAAAGCTCCTTTACACACTCTACTAGGGCGATAAATTCAGCTTCCATAGTAGAGCATGCAACGGTCGACTGTTTTCGACAGGACCAGCCGATAGGGACGTTACCGATGTACACGATGTGTCCTCCGAAACTCAATGAGGTTTCCGGGTCGCTCGCCCACGATGCGTCGGTGAAAGCCGATAACTGACTCGATGTGCAGCCAGATAACTCGATGCAAAGGTCTGCAGTATTTGCCACGTACTGCAGAACCTGGAGAAGAGCGCGGATGTGGGTTTGGTTGTAGCACGTGTTATACTGTGCTAGAGCGATGACGGAGTACAAGATGTCGGGGCGAGTCCTCGATGCCAAAAACAATAGAGAGCCGATTACCGATCGATAGGGAAAATCTTCTAATTTCTCTGTTGACCCACGAACGAGTGTTGTTCCCGGGGTCACTGGCACCTTGACTCGATTGTTAGTTGATGTCCCAAACTTCTTTACAATTTTAGCGATGTAAGCACGTTGTGTAATAAACGTGCGTCCGGCGTCGCGGATGAACTCGACGCCTAGGAGCTTCGTGATCGGGCCGAGATTTACGATATCGAATTTCGAACTGATGAGTCGAATCAGCTGTGTGAAAACACTGTCGGATGCATAGAATACAACGATGTCATCCACGTAAACCAGCATGACGGCGGTGTTGCCGAGTACGTAGACACAATTGCATGCCGGCATCTTTCGAAATCCGAGGGCCCGAAGAGTTTCATCGAGTTTTTCGAACCATTGCCTGCCGGATTGGTGGAGCCCATATAGCGACTTGAGGAGAAGCCACACGTTGTTCGGGTCGGAGCATGTGGCACCTGCGGGGATTCGCATGTAGACTTTATGCTTGAGCTCCCCATACAGGTACGCACATTTCACATCGAGATGGGCGTCCTTCCAACCGCGGAGTACGACGAGAAGGCAGAAAAATAGACGAATTAACACGAAGTTCACGACCGGGCTAAATACTTCATCGAAATCTACGCCGAGGGTTTGGTAAAAACCTTGCGCTACTAAGCGTGCTCGGTATCGAGTGACGGTTCCGGTTGCATCGGTCTTCAGCTTAAAGATCCACTTGCAGCCGAGTATTGTCGTGTCCGGTGGTCGGGGAACTTCGGTGTAAATCTCCCGCTCTTTGAAAGTGTCCAGTTCCTCTTGGATGGCTTCCCGCCACTTCGGAGCGTCGTTGAATTTCGGAATTTCGGCGAATGAAGCCGGTTCGGTTCGGCATAAATGAGCCGCATGACGAACGCCCGGAAGAACTGGTAACTTGTGCTCGAGATTACCGAAGAAAAATAGCCCGGGGTCGTAATCGATGTTATTTAACATACAATATTCTTCGATATCATTGTATGATCGCAATCGGATTTTCGGAGTCGGAAAATAATAGACATCGATTAAGATTTTTCCGGGTTTTTGATCCTTTCTCAGATGTTCCTCGCGTACCCATTCACGGCACTCGCTATCTCCACCGACGAATCGCCACTTATGAGTGGTGTGGCGCGCAGTCGCCGGTGAACTTGGATCGGGGTCGAAAATTTGCAACCCTTGCGTAGCGTGATCGTCGACGCGCTGTTGACGACGGGTTGTAATGAACCTTGGAGTCGGCACCGGTGTTTCGCGAGGAAGTGGACGTGTTGGCGAGCGCTGAGGTGATGGCGGAGCAGATGTACGAGGAGTTGTTGGAGGCGATTGTCGAGCCGATTGTTCCGCTGATGCGTCAACGTGTTCGGATGTTTCCGGATAAATCGACAATTCGTCCATCTCTCGGATATCATGGTCCGTATCATGTTCCTCTTCATACGAAAGGTGATGAGATTGTCGAATGGACGCAGAACCCGGAGGCAACGTCACGCACAAATCCAGCAATTCCCTTTCCGGAGTTGTCGGTGGCGGAATGTGGATGTGCGGATATGCGGGAGGCGTGTGCATCGAAGCGGATGCCGTTGACACGTGTTGACTATTGCCATTGTCGGTATCATTCGCGGAATGTTCGGACGCCTCAGAGTCGGATCCCTTCGGCCACTGTTGATAATGGAGGTTATCATCGAATGTCACTGTTTGTTGTCCGGGACCAGTAAACGATTGTTGCGGCTGCTGCGTCGAAATTTTTATGGATTTCCGATACGACTGCCGCTCATCGACCTTGACGTGAATAGATTCGTAGACCTTATTGTCCGTCGGATTCCAAATCCTGTATCCACGGGTCCCTGTGGCGTAGCCGACTAAATACCCCTCCCAGGCCCGCGGATCCAGTTTCTTGCGGCCTGGCGCAGTGTAGTGCACCCAGCACTTTGAACCGACTTTTCGTAGATGACGTAACGAAAGGGCTCTCTGTCGCCAAAGGATGTACGGGACCTGATTGTTAAGTCGAGAATGAGGGCACCTGTTCTTGATATACGCGAACGTAACCGCGAGCTCGGCCCAGAGCGCTTCCGGCAACTTGGTTTCGGATAAGACTGCACGAAAGTTGTCAGCCATTGTCCGGTTTATGCGCTCGGCCGTGCCATTCATCTGTGGCGATGATGGATTCGTTCGCTGACCCTGAATGCCTTTGTCTTGAAGGTAGCGGAGAAATTCATTCGATAAAAACTCGCCACCCCGATCCGTACGGATAGCCTTGACTTTCGCGTCCTGTATCCGCTCCACCCGTGCAACAAAATCCTTAAAAGTTGCGAAAACTTGTGATTTCTGCGCTAGCGGTATGATCCAGCAATAGCGAGTAGCGTCGTCGATGACGGTAAGGACGAAACGCGCTCCTCCAAACGATGGGGTAGGGGCGGGCCCCCAAATATCCATGTGGAGAAGGTCCAAAGGCTTTGTTGTCGAGGGGTTCGGATCGGGCTTGTGAGAAGCTCTAGTCGATTTGGCGATCCGACAATCGTTGCAGGCCAATTCCCTGTTGACTTCCCCTGGTTGCATTCCGTAGACTTGGTCGTTTGCGGCCAACAACTTCATTCCATTGGTGTGAAGGTGGCCGAGACGGCTGTGCCACAAACCAGTGGCATCCTTGACCGAAGCCGGATTGGCAATGACTTTCGTTTTCGGCTGGGACGGATTGCCGAGGGGGGGAAAGGAATTTGCATTGGGAATTGCAGTAGGAGTCGCCGTCGGGATTGACTGTAGGGCACTCGCATAGGAAGGAGGGGTGGTCAAATTGTTGTGGATTTGAGTAGGGACAGAAGGAGGAATCGGATTGGCTGGAATGGGAGCTTGTTGGACGGGAATTTGCTTCACGGGTTCAACTAGCGGCATTTCAATCCGAAAATCCGTAATTTCTCTTTGCTGTCCTTTTCCCTTTTTCGGTTTGGGAATTTTAATAAAATCCTCTTCTGTTGTCACGTACATTTGCGGCGGTAGCGTTGGAGTCGGTTGTACAGTGGGAGAAACCGTTGTCGCAAATGTCGGATTCGTACACAAACCGTCCACATAATAAAGACCTCCTCTCTCCTTTGCACGGATAAGAGGGCTGCGAATGTCCGATTGGTAAACATGAATCTCACTGTTGAAAACATGAATATGGTGTCGAGCTTTATCAATTTTCGAAACCGAAATCAAGTTGGCCTCGAAATTCGGCGCGTAGAGAACATTGGTCAAATTCACGGTGCAGCGGGTCTTGTCGATGGCCATTAGCAAACGAACCGTTCCTTTTCCCGTCACTTGGGACTTGCCCTGTCCCAATTCGATATCAAATGGAATGACATCGGTGAATTCAACAAATCCAGCTCGCACGTGAGATACATGGTCTGTTGCGCCGCAATCCAGTATCCACTCATTCGATTGCATGAAATGGGCTACTGGACGTTGGACAACTTGCGGCGCGTTGACGAAAAATGTCCCCTCTCGGTGTGGATGCGAGCTTTCTCGGGGACGCGCGTTGTTGGCCTTCGCGGCAGCGTTCTTGTTGCGCCTGCGACTTTTGCTCCGAGAATTACGTTGGAGTGAAACCGTAGGTTGTGTTAGGCTTTTATGTACACTTGTGTCGTATCATCAAGCGGTGATACGCTTTGTATTTATTATATTTGTTTATTTGCGCGCTGTATTATTTGTAAGACTAGCTGCTGTGTTTGTTTACATGCAGCTTATGTATTTTGCCCAAAGGGGGCGCTGTTTATGTTCTTTCTGGCCACATGACTGGATAATAAAACTCACTTGCTTTTCTGCTTTCAACACATAAAGATGTCGCTTATTTATTCTCACAAAAGGTGTTTTTCACACCACTGCATTTATACACAATATGTGTAAGTTTGCACTACAAATTAACAAGGTTATGGGCCCCAATAACGATGAAAAACATCTGGAGCAACTTTGGGAAGTCAGCTGCCATTTGGAGGTCACCAAGGCGATTCATCTTTATTTATCCAAGATGGCGGCGCCCATGGGAGAAGAAGCAAGTCTGTGTTAGTGCCACTAAATTCGAGACAAGGAAGCAACAAGCAGTCACCAAACCACACAGGAACAATAAGGGTTCGAAACAAACAGTAAAACTTTTGTTTAAACTATTTCTCTTTTCGTTTTGGGGAAATTTGTCCCCATATTGCGAGGCGCAATACGTGTCGTTAACGTCGCGGGAATTTCGGTGGAGAAACGTATCCAATACGTCGGCGACTGTTCCAGTCAACCACACGTGAAGTGTGAACCGAAATTGTCGAGGAACGGCGTGAACAAAGACGGACGGCGTGAACAAAGACGAATTTCAAACGACGGAAAACGAGCGAACGAGTTACGAGGAGAAAACAACGTTTACGAACAATACCAGTGTACGAGAACGACACCAAGACGGTACTTCTCGCCAACCACACGTGAAGTGTGAACGAGAAAGGAAAAACGGCGCACAACTACTGGAAAGACGCCATTTTTCATGAACATTTATTTCGAATTTTTGATTATTTTCGATATTATTGAATTATTAGTTTAGTGTGTGATAGGATATATACTAACATAATTCTAAGAGCGAACTAACATCGCAACACTGCACCCCGTTGCGATTACCAGTAGTTGAAAGTGTTTTTGAGAGAATTAGTGTGTGTTTGTGGAATTTTTCGAGCGGTGGACATTGAATTTCATAATGGATTCGGACAAATTAGAGCGCAAAATCACATTGCTAAACAGACTTAATTACGACAGCTGGAAACAGCAGATCAAGGTGCTTTTGATGCACCATGGATGTTGGGCGTTTGCGGAAGGAACCGAGGAGGCTTTGGCACCAGGAGCATCTTGGCGGGACCGCTCGGACTTCAAGTTGCGACAAGGAAGGGCGTTCAGCCTGATTTACTACTCGATAGAGGAGCAGTATCATGAATTGCTCAGCGGGGTCGACGATGCCAAGAAGGCTTGGAACACATTGAAAGCCAACTTCGAACCAGTTTCAAGAGCGCGGATAATTCGTTTGCTGGACGAATTTTTTAGCCTGAAGTACGATCCAGCGACGGAAACGATTGGGGTCTTCGCCGCGAAGATACGAAACGCAGCAAAGAAATTGGCGGACGTCAAACACAAATTGGAGGATCTATACCAGGCTTTTCAATTAATTAGATATCTCCCCCAAGAATACCAGTCGATTGTTCAAGCGATTTACAGATGGGAAGACATCAATTTCACCTTGGAGAAGGTGGAAATCGAATTGGTCGCCGAGGAAGGCAGACTCGCGCAACAAAGGCGAGATACAGGGCAAGGATCGATCACAGACGCGTTTAGCACTGGATCAGGCTCGACAACTACTAAAAGCGGCGACAATTCAACAAAAACTCAACAAAAGAACAGCAATCAGAACAATAAGGCGAATTACACGGGACAGAAAGGGGGAAGATCGAATTGGAGAGGCGGAAGAAACACGAACTTTAGAGGAAACAGCACCGGGTCAACGGGACGGGGGCCGTGTTTCCGTTGTAACCAACCCGGACATTGGGCCAAGGATTGCACTGTGCAATTACAATTGGCACCAAACACCAACATGAAGACAAACACGGTCGAGGAACTTGACACGAATATGTTGGACGTGGGATTTCTTACGGAATTGAGCGAAGAGGAGATTTCGCAATGCAGTGCAGCCAGCAATTGCTGGATCTACGACACCGGCGCCACTGGACACTTCTGCAAGGAGAGAAGTCAATTCCACAATTTTAGAGAAATGACCGGAACTATTAGCCAAGCGGACAAGAAAACCCTCATCCAAATACAAGGAGTTGGTGATGTGTGCATAATGTGTCTAGTTGGGAACGACACAATCCCAATTACGCTCAAGAAGGTCTATTATGCGCCAGATTTACGTAGGAATTTGATGTCGGGGCCGTGCATCGACGAAGCAAGATGCAGAGTCGCTATCGGGGCGGGTTTGGTAAAAATTTACGATCCGCAATGGAAAAGGCAGTTAATGGAAGGAGTGAAGAGAGACAGACTGTATTACATCAGGATTAGCGACCAAAAACCCGATTTGGACAAGTTAAAGGCGAAGGAATCGAACAAAGCGAACGTCGGCCAGCAGAAAAATGAAGAACCATCGAACACAAGCAAGAAAAGGTCAAATCCAGAAGAGGCTAGACTCTGGCACGAGCGATTAGGGCATATTCATTTTCCAAGTGTTCAGGACATGAGCAAACGCGAGGCCGTGGTCGGATTACCTTTTTTGGACGTGCCCATTACACAATGCGACGTTTGTGATTTGGCAAAGAAGAAAGCAGTTTCCCACAAGTCCATACCAGGCATTAGATCAAAGGAACCACTTCAACTTCTGCACATGGACGTATGCGGAGCTTTTAGCACGGAAACGCTTTCGGGAAATAAGTACTTTCTCACAATAACAGACGACTACTCACGATACTCTACCGTCTATTTGATGAAGAGAAAGGACGAAGTATTTGATTTATTTCGGAAACATGCGAAGAGAATCGAGCGGCTTCTAGGAAAGTCAATTCTTGCTATTCGCACTGACAACGGAATGGAGTTTTGTTCCAACAAGTTTGGACAATATCTCGAGGAACAAGGGATTGCGCACGAGAGGACCAATGCGTACACACCAGTCCAAAACGGAGTTTCGGAGAGACTCAACCAAACTTTGGCCAATGGGATGCGGGCTCTCATTTATGATGCGCAATTGGAGCACAGATTCTGGGGCGAAGCCATCCTCACGTTCAACTACCTGAGAAACAGAATTGCAAAGCTCAACTCGGAGAAGACGCCGATGGAACTCTACTATGGTCGGAAACCATCTTTGCGACACTTGAGAAAATTCGGAAGTCTCTGCTTCGTGCAGAAAAGAATACGAGACAGCAAAATTGACAACAAAGGAATACATGGAATTATGCTCGGATACTCAAGGATTACAAAGGGCTATAGAATTTGGTTGCCAGACTTTTCTAAAGTCATCGAAACAAGTGACGTGAAATTTGTGGAAAGCAAGCGCGGAGTTGAAGGCGTGCTGGGCCTTCCTGAAAAATACACCACGTTCATTGACAACTTAAATGATAATTTGGATAACGACAACGAGCGTCAATATTATTCTGACGAAGATGTAAGGCCACCATTACCTCCGCCGCAACCAATTAAAAAGAAAGAAGAAGAAGAGTTGCCTCAAGTCAAATTGAAGTTCAGGTTGCCAGAAGAAAAGCTTCGACCAAAACCAGGAGCTGAAGCAGGAGTAAAATTGCAGGGCATATTACCACAACCTGGGCAAACACCTTTGAATCCAGTACGGACAATACCACCACTTGTTTGGAAAAGGACCGAAAAGACAAGGCCAACTGGACAAAAGGACTTCGAGTACACGATTGAGGGGCACGATAAGCCAAAATTACGGTCTATACCGGAAGTGAGACGTTATTGTGCGGATCACAATCTTCGAATCCCCGAACACCTTTTCGAAGATAAGAGGAAGAAGAAGCATTCCGGATCAAATGTGACACAAGATGATCTCGACTTGAGCATTTTTGATGAATTAACTCTTGATTTCGAAGCCAACCATCTTGAAGTCAACATACCCACACGTTTTGAACAAATAGCCAATCTACCGGAAAAGGACGAGTGGAATCAAGCAATGTGTGAAGAAATCCACACTATGCACGAGCGTGAAGTTTGGGAGTTGGTTCCGCCACCATCCGACACAAAAATCATAGGATGCAAGTGGATATATACTGTCAAACAGGACGATAAGGGAGAAATAGCGCGTTATAAAGCCAGACTCGTGGCGCAGGGCTTTTCACAAGTCTACGGCGAGTCCTACGAGGAAACATTCTCACCTGTCGTGGACTTTTCGATCGTGCGCTTTATGTTCACGCTACTCGTCTGCATGCTTGGTTGGGCATATATTCAGGCCGACGTCAAGTGCGCATACTTATATGCGAAACTGCACAAGACAGTTTATATGCGACAGCCCAAAGGATTTGTTCATCACGGCAAGGAAAATTACGTTTGCAAATTGCTACGAGCAATTTACGGGCTGCATCAGTCTGGAAGAGAGTGGGGCATCGAACTTGAAGAGACTTTATTAAAACTTGGTCTCCAACACGTAGACTGGTGTAACTGCGTTTACAAGTTCAAGAACATCGCGTATTTGATCGTCTACGTCGACGATATTGTAGTTTTCGGCAAACGCCATGAAGACGCGATGGATGTCCTTAATATGATCAAGACGCAATTTGATCTCGTAATTTTGGGACAAACCAAGAAGCTGCTAGGAGTTGAGTTCTACGCACATCAACAACAAATGATCTTGCACCAAAGGTCATACATCAACAAGGTGTTGCTGAGATTCCAGAACCATCTCGAATCAGTGAAGATCAGGTCGCAGCCAATGATCAAGTCTACTGTACTTACTAAGAAACAATGTCCAGCTACAATTGAGGATTTTAAACTAATGGAGAAAATCTCGTACAGAAGTTTACTTGGATCGTTAGCCTTCATAGCATCAAGAACCAGACCTGACATGACTTATGCAGTGAACATCTTAAGTCAATTCCAATCCAATCCTGGTTGGGAACATTGGCTAGTATTGTTGGACCTATTAAGCTATTTAAGGACGACAAAAGGCTTTGGATTGATGTTATTTCCAAACAGTCGAATAGAGGTTATTGGATACAGCGATTCCGACTATGCCAATAACCGTGACGACCGAATTTCCGTTGGTGGAACTCTCATAACATTGGGAAATTCACCAATCTTCTGGAGGACATTCAAACAGCGGAATGTGACATTGTCTACCATGGAAGCGGAATATGTAGCTCTCACAGAAACAGTCAAAGACTACATTTGGATCGTGAGAGTGTTATACGAAATTGTCCCTGATTTGGCAAATCGTTTTTACCACCGAGTATTGTGTGACAATATCTCCACGGTTGACTTTACGAAGTCCAACATCGAAAACAGAAAAACCAAACATATCGATGTTAGGTATCACTTCATACGAGAATTAGTTAAAAGGGACAATCTTCAAGTAATCCATGTGGGGACAAAGTCAAATTACGCCGACATCTTCACCAAGTCTGTTGATAAGACGGACTTAATTCAATTTTGCAATCGCTTTTTGATTAATCTAGATGTTCTGAGCGCATGATAATACGAGGGGGCCGAATGTTAGGCTTTTATGTACACTTGTGTCGTATCATCAAGCGGTGATACGCTTTGTATTTATTATATTTGTTTATTTGCGCGCTGTATTATTTGTAAGACTAGCTGCTGTGTTTGTTTACATGCAGCTTATGTATTTTGCCCAAAGGGGGCGCTGTTTATGTTCTTTCTGGCCACATGACTGGATAATAAAACTCACTTGCTTTTCTGCTTTCAACACATAAAGATGTCGCTTATTTATTCTCACAAAAGGTGTTTTTCACACCACTGCATTTATACACAATATGTGTAAGTTTGCACTACAAATTAACAGGTTGGCCCTGTTGTTGACGGGGCGGACGTGGGCATCGGTTCGCGTAATGTCCGAGCTGATCACAATTAAAACATTTCACTGTCGAGATATCACGAGGCCCGGATTTATTACGCTGACGAGATTGTCCCTTCGAAGCATGGGCCGACGTGTTAGAGGTTCCGAGTAACCCAATTGACTTGAGTCTCATGTGTTCGGAAATTAGCTGCTCGGCGACATCCTTCGGCGTAAATTGAGGATCCGGCCAGTGGTATATGGCGAATGTTGCCTGAGCATATTCGGGCGGCAGACACTTTAAATACTGGTATGCGTGGTGAACCGGACTGATGACTTCATTGACGTCGCTTAATTGGCGCACGTAATTGTCCACGCGGGCAATGAAATCTGGCATATCTTCGCTAGGTTGGAGTTGGAGGCTGAGGAACTCCCAGCGCATCGCCGCTTGACGGGCTCTAGAGCTGGGCGCGTAGGTTTTCGCCAACTTGTCCCACGCCTCCTTTGGCGTGTTACAGGTTTCCAAAACAGTACGCTTGGCGGGGCTCACATGGAGGTAAATGAGGCCTAGCGCCTTGTCCCTCTTTATGTTGAAGCGATCAAGTTCTTTAGCCGTCAGGGTGGCAATGTGTTCTGCCTCTTTGTCCTCCGTTATGTGGCGCCAAAGACCTTCAGATTTCAGGAGAAACTGCATCGACAATCGCCATTGTTCGTAATTGTCGACACCAAGAACCGTAATTAAATTGTTCGGATTCCCTGATTTGTGCATTTTGAATCGCTGGACGAGACACGACGCGGAGAACACAAAGGCTCAGAGAGTGGCACAAAATCGGAGCACAATTCACTATTCGGAGCACTGCACTGCACGGTTCCCTCGGTGTTCGAGGCGAAAAACCACAAATTGGGCAATTCCTTCTGAAGGAATCAAATAACCTCCGGTTGCCAGTCTGAAAGGGTCCGATCGGCTTCCTGGAGCCGCGGGAAACCTCACTTGTACCGCGACAAGCACAACCGGAGAATACGTGTAAGCGTGATCGGACTCGATCGAAGAGCAAACACGATTCTAAAGGAACCCCCAAAAGCCTTAAATTTATCTTAAAGTTAACAATGGTATTTCGAAAAGGAGAAATAGATGAATCGATCGCGGTTGCGATCCTCGCGCAAATGAAGGCGCGGCTCGGCTTTCTCGAAAAGCCGGAGAAAACGCAATTCGGACGTGAATGTCCGAATTCTTCTCGAAAAATCGAAAATTCGAAAATTCGAGGCTCTTCGTCCTCTTGAAAAATTCGGTGATAACCGCCGTTCACCGGGGAACTAAGCGGCGAACAATCGAGTGTTCGATTCTCGTTGCAACCGCCGCACTTCGCTAAGCGGTGTCGAAAATCAAAAATGCGGCAAAATCTGAAAATAAATAATATTCGCCTCGAAATCCGCGAATCCCGCGTGGTTTCGGACGAAATTAATTGAGGAATCGCTGGAAAAACAGCCCTGGCTGCTACACAGCGTCGAAAAATCGAAAAATCTGCAAATAACAATTTTTGCTTTAAAATTCGCGAATCCCGCGGAATTTTAAGCAAAATTAACGTCGAAAATGACGGAATGTGCAGTATGCACGATGCTAAACGTCGACAGGGCGTCTCAGGCGATGTGCGAGACGTGAAGCAGACGAAAATCGGCCGGAACGCAGTTGAAATCTGAAAATATAAAGTTTCGTCGCACAAATCGCGAATTTCGCGAAAAATACACCGAAAATTAATCAGAAAATAGTTGTGTTTGACCACAACCATCCTCTGCTACCAATGTAGCAGAGTAGGGCGCAGAATATCGGTGAATTGTCACCGGGAAGCGTGGAAAATGGGGCCGTGCTGCGCGCACGGACGTAGGCGATACGACGCGTATCGTAAGCGAGACGGCGCGTGGCTTATGGCCACTTATAGCGCACTAAACTAGCACACAAAGTGCTTTAAAGCAAAGGCAATGATAACAAAATATAAAACACTTTACTAAAATAAGAATACATTACATAAATGGTGTGAAAAACAATCAAGCAGCACACAGCCGTGTGCTGCGCCATCTTGGATTTGGATAACAGTGATGGTGGCACTCTGGTGCCAGAAATTAGTATTAATAAAGGATAAATCATTGGATTGAAGAACAAATCATATCAAAACAAGACAAGAGTATGGAATTACATACGAGACATCGCTAAACTAACAATAATATCGAAATCAAAAGTATATAAATAAATACATCGACAAAAGCATGGTCTTTAGACCAACAATAACATCGCGTCTCCATTCTCAGGCGCATCAGCGGCGGGATAACCCACGAGCTCCTGTTGTGGTTGGGCGTGCGCGTTTGGCTGCTGAGGGCGAACGTTTGCGACGAATTGGCGAGCGGAACGCCCATTTGCTGGAGGATATCGTCCAGCTGCAGGGGCTCCAGCGTCGGGTCCAGGATGGATTTGTAGCCGCAAGAGCGGCGCCTGATTTGCCTGCTGCCGTTGCTGTGTTGTCGGAGCGATTGGCGCCGAGTTCGTCTCAGTTTTTCAACATCGCTTCTGGAGTAATGGTCCCCCAATGTCGACCAGTGCCTACATTACAACGCGTGCTGGAGGTTCCACCGGCCCAGGTGAGCGAGATAGTGGATGATTTGCCGGAGGTTTATGTAGTTCCACCGCCAATTGATGAAGCGGCCTTATCAACCGCGCTGCTGCCAGTTGGGCAACCTACCTGTGACATGGACGAGATAGCGACCCCTTTTGGTGTGAACCTGCGACGGGATTGGGCCGAGACTGACATGGAGTGGCTGATTCGATGCCACGACGAGGCGACGCGCCGTCGCGAAGCCGCTTTTCCGGGAGGAATGGTTCCTCGTTCTTCGTCCTCCCAATTGGAGCAGTCGCTGGATTATGTTGGGGAGCTGCCCAATTTGCGCGTTTGTTTGACTGACGCCGGACGAGGTGTCGAGTTTTTATCAGAGTCGTCGGATGATGAGGAGGACGATGATGCGTGCCCGCGACGACAGCTTTTGCCTGTTTTCACTGGTCGTCCAGTCCAGCATGACCTGCCGTTTCCAACTCAACCCGAGGATTTAACAGCCGCAGTTAAGAAGGTGATTGATTTGCAGCATCGGAAGCGAGATTTTATTACGGTTCGTGAGCTCGAGCTGTATTTCGAGACGATTATGGCACGTGCGACCTTCGACTCGCTTTTCCCCATGGGTGCCCTTGAATGGGAAGGTCCATCGCGATGGCGCACGGACACTTATTTGGAGGCCGATGCTTCGCGTTGGAGAGAGTTTTTCTACTTGGTGGTGAAGAAAGAACTTGGATTGCCGGAGAACGTTGCGGCAATAGTTCATTTGCTCGGG
Organism: Strigamia acuminata; assembly: GCA_949358305.1. Taxonomy (NCBI): domain Eukaryota; kingdom Metazoa; phylum Arthropoda; class Chilopoda; order Geophilomorpha; family Linotaeniidae; genus Strigamia; species Strigamia acuminata. The sequence goes on from OX442314.1 coordinate 34,191,080, forward strand.
GAAGGCCACATTCGCGTGTTGCAGCAATTGATCGCGGACACTTTGACCGAATTCCGCCCACGTTCTGAGCAGCAGCTGGGCGATGTCGTTACTTATCGCGTCCTTACACTCATGAAGGAGCTTGTGACAGCTGTCACCGGCTATGAGTTTTAAGGCGCGTTCAGTTAAGTGAAAGTGACTTTTTTCCGAAATTGACTTTTCTGTGTGATTAACGTGACTTTTTTCCGCGTAATCGAACGCGAAGTTTAGTGCTTTTGATGCGGATATTTTGTTTGAACTTTTTGCCTGATTGTGAAATTTTTATTTGTGCCTTTTGATCGCGTGTAAATTTTTGAAGTGTGAGATTTGATTCGCTTGTGTTGTTGAGTCCACGCGAAGTTTCGCGCCTCACCCTTGCGTTTTTGATTTTTTGTTTTCCTTTCGCGATCTTAAGATTTTGTTATTATAGTGTATATTTTCTTTTTTGTAGTGTTCCCGAGCGTCGCGATCTTAGTTAAGTGATTTATGCACCATGTGCATCTGTGCCTGGCGCTTAGGCTAGTAATGTTTTATTTTGTGTTTTCGGCGCTTAACGCCTGTGTGTATTGTTGAGTCTACGCGACAGTCTTCGCGCCTCATAATGTTTGTTTCATTTTAATCATTCCAATTGTCATTTGATTTTTTCGTATCGTATTTTTATTTCTTTTTTGCAGATCTAAATAGAGAATAAAAACACTCTGGTCCGAGGGGCGTGTCACGGCCCGGCATTAACGCGTAATGTAACTTTAACCTATTGTTGTGTTTGTGCGCGTTTTCCGTGAGTTCCTAGCTATGATTTGTTATCATTGTTTTGTTAAAACTCTCAATAAATCCTAAATCTAATATAATTTGAGTTTTGTCCTACCTTCATTTCCTATTCATGTTTATCCCTTGACTTGGTCTGGTGTGGCTCAATTTAGTCACATCAGACTGGTCTATGTTGAGTATTTCCCACTGTTACCCCTCCTAATTTCGTTTAGTTCATCCTATCTAATTTAAATGTTTAGTCACTCGCGACTGACTCATCGCGATGATTATTCACGAGCGCGCCTGATTGGCTTACGCGTGCTTGACTCATGGTTTTCCCCTCGTTTTCTGTGATGGACTTGGCCCAAGTTCACTTCTGAGCTGTTTCAGCCAAGTCTGATCAGAAGGCGTAAGACCATGAGCTATCGTAAGTGCCTTAACTGGCCGTTGTGCATTTGGCGACTTTTCCTGTGTTAATTCGCAGTAACTCCATGCAAGTTAACTCTGCGTGTTTGAGGACTTACATCATCATATCGCGTGTCTAAATTCCGCGTGTCATCTTTGTTTCCTTTCCTTTCGATGTTCTTTTGTGTTTTATGCCGCTGATACGTGCCGAAGGACTAGAAGTTAGATTCAAGTAGCTAATGAGTTGTTTATTTCGTCTTTTGCGCGCGATTAGTGCGCGCTTGCTCGGTCTGGCCGCTCCGCCATTAGGGGTCCCTGCCAGATTAGCCTAAGCCACGTTAGCGTTGTTAAGTCCGCACGTGAGCATTATTTCTTCCACTTTTAAGACTCCAACAAACTCGGTAACAATTCGTAACATGATCGAATAGGGGGTTAAGCTTGCCGCCACACTTCAGGCTGCTTAACGCTGCCGGGCCCTTATTCGGGACCAGGCTCTCTTGTATCGTAACTGGCGCGCCTTTCAAACGCGGTTTCAAAGACCAGAAACAACCGGTTCATGACAATAGTTTAAGTTTTATACAAACGTTGACGACACTGAGTTGGTAGAACTTTAATCTGGAAAATAAATAAATAAATAAATAATAAATAATATAAATGGTGTTTCGGACAACGTTTGTTATTCTAGTCAAACTGGTTCTCATACGATAGCGCTAGATATCAGCTCACAATATGTATCTTTGGCTGTAAGAAAATAAGAAAACAAAAAAAATAAAAATTCGTTCTCTATTTATATTCTAACAAATTTTATTCCGTGTTTACATGAGTCAAATTTTCATCAGTATTAGTGCCATTACAACATATGAAATGGTATGATAGTCATTTTCATTGCAAATTCCAAAAACATACATACTGTGATACTCATGCAAATTCATAGAAACTTGCAGAAATCTATGTAGACCCGAAAATTCTAATGTTTCCACGTAAATCTCAGAACGAGACTGGGCCTCGTCATCAATTGGGAAATTTTGCAGCTTTATTTTATGTAAAAATTAAAAATAATGTAACACCTCATTTCAACAAACGTATTGAACATAATTATGCATTTACTTACGTTTTGACGTAGACGTTTCGCCGGGAAATATTTATGACAGTGGATAGTCTAAACCCTCCATCCGAGTTTCGTGGCAGCCATGTTGAATTTGGGTGGAAAAACGAAAACCCGGAATAAACGACTGCAACCGTGGTTTTTGTTTTTGCGGTTTTTGCTGCTTGTTTACGCTGTTGTTAATGTCCACTCTGTTTATAGAAACACCAAAATCGTAAAAAGAGAAGCTTTGAACGCGGCTAACATAATTTTTTGTACAAAACCAATTAGATGTGCCAATGAAAGTTTGAATCCACTACAATCCTCATTCCACCTTATCACATTTTCCTCGACCAGGACACGAAGTTAAGCAGGCGCAAGGACTTGTATTAATTTGGCCAAAGATACCTACGATCAGCTGCTTTGAACGGTTGCAAAGATAAATAATCCCAGTTGTTTTTATTCCAACAAAGCACGAGTTTGTTTTGTGTGTATTTTCTCTTTATTTGCTATGATGTAAAGTACATGAAGTTAATTTACAGTCAAAACTAGAAAAATAATGACGATGCTAATTTAATACACAAAAAGTAACAAAGATGAAGACCAAACCAAATAATTACGAGTAAAATTGAACTGACTAGCAAACTACAGCAGAGAATGTGAGTTCGATGTGCAGAGAAAGAAGTGATCCCAAAATAACAATAAATATTTGTAAATTGAATCTTATTTTTTCTAACATGTGCAACTAATTTAATACCTACACACAATTTTAAATTTAGTAGATACAATACATAACTGTCAAGTAATATTGAAATATCTTTCAATTTGTGTTTTAGAGGTACCGACACTTTATTCAGGTGCACATGGGTGTATTAGATGCTGATGATACTTTTGGCTATCAAATAATACTAGTATTACGACTACTGAACCAATCCAAATTTCACAAGCAAATGATCCAATAACTTTATCTAACTTTAGTTAATTGGTAAATGCATTCATGCATGTGTAAAGGTTGTACAGAGATAAACCTGAAGTAAAAATATGAACGGAATATTTGGAATGCACCTTAGTACTAAACGCTAACACTATTAGATTGCTGATATTTTGCATGCAATATATATTGGACTCTGAGCCCAACAATGCAACATAGTATACATAGAACAGAAGGCATGTACAATAAATGGTAATTATTATTTGGTTTTAATTATGCATGGCTTTATAATGTCAACATAGCAATTAGAATTTTTTCTTTAATTTTAGTAACTGAAAAAACAACGTGTGCAAGAGTTCAGGAATTGCAAGAATTGAAAGACCAAGCATTAGTGCAAAACAATTTCCAATATCGCAGCATAGTGCAACTTCATTATAGGATAATATTTGTGTAATCTCTTCGATTATGTTATTTGTTGGAATTATGGCGAGAAGTCTGAGTGTCCATGCTTCAGGATGCTGAAAGTAGACAAAGGTGTCGAACACCGATTCTTCGCAAGGTTGGTGACATCCACAATCTTTCCTTAATTCAACTTTTAAGGAACTGTTCATAAACAATGCCAATGATGTTAGGGCATCTTTAGCATTGGTACAATTATCCTTGTTTATGTTGTCCATAAAAGGTAACCTGGAAATATTAAACAAGAAAATGCATGAAGCACGTTTTAACATATTTTACTATGCTGCATTTGCAAATGTACGCAGAATAACCAGTAAATCTTTTACATTCTTTTTACAACTCACTTGCACTGGATGATGTTAAATATCTTTTTGTGGTAACAATCATCTTGGCACCTTTTATATTTGTCGGGATCGAGGCAAGGGTGCATACGCAAGTTCAATCGAATGTTCTAAATTAGAATAATTGATTAATATTTTATTTTTAATTTCTAATTATTTAGGCGCGTGCTTTAAGCATTCTGAATGTAAGCGCGGTAAGTGTGTCTCGTTTAATATTTCTTCTACTTCTGAGAATTGATGGTAATTTTTCTTCACCTTTTTTAAAGTATATCTAGAAACAGAAATTATTTTTTACAACAATTTTTGCTGGCATCATATGTACAAAATTGATACATTACTTCATACATATCCGGATTGCAGGTTTTATCGTTGTTTGATAACAAACTGAAATATATCGCTGAGGCAGTCCCTGCATATCTCACTGGAGCTGAGAAAAATTAAGACCATTTAATTTTAAATAATTCACTAAAATTTGAAACTGTTGTACCGATATCAAATTCGAAGCATGTTCCAGAGTGCATAAGTTTTTTGTGCCAAGATAAGCCAGTTTTCACGCTAGTTATCTGAAAGATATTTACAAACAAGAAGTTTTTAGGTAAAATTAAGAATTGGGAAAATTGCTCTACTTCTCCTATTATAAATTATTTTGTTGTAACGATCTTTTGATATTACAAAATTTTAATAAAACAAATCGGAAATGTAACAGGAAATGAAAATTTACTTTGTTATTCCGAACATTTCCAGTTAAAAATGGCCTTTTCGGCACCGATTGTGAATGAGACAGTGTCGATGAAAAAAATTCAAAAATTAGTAAAAGACACTATAGAATTGTAAAGGATTTATCCATTTATAACCTTTTACCAAAACGTTTTGAAAACCGACCCACTGGTCCTGTATGAAATGAAAAAATAATTCATTCGTTTGTGATGATTTGTCGGTAATATAATTATTATCATACTTGGCAACGAATACACAAATACACGGCGCTTGCCAAAAAAGTAATTTTAATAACCATCCAGCTGAACTATACTCTGGCTCATCATTAGAGGGTACCCAGTTCCTATTGGCCGAGACTGTTTACTCCTAACTGTTGCCTTTATACTACCACTAGAAAAAGCATTTTGTTTTAATTTTGTGATTATTATAATGATTAAAATAATATCATTTTAATTGTATTTTATAATAAAATGATTTTCCAATTTATAAAATACAGTTTTATGCTGTTTTTAGTTTAATACACATGTCTGTTTAGTTTATTGATTGCTTTGCCTGGAAAGCACAAAATTTTGAATTTTGCCAGTTATCTAGGCAATTGATTGCAAAGTCTGTACACCTATTATGCTTCTGGTATCTTGGCCTACTTTAATGTGTACCTACAACAGTGAAATGGCTCGGCCAATAGGAACTGGGTACCCTCTAATGATGAGCCAGAATATAGAAAATGATTTTAACTAAAATTTACTTTCTTTGCCATTTCCATATTAGCAGTATTCACAGAAGGGGTTTGCAGTCTCCATACTTTTTCTATTGATGGATTTTTTCCTCGGAACGACATATTCATTAAATTGATAAAATTGATCTTGCATTCATTCATGCCCACATCTTTGGCGTATTTTCTCCTGTAGGAAATCATCAAGGGTCCATCCATGCATGCAATTATATTAGGCAAATACAATGTGTTGTTTTCTTGAATAATTACTACAAATCTTGTTGGTTCACTTAGGTAAAGTGATATTCTCTCCTTGCTCACATAGAATGCTAGTAGGACAGAAATAAATATAAGAATCAAATAGAACAAGCGAAGCAGGACAGGTTTTTCTTTTAGTTGCAATATCTCTTTCTGTGAATCTGCATTTTTTTTCTGAATTGCCAAATACATTTGATTGGTTATTGTTTTCTTGATGTTAACTTCAAGTTGATTAGGTCTGATATACTTGTACAAAAGGAGTAGAACGAGCTGTGCAATCTCAATTATAGAGAGAAGAGAAAATCCGACGGAGAATCCCAAATTGCCCCCAAAATCTATCAGCAAATTAGATATTGAGTAAATGTAGACTTCTGTCATTCTGATAAATGTGTCTTCTAAGATTTTAATGCGTAGGCCTAAAAATTCTTTTCCATTTGGAACATCTTCAAAACCTAACAGAGATTAATTATTTTGTTTATTATGCATGAACATGGTTTATATTTGCTTAACGATCATCGGTGTGTACTATAAGGAAATAAACATTGCTTTGACAAGGTCTCAAGCAGCCACATTCTAATGATGCTAATGTAGATATTTCACGAATGTAGGCGTCTTCATGCACCTTAGCCACAATTTGTTTGTCCAGTTCTAAACTGCAATCTGGCAGATTTTTGTCTTTCATGTAGGGCAACCTATTTTAAAAGTCTGTTAAGTAACATACAATATTCAATGGTTTGCTTTGTATAGCAAATTTTGACCTGCATTTTGGATGATCTAATCGAGTTTGTTTTGCCACACATTCTTCATGACATTGCATTTGTTTTCTCTGTTTTGGCTCGCAAAAAGGACTTCTTGTCGGTAAAAATTGATACTACCAATAAGAAATCTAGTATTACTATTCCTAATATTAGTTGGAAACAATAAAGCTGAAATATTTTGAGGAGAATGTAGTGGTTTGTTTAGTTTTGATTAATTTGATTATTGTCACTAGTCAGCGCTAGTGGTCTGTACTGTTGTAATTGGTTCATGATATATCAAGAGTGATTTAAATGGTGACCAAGTGAAATAAACTATAGCAGTTAGTGTGTATCAACGTTTAATGCAGTTTTTATTGTCACAATATCAAAGGATATTCAACAGTGGCATAGTTAAAATTTAAATCATTTGAAATATTTCAATTCATGTAAACAGTGTGAGATTCGACACTATCAATTTTTAGTTTTGTAGATAAGGCCTAACCCCGGAGCTTAGCTGCGGCCAGGCACAGCCCAAACCAGTAGGTGCTGGGGTTGGCAAACTAGGGTGACATCAAACTGCTTAGGATAGACCAGAACTGCTCTTACTTGTGGAATAAATTATTTTGGTCAGGAAAACTTTGGCAACAGTATGTATGCCTGTTTAGGTGTAGTCGCCTAAAAATTTCGTGTGTGAAAAGGTGTCGCAAGTGGAAAAAGTTTAAGAAGGTCTGCAATGTGCAACATTGGTTGTTTCACGTACTTGTCGAAAAAGATATTGTATTTCAGTCTGTATTCCCACTTTCATTGCTAGGGCATATTGATATGGCAAGACACTATCTTTAATGGATCCCTGAAATCAAAATTGGAGTTTATACTGAAATTAAAATAATTTGAAAAGAAGATTCTTACACCAAGAAATGGTTGGTCACATGATCCATTTTTTTTAAACAAAGACTGAAATGCCATATTTTGGGCTAATTTGATATCTGAATAAAAATTGAGAAAATTGTAATTAGGAATAGAAATAAAGCATTGCTTTCCTCCAACCAGGTCTAATGATCAGTATATTTCCAATTATGGTATTTTTATATTCGAATGAAATAGTCGTTTCTTCTTTTTTATAAATTCCATTTGCCATTGTAGTTTCATGCAGTACAGTCTTGCCCTGAAATAAATATAATGCGATCATTCATTGTCATTGTATTGTTTGTTTATATAATTTATCTGGGAACGAGATGGGCAGAGCCACCCCTTGAATAACAAAAGAAAAATTACGTGCATAACAATGCTGACAGCTAACAATGCAATTAAAATATTTAAATAATGGGCTTCATGAAGGCAAATGAAAGTTGTATAACTGGTTCATAATATCCTGATTTCCGCTTCCGTTTTCGTTTGCTCCCAAAACTGTCAACACTATTCGAATCCGCACCCTTGATTACCCCTAAATACAAATTCTGGAGATGGTCTGAGAGGTGGCCCGTAAACTGGAATTGTTCCACACACAGTAATGATATGAAGCTTATATAGATTAAAGGCATACCTGTTTAATTTTGAAGTGTTGGAAATTTTTGGAAATGTTGGATTGCGACCATAATTGTGTATAGTTTTCCACTTTCAATTTCTCCTGTATGATCCCTTTCGTTGCAATGGGACAAGCTAAGCTTTTTGTAAGACTACTCATGGGCAAGTCATCAATCTGCTCCCAGTACCGAGACAATAATTGGGTATCCAGACCGTACAGAAGAAATTCAAATGGCTCCTTTTCTGCAATTGGCACATAATCGATCTCAACTTTGAAATGTCCATGAAAGTAGTATTGAATTCTTTCAATCGTTTGATAACAACAGACGGTGAAACAAACAACCAAACCAACCAACCAAACTGTTCGAATTGCAGGGCTGTTTTTCTGATTGAAAGCATTGTCGATAAATTTTAAACTATCATTGTCAGATATAGAAGTGTGCATTTCTTGCCTCACGAAATGGCGAATAAGCCTACGACGTAAACGCAAACCTTCTAACTCCTTCATTTTGGGTAGTGTCTTTACATGCTGTGACGATTAATTAGGCTTGAGTTGTCCTATTGGATATTCTGATGCAAAAATATACCTGTCCCCAGAAAAGATTTCAGAAATCTGTATAAGAATTAAGAAGCAGCAGAAATTAAGGGAAAAAAATTATAAATAATCAAAAATTTAAAAGGAAATGACAGCATTTTTTAAAAGAATTGTGAATTGTACCAGAAAATGTCAGTTTGTTTCCAAATTGATAATATAAGAAGAATTGCCATATTTAAAAAATCATCATTTAAATACCGTTATTTGTGTGTAAAACACTGTAGTTTAACTCGAGAAGTCGTACCTGTCGGTGTTGACAGTCTTATATCAGAATGGATTATGATGGTAACTGACCACCTGTAATTTTTTCGTCAACATAAGAGACTAATTATTTGTGTGGAATATCACGAACATACACAACTATAAATTTTTCATCTAAATTGATTTTGCTTTTTATACAGTATACTGTTAGTTGTGTATTTAAAACACTGGCAGGTGTTGAGAGTCCCAGCAGAATGGATTATGCTGATAATTGACCACCTGTAAATTTTTCGTCAACATAAGACTAATTATTTTTGTGGAATATCACGAACGTAACATACAACTATAAATTTTTCATCTAAATTGATTTTGCTTTTTATATACAAGTTGTGTTTATGTGGATAGAAATTACTGTTTTGCAGTAAAAATGTTATATACAAAACATGCAAATTATGACTCATTCTATTTGAATTAAGAAATTATTTCTCCAAGTCTCGAGTGTTTATACACCGTATGTTAACAAACATTAAAATTCGATATTTTATTGATTAAGTATACACCTTGTTATACGTGCAATTACAAACTCGGTTTCACTTTTTGTTATGTTTACAGTTAATTCAAATTCAAATTTCAAATTTAAATTTTCATCAAACTTAACTTGGCACAAACCATGAATTATACTATCTTGGAACAAACAAGTAACAACAACTGTGAGTGAATTTAAACACCAAAAAGTAATTGCGCGATTGTTTGATTAAATAGCAAAGATCTTTATTGTGTGCGCGCCGTTGTCCCTGACAACTGTCTGTGTACAAAAAATAGCTGAATAAATAAACAGCTTATATAATGACGATGGTAATTAACTTAAGATGACTACGATAAGTTGGATAGTACTAATTTGATGGTGCTCTACAACTTTCTGATTAAAAATTTTCTTCTAACCTGATTGGTTAAACCAAATAATTACTAGTGAACTATGGCAGAGAATATGAGTTCGATGTGCAGAGAAAGAAGTAAACACAATATAACACTAAATATTTCTAAAATTGAATCTTTCTTTTTAACATGTGCAACTAATTTAAAACCTACACACAATTTTAAATTTAGTAGGTACATTACTGTCCATAGATGTTATTAGATGCTGATGATACTTTTGACTATCAAATAATACTAGTATTATGACTAGCTGAACCAATCCAAAGCGTACAAACCCCCCCCCCCCAAAAAAAAAAAAAAAAAACATCTAATACCTTTATCTAACTTTAGTTTATTGGTAAATGCATTCGTGCATGAGTAAAAGTTATGCAGAGATAAACCTGAAGTAAAAGTGTGAACGGAATTTTTGAATGCACCTAGATATACATAGAACATAGAAAGCATGGACAGTAAATGGTAATTATTATTTGATTTTAATGATGCATGGCTTTAAATGTCAACATGGGAATGTAAATGCGGTTAGAATTTTTTCTTTAATTTTAGAAACTGAAAAAACAAATTGTGCAAGAGTTCAGGAATTGCAAGAATGGATAGACCAAGCATTAGTGCAAAACAATTTCCAATATCGCAGCATAGTGCAACTTCATTATAGGATAATATTTGTGTAATCTTTTCGATTATGTTATTCGTTGGAATTAAGGCGAGAAGTCTGAGTGTCCATGCTTCAGGATGCTGAAAGTAGACAAAGGTGTCGAACACCGATTCTTCACAAGGTTGGTGACATCCACAATCTTTCTTTAATTCAACTTTTAAGGAACTGTTCATGAACAATGCCAATGATGTTAGGGCATCTTTAGCATTGGTGCAATTATCCTTGTTTATGTTGTCCATAAAAGGTAACCTGGAAATATTAAACAAGAAAATGCATGAAGCACATTGTAACATATTTTACTATGCTGCATTTGCAAATCTACGCAGAACAACCAGTAAATCTTTTCCATTGTTTTTACAACTCACTTGCACTGGATGATATTATATATCTTTTTGTGGTAACAATCATCCTGGCATCTTTTATACTTGTCGGGGTCGAGGCAAGGTTGCAAACGCAAGTTCAATCGAATGTTCTAAATTAGAATAATTGATTAATATTTTAATTTTAATTTCTAATTATTTAGGCGCGTGCTTTTAGCATTCTGAACGTAAGCACGGTGAGTGTGTCTCGTTTAATATTTCTTCTACTTCTGAGAATTGATGGTAATTTTACTTCACCTTTTTTAAAATATATCTGAAAATAGAAATTATTTTTTACAACACTATTTATTGGCATCACATGTACAGAAATGCATGATTATATATGTCATTTAGCGCATTTTATGTACAAAACTGATACATTACTTCATACATTTCCGGATTGCAGGTTTTATCTTTATTGGATAAAAAACTGAAAAATATCGCTGAGGAAGTCCCTGCATACATCACTGGAGCTGAGAAAAATTAAGATCATTTAATTTTAAATAGTTCACTAAAATTTGAAACCATAGTACTGATATCAAATTCGAAGCACATTCCAGAGTGCATAGGTTTTTTGTGCCAAGATAAACCAGTTTTTACGCTAGTTATCTGAAAAACATTTATAAACATGAAGTTTTTAAATAAAATAAACAATTTTGAAAATCGCCATACTTCTCCCATGATAAATTATTTCGTTGTAACGAACTTTTGTTATTACAAAATTTCAATAAAACGAATCGGGAATGTAATAGGAAATGAAAATTTACTTTGTTATTCTGAACATTTCCTGTTAAAAATGGTTTTTTCAGCACCAATTGTCAATAAGACAATTAGTAAAAGCGTTACAAAGACAAGCACGCAGTTGACGGCGCTCACCAAAAAAGTACCGTGGTTGTGAGATTTTGCGTTACATCTCGCTTCGTGTTTTCTCATCTTTTCACGTGGACCACGATATGTATCGGTACAATACATGAAGATTTTTTTCGTTTAATTCTAATTATGTAGACCAGGCTTACATATTATTAGAAATAAACGAAAAAATCTTCTTTTTATTCGTATCGTATAGATTTCTGAAATAAAATAAATTGTTGTAAAACTTAATATAAAATTTAATCAATTGGAGAAAAAACGAGAAAATTGTTTTCTCGCGTTTTCACATGGAGCGCAAGCTGTAACGCAAAATCCCTGTATTGGTACAGTACCGAGACCGCGGTACGTTTTTGACAGGCACCGTGTACCACGTGCTCGTACAGCGTTACACTTAAAGGTTACCGCCCAAAACACTGCTCAACAATACGAAATACGCTCTCCCGTCTGGACAGTTTGTTAGTCCGGACAATTTTCTGTAGGGCGACACACTGCAATTTGTTTATTCACTTACATAGGCCAGGGCTTCTTAAACTGTTTGATTTGTGTACATAAGGTGCGACTCAAAAAATTAGAAACACGTGAAATTTGTTTGTTTTGAAATGATCTCGTCATTTTAAGGTTTTCTAACCTATTCCAATCGTTTTTTCACATCAAAATAAGCAAGAAACCTTATTTTTAACATGGAAACTTTTATTTTTCTCTCGTAATCAACTAAAATGACAAAACACCCTGGTTCAAAAAATTATGAACAGTTGGTTAACAATGATTTATGACAATGTAGGCAATGATTTAGTACCATTTAATACCAAATAAAGTTACCCTGCCTTAGGATAACTATGTACACCCTGTCTAACATTGGATTAATTAGAGATTTTAATGTTGCAATAACATGGTCTGCGACGCATTTTCCATTTGACTGTAAATAAAAATCAGTCTGCTCAAAAAATTGCTAATGAATTGAGTGTAAATGTATAAAATACCACATTTACTTGAGTTTTGAAGAAGAATGACAATAGTAAGTAGATGAAAAAGAAGGCAAAACCACTCCTAAAAAAGAAGCACAAAGAAGACAGATTTTCGTGGGCCAAAAAATATCAAACCTGGGATGCAGAATGGAGAAAAATAATTTTCTGTGATGAAAAAAGTTCAACCTTAATGACCCAGATGGCAATAAATACTATTGGCATAATTTAAATAAAGAAGAGGAGTATTTTTCAAAGGTGGAGGAATTGTGATGATATGGAGTGGTTTTATTTTTAAGGAAAAAACATCTTTAGCCTTAATTTCTAGAAGAATGCATGCAAATGCATATTAGGACATGCTAAAGAAACATTTCCGTCCCTACAAAACTAGACTCGAAGGCAGAAAAGCCACCTTATTTACAGTCAAATGGAAAATGCGTCGCAGACCATGTTATTGCCACATTAAAATCTCTAATTAATTCCATGTTAGACAGGGTGTACATAGTTATCCTAAGGCAGGGTAACTTTATTTGGTATTAAATGGTACTAAATCATTGCCTACATTGTCATAAATCATTGTTAACCAACTGTTCATAATTTTTTGAACCAGGGTGTTTTTTCATTTTAGTTGATTACGAGAGAAAAATAAAAGTTTCCATGTTAAAAATAAGGTTTCTTGCTTATTTTGATGTGAAAAAACGATTGGAATAGGTTAGAAAACCATAAAATGACGAGATCATTTCAAAACAAACAAATTTCACGTGTTTCTAATTTTTTGAGTCGCACCTTACCTGTATACCCTGCATTATGAAAAATGTTTGATTTCTATAGTCCTATAAGCTTATGTGGGGTCGCATGAAATTTTTTTTGGGTGAAAAGGGGTATAAAGTGAAAAAAGTTTTTAGAAGCCCTGATGAAGACGCCCTGTTACTACACTTTCAATTTTTTGATATAGTTTGGGTTATGTCAAATAACTCAGATAAAAATGATCCTTCAATGCAGTATTAGACTGTTTAACTTTGAATAACCAGCCAGCTGAACAAGAAAATGATTTGATCTAAAATTTACTCTTTTAGCCATATCCATGTTAGCAGTGTCCACAGCAGGGGTCTGCAGTCTCCATACATCCTCTACTGATGCATTTTTTCCTCGTAGAGACACATTCATCAAATCGATAAAATTGATCTTGCATTCATTCATACCCACATCTTTGGCGTATTTTCTCCTGTAGTGTATCATCAAATATCCATCCATGCATGCAATTATATTAGGCAAAAACAACGTGTTATTTTCTTGAATAATTACTACAAATCTGGTGGGTTCACTTAGGTAAAGTGATATTCTCTCCTTGCTCACATAGAATGCTAGTAGGACAGAAATAAATATAAGAATCAAATAGAACAAGCGATGCAGGAGAGATTTTTCTTTCAGTTGCAATATCTCTTTCTGTGAATCTACAATTGCATTTTTTTTCTGAATTGCGAAATGTATTTGATCGGTAATGGTTTTCTTGATGTTAACTTCAAGTTGACTAGGTGTGATATATTTATACAAAAGAAGCAGAACGAGCTGTGCAATCTCAATTATAGAGAGAAGAGAAAATCCCACGGAGAATCCCAAATTGCCCCCAAAATCTATCAGCAAGTTAGAAATTGGGTAAATGTAGACTTCTGTCATTCTGATAAATGTGTCTTCCAACACTTTAGAGGTTTTGCGATTTCACTTTTTATAAGTATAACTTATAACTTATAACTTATAGATTTATGACCTATAAGTTATAAGTTATAAGTTATACGTTATAAGTTCATTCATTTTGCGATTGAACTTTTTTGGAACATATAACTTGTGACCGTCAGGCTACCTGGGTGACCTGCGGCACTGCCACACACCACCATACGGCCCCAAAGGTCAACCCCTCTGTGGGTGATTGACCTAGCCCGGGGAGGAGGGAGTGGAGTGGTGTGGTGAGGAGGGAGTGGAGTGTGTAAGGAGAGTTGAGTGTTGGACACGGCCTGAGAAGGACGTGTCTGCAGCGGCTCCCAGAGAGGAGAAGTAGTCATCGAGAGGGACGAGAAGTGTCCCAGGTTGAACCCCACACTCCTCACCATTCACCACGTTGATCCTCAGTGCTATGGCGGAGTCCGTAGTGCAGCCTCCATGAGCGGATACGCGGGTCGCAGGTAAGCGCGACATGAATGTTAAGTCGAACCGACCACGTCACACATTGGACTTCTGCCCAGTGTGTGACGGGTCGGTTGCCGGTGCGGCGCGCCTTCGTGGCGCCCCTGCAACGGGTAGCGGGATTCCCCATACCCCTAGACAACGACAATAAAGGCCAACCAACCAATATTGTGGGAATCTTGTTATTATTACGTGATGTATGCGTCCCTACCCAGTGTTATTAGTCCCCTAGTTACATTGGCGAGACCATACCAGTCACAATTGAGGGCCCCGTCCGAGATTTGAACTTGGAAAGTTTTTTTTTGATCCGCCATTTTGTTTTGCCTTGTGCTCAACCCTTTGTTTCATTGTGGTTAGCTTTTTGTCTCAATTTTATCGTTGTCACGTATTGTTTTACTATTTGTTTCAGGTTTTGTTGCATTTTGCTGTATTTTTTTGGCGGGGGTCAATTGTATTGTTTTCCATTTTTCCTTGTTTTGGACTTGGGTTAATTGCTTTTTTATGACCGGAATTGAAGGGGTGTTCTGTTTACCACTTTGGGTCCTGGTGGGTTTAGTTGTGGGAGGCGGGGTGCTTTTTCATTTGAAGGTTGTTAAATTGTATTTTTCTCAGTGCTGGTGTGGTTGGGGCTCTGAAATTAATTTTTTCAGACGCACTGCAACCAACCAAAACATTGTGATATGTGTTTCTCTAATTGGCTTTGGGAGATTTGCTCACCCCTCGGTCAGTCACAGGGATGCATGTCACGGTGTCTTATCTTTTGTGTTTTTCTCCCCTTGTACTGACTTGACCTCGCAGTGCTTTTGTCTTTATTTTTCAATTGCACTGTGTGTCTATTTTGGTGCCGGGTTGGGAAACATTTGTTTTTCTTCTGCCACATTTTTTTCCTTGGTTTGAGCTGGGTATTGCTCAGACTTTTGGGAGATTTGTGCAATTTTCTTTTGTTTTATGGTAATTTTTCTTTTTGTTGGTCTGGCTGGAATTTGTTTGACTTGTTTTTTTTTGTGTTCTGATTGAGGTCCGCTTTGCAATGACAGTAGCCAACCAACACATTGGTCTAATACCATTCTTTATTTTTTTTTGTAGGTATGTTTTGTTTATGTGTTTGGTTTTGGCTTGGGTCGACCTGGATGTTTCCTTTAATCATCTTGGGGCGACAATGGCCAACCAGCACATGAGCTTGATACCATTTTTTTATTATTTTATAATTTTTCGTTTCTTGGTGTGCAACCTATAGAGGGAGGAACCAGTTGGGGGTGCTCAGTTTTTGTGGTTTGGGGTGTTGGAATAGATCTGTTTCATCATCTCAAGGGCAATTGAGAGTGGCTGTTGAGTGTCTTAGAGGGTCGGCACCACACCGGACAATTGGTGGATTTGGTTCTTTGATTCCTCTCTCAGGGTCGGGCGATTTGGTGCCTTTTCCGAGTGTGTTTTTTTTGGCGGGAAGCGTGGTTGTGGTGTTGTTGTGGTGGGCGGGCATGCTGCTGGGTGCAGTATATCCCAGTTCAGCCCTGTGCCTCGCCCGGACGATGATAAACTAATGCGGTATATTTAGGGGAGCTCTGTTCATTACTGGCCAGAGGTACATTCCTGGTTTCAGCGGTTTGAGTAATCTTTTGAATCACAGGCGCACGTACTTCCTTGGAGCACACGGAGACTGGGTTTCCAACCCTGTCCCGGGCACTGGTGGAAGCAGTTTGGCATGATTTTGGCTTTTTTGTGTTTTTGTGGCCACTTATGGCACATTTTTGTCAATTTCGCTGCCATTCTGTCGAAATTGGGTCTCGGATAGCGGGGAAGGCGGCCCTTGCAGGGGACTGCTTGGGTGTCGAGCCTAACGGTGTTTGCTCTCGGACCGCGCGTGGGATGTTTGCAAACACGAATTGGGTGGCTAACGGCTTTGAAAAGAGACCGTGAATCCAGCCCAACATCTTTTTTATCTTTGTTTTCAATGTGCTGTGTGTAGATCATTTTGTGATACACGCCACATTTTTCTCCTAACCTTTCTCTTATACTATTTCTACTCTATTTTCATATCCGGATTGGATTGGGAATGTGACACTCCTGGGGTGTGGACCTAACACATCCTGGCGTTGGACCGTGTTCAACAGTACTCTGCCCGGTCTAATCCAGATTCAGTCGCCGATTTCTCTTCACTCTTTGTCTGAGGTGACTGAGTCGATTTTTGCCTCATCAGGGTTATCGCGACCTTGATGGTGTTTTGGGTGTGAATTTGGTGCTTGAGCTAGCTATGCCAAAGGAAGCCTAAAATACGCGATTTTAGCGTTTTCAGCAGGGGTTAAAACTGGTGGCAGACGTATACACCAGCGCAAAGGAAAACGTACGACCTTAGCATCGAAGCTGTGGGGCGCGATGAGAAAATGCCACGAAAAATCGATATACGCAGTTTTTTCTACTTGGTTCTGGCGCGAATAATTTAGAACACGAAGGGAAAGACGAACCGTGCATTGTGTTTGTTAGTTTGGGAGTGTCAGTAAACTTCCAGTCGCCCATTTCTATCTTCTGGGGCGTGGATAAATGCCGGAAAGGTGTTCGCTAATTTTTTATTTTTTGGGGCGTGGATTAAAAATACCAAAAAGTGTTCGCTAATTTTTTATTTTGGGGCGTGGATTAAAAATACCAAAGTTTAACCGCTAATTTTATATTTTGGGGCGCAGAGAAGAGCCAAAATTTGTTGTTATTTTTATTGTTGTTCAGTAATTAAAACTATCTTGTAATAATTTATTATGTTTTATTCGTTATAGTACATTTTAAATCAGTGACAGATTTGCATGACGCGGTCAGGGTGTTGAACCATTGACCCCGCGGTTCTTCTGTTCAATCGACTTTTAACCCTAAGAGCGTGAACTCTGATGAAAGAACAGGATGACACCCCTGGTGCATACCTTTTGTCTTCACCAGATGCTTCATTGCCAAATTACTAAAACTAGCCTGGTAGATCTTTGAAGCACCGTTAAGGCGCCCGAAGGTCCAACACATGGCCGGTGGTTGGACATTCCATCTGAAGGGGAACTGGAACCTTTTTGCAAATTACGGTTGACCTAGTTGTGGGCGGCAGTGATTGGTTAAGGTGACCCTGAAGTTTGTTTGTTTATAGGAAGTGGAGAAGTTTTCGAATAATTCCCCACTCCTAGCTTGTGCGTGGTCTTGATCACACTCACGAGATACCACTGACAAGAATCGGAAAAAGAATGGCAAGCACGGAACTTGACCCGGCTTGGGCCAGAGAACTGGCCATTCTGTGCGATGTTTATCCATGCGAGATGAAGACGCAGGATGACGTCGTGAGAATCATTAAAAAATATCAACGCGACAGGCGGCAGGCAGTGCTTGGCGCCGCCGCTGCCCGTAGCAGCGCGCGTTGGTCCAACTTTGCAGCGAAGCGGGCGCGTAAAGCAGCTGCTCGCGCTCAGAAGGAAGTTACCGAAATGGTGGAAGCTTGGGCAAGATCCACCGTTTCACTCCGGAACAATTTTTCAAAACGCATCTTTGAATTGTCCAGGAGAGCGGCTGTTGCTCAAGCCGTTGCTCAGGACGACTCGGATGTCGAGGGTGAGCAGGAAGATGCGCCAGATTTGATCGCGGGGAACGACGTGGTTGACCCCGCCGAACTCTACGACCGGATCTCGCCCTTCCAAGCTCTAAGAACGACTGAAGCAGACAAAGGCGTCGTAACAGACGGCTCGTCGCCCGGTCAAGTTTGTTTTGTCGGCTTAGCCGTTGGTGCGGTCTGGGATACTGTGAACGTGGCCGGACTGGGGAAGGATCTGCCTCTCCTGTTCGTTGACATTCATTTTTCCGACCGCAGCGCGGTGGCACTCATGGATTCTGGTGCTTCTGGGCAGTACATGAGTAGTGTCGCGGCCGAGGAATACGGACTAACAGCCTCGATTGAACCCTGCGATGATTTTGTTAGGGTTATGACGGGCGGTAGAGTCACCAGTCCCGTCGGGACGGTGAACGTGCATGTCAGCTGGCAGACGGGGGCTGATTGGTTACGGTTTGCAGTGCTACCTTCCGCGTCTAACTTCATCCTTCTCGGGTGCAGTTGGCTCGGCGAGAATGGCATTGTAATTCGCATCGCCCGGAATGATTGGTATCATATCGACAATCCGGGAGTGACGTTTCCTTTCGCCCCTCAGCCTGATCAGCTAGACGAAAAAGGCGCGGATGTTGACAAGTGGGCAAGGGTCACGCTGGAACACGGCGTTGATGCGGCCGCACTGTCGATGTCATCCAATCAATTGAATCTATTGGAAGCCTGTAAAATAGAAGACATGCGGAAAGTGAGACTGACTCGTGTTCTCGACGAGTTTGGACACACCTTCAGCGAGACGGGGGGTTGTCATCCAACGGTAGAGTTGTTAATTCCCACGGGTGATACGCCGCCTTTCTCGTGCAAAGTCAAACACACATGCCCAGCGGAGGCGAGAGCTCTCCGCCGTTTAGTGCGTAATGCGCTGAAAAGGGGCGAAATAGAAGAAAGCGTCAGTGTTTATAGGAGCCAGCCAGTCGTAAGTATGTTACCTGATGGAACCTTTGATGCTTGTATAGATTTCAGACAGCTGAATGCTATCACGGAGAGGGATGGGTATCAAGTCCCGTCGATCCCCATGATTTTGGCTTGTCTGGAGGGGAGTATATTTTTCTCGACGTTAGATCTGGCGATGGGGTGTTTCCAATTACGGATTGCGCCGCTCGACAGACCTAAAACAGCATTTTATACACCCCTTGGTACTTTTCAATTTGTGAAGTTACCTTACGGTTTGTTGAATACTCCTATGGCGTTTCAACGACTGATGGACAAAGTACTCGGCGAAGCGAAGTTTAAGTGGGCATTGCCCTACCTGGACTCGATCGTCGTGTTCAGTAAGACATTCGAAGAACATTTAACGCACTTATCAGATGTACTAGGCAGGTTGAACAAGCATTGTTTGACCGCCAGCCCGTCTGGTTCGTGTATTTTATCGACCTCTTGGGATTTTCTGGGCTATTCGATGACTCGGTACGGTTTCCGACCGAACGAACGCCGCGTTCAGGCGATTGTGAATTATCCACAACCGAGGAATGTCGCTCAGCTGCGACGTTTCCTTGGCATGTTCGGCGGGGACACACCGGCGATCGAGGGTCTCGAACATCTCTCGACTCCACTGGAAGCGCTGCTTAATGACGGCACTGCGTGGAATTGGTCTAATGAGTGTCAGGGTGTGTTCCAGCTCTTCAAGGATCATCTTGCGCGTGGGAGCGTGCTTCCTATGCCTGAGTTCAACAGAACTTTTGTCATCCAGGCTGCCGCAAGTAGAGTTGGGCTCGGAGCAGTCCTCACACAGATGGATCATCAAGGAGTCAAAAGGCCCGTTGCCTACGCGAGTCGTGCGCTGCAAGGCGCCGAGACAGCGTTCGGCCTGTCAGAGTTGGAATGTCTGGCGGTTCTGCAGGCAGTCGCTTCCTTTCGACCATTCATCGCGTACTCGAAGTTCGTCATCGAAACAGGTTGTATGGCGTTGCTCTGGCTCTTGTCATCGACGAGCGCGTCAGGTCGCCTGGTGCGATGGGCGATGCAACTGCAACAGGTGAGATTTTCGATTAAGTTTAACAAGCGTGCGGACAGCAGGATCGCGGTCGCTCTTTCAAAGGTTGGCCTAGATGACGTGGAAACGACATCGGCGGCTACGCCCGAGGAAGAAGCTGCAATCATGCTGGCCCACACGCTCGTTACGGAGAGTCTCGCTGGTACGATCATGTCTTACGACGAGGTTAGACAAGTCCAGCGAGATGACCCGGACTGTAGCGCTGTCATGAAGTGGTTAGATGAAGGGCAAAGAGACGACCATCTTTTGTCCCAACTCCCACCATCCATGGCGCAATACAAACCGGATTTCGTGTTCGGTGGGTACGGAGAATTGTGCATAAATACCCCGTTCTCACCCGACACGCCGCTAAGTGTTGGCCTTTAATCTTAAATAAGGTGAGTTGAAGCAGTTTTCAATGTTTTGTAACACTAGCACAAATTGTGCCGCCATCTTTAATATCATGGAAAAACATGTGAGAACAAATGATACATGGTTTGAGGTTATTTCACCTCACAAACTATAAGAAGGACAAATCACTATTGTATTCAATTTGATTTGTCCTGTACAATGTTTAAACATAAACAACTTAAAACAGAACAAGTTCTTAATGCAAAATGCTCATAAGAGCAGACGACAATTAGACAAATCATTATATAAAGGTAAATCAGTTGTGGTAACGAAACACGCATTAGATAAAAAGCAATAACAACTGATCTGCAATTCCGGGACATAATACAATGATAAACTAATCGCGGGACAATCGTGCTAATCCGGAAACGCACGAAGTAATCTCTCCATCGTAAATCGGAACTGACTGTGACAACACTTGTCCCTAAACTTTACATATCAATACCCCCTCTGGACAACTGTGTCACATGTCAAAGATGTGTCCACACAATTCAGTCAAACGTGGTCGGGCTAACCACTTGGTTAATAAATCGGCCACGTTCAGTCTTCCAGAAACGTGCCGGATGTCGAAGACCTTGCTTTCATACAGATCGCGTAAATAATGAAAGCGAACCTCGATGTGTTTGTTCGCTTTATTTTCTACGCGGTTCTTGCTATATTGTATCGCCGCTGTGCTATCAGCCAAGACACAGGGCTGCAAATTCCCAAAGTAGTCGAACATTACCGACATGTTGAAGAGCCTCTTAAGCCATATCAGTTCCCTGACGCCATCAACGATGGCCACAAACTCTGACTCCATCACGGATAACGTGGTCATCTTCTGCTTTCTACACGACCACGAGACCGGAACACCGCCCAGGAAAACCACATGACCTCCGAAACTCCTTCGTTGGTCTACATCCGTAGCGTATGACGCATCGGTAAATACCGTTAGCAAAGCGCTTTTGCATCTCGAGAGATCAATACAATAATCCTCAGTACTTTTCAGGTACCTGAGTACCTGCAATAACATATTAACATGTCTCTGAGAATGTCGCTCGTTGTATTGGGAGAGCACAATGGTGGAAAATAGTATGTCTGGTCTGGTTCGCGACGCCAAGAACAGAAGACTACCAACCAGCGATCTATAGGGGAACACGGTGTCAAGTTGTTCATCCTTCTTCACCCCCATTATCATAGTACCTACAGCTCCAGGTAACTGAACTTTATGCGACCCATCGATTTTGAAATAGTTGCATAATCTCTCGATATATTTGCGCTGATGCACTAAGATCTTGCCATTCACACGCGTAAATTCTATGCCTAGTAAATGGGTCACTGGCCCAAGGTTTACCATTTGGAAATGGTCTGCTATCCAGGACAGGACATCTTTCTCGATCTTTTCGTTGCGTGAAAAGATGACTAAATCATCGACATACACGACTAAAACTACATCTCTGTCCATACAATAAACACAGTTAAAACCAGGGACCGGTTTGAATCCTATGTGCAACAGTCTGTCGTGCAACTTTTCGAACCACATACGGCCCGACTGATGCAGGCCGTATAAAGTTTTGTCCCCATTATTTCCTCAATTCTCATTCTTTACTCTACGCTATTTTTCAATTGTTCTTTTTCAATCCCATGCGTTTTTCAGTGGTTTTGACGGCTTTATTAATTGGTTTATTTTCTGTTTATTCTTTAGAAATCAGGAGATTCTGGTGATGATGGTTCGGACCAGTGGCGCATCTGTCCCGTTTGCCTCGGCGAACGGTGTCAGGTTGCGGCCAACGGCTGGGAGTCCCCTTGCGGGAATTGTTTGGGACACGGATTAGTCCACTTCTCCGTGCCCAGACAAAGATGGTTCGTGCGACATTTGTCGAGGCAGGGTGGAGATCGCCATCACACCCGCCCGACAACAACGTGGATGCAGGTGGATTCCTGGGAGTCCAGGACACAGACCCTGGTGAGGAACGGTTTCGCGCTCCTCCCGCGTTGGCTGACGGTCGAGGCGGTGAGGATTCGGGACCAGCTGACTGCCCCGTCGAGTATCCCACAACCAGCGCGCCAGGTTCAGGCTGGACGAGCAGCGTCTGCAGAGGCGCCAGCCCAGCCGAGCCCGAAGCGCCAAAGGCAGGAGCCACCGCCCTCCACTTGGACGGAGGAGATGACCGTGCGGCATGCGGCCGCGATGGTGGATTGGCGTGCCACTCACCCCAAAGCCACGCCGTTCCAGGTGGAGTGCGAAGAGAAGCGTCTGCGTCGCCGCTTCAAGGAGGTGGCGAGAAGGGCGCGTGCCGACGCCATACGGGCGAAGGCACTGGAAGAGGCCGAAGCTGCCGCCGTGCCGGCAGTGGCCCAATTGGTCAGGGAACCTGGGGACAGCGAACAAGCCACACAGGCTGTGTCCGTTGCTCTGGGTCGCCCTGACAACGTCAACGAGCTGCCAACTGGGGAGTCCAGAGACGAGGAGCAGGCTGTCGCAGCTATGCCCCCCGCTTCGGACCTCCCCGTGGGTTCCGACGAGCCGGTGATCGGAGCTTGCTCGGAGGAAGCGATTGCTTGCACGTCGTTTGCTCTCGGCCTTCCGGTCGACTCGTTCGACGGAACTGGCGGCCTTTCACACCGTACCTGGGGTAGCCTCATGTCGTTGGCAGGACGGTCGGCTCAGCCCACGCCACGAGATCAGTGCTCGGTCCCCCAGGAGATGCAAGGCGCTTGCGCGGAGCAGCCGATGGAGCAGTGCGAGTCGTCTGCCTCGGTGAACGAAGAGTTCCAGATGGCCGTTTCGGAGGACGACGTGCTGGAGCTGTCAGTCTTGGAGGGCTTGTCTCTCGAGGCGCAACTTCTGCAACTCGCCGACCCCGAGACGGTCGACATGGAACCAGAAACGGCGACGGGGAGTGAGGAACCTGCCCAGGTACCACGCCCCCCTGAGCGGCGAGAAGGAGCGGAGTTCCTCGAGCCCGTAGCGGGCCCGACACCGCTCGAGATCGCCGAATTGCCACCCGGAGCTCCAGTTGTTTGTGCTGAGCTGCTCATACGGGGTGTTCCCCGTCTGGAGCACGCGCACGAGCAGACGTTGGCGCTCTGGGTTGCCGAGGCGAAGCGCTGGAGGGAGCTCCACCTGCGCTTCGAGGATGCCAGGGGAAGTGACATCCGAATGACCCGAGCGGTGGCACTGATACGGCAGAGAATGTGGATTATTCTCAACATCCCCTCTGTCGCGTCAGCGGCAGCAAGGAGGCTCAGGTGGTTTGAGACGGTCCGGATCGTCGCGTGGACGGTCGGGTCGGCAATGAACGCCTGGTACCTCCATCTGCCATCACCGTTCGCGGTTCAAGAATGGACGCTAGAAGAGACTGTCGGGGCGGATTTCGCCGACATCGACCCGTCGGTCTGTCGCGGCTACGTGGAGACGCTGGCGAGTCTGCCCAAACTGGTGGACAACCATGGCCATCAGCGGGTGTTCAGGCCGGCATCCCACGAGCCCGCCCCGATCGAGATGCCTCCGGAGCTGGCAGCACTATCGCCACCACCCCCACCTACTTACGAGGAGGTGATCGTCAAGCGGGTGCATAGGCGGAAGGCCTACAAGGACAACTTCAGCGCCGAAGTTTGGGACCCGGTGGAGGCCGAGTACGATGAGCACAAGAAGGAGGTGGAACGCGAGCGGAAGAAGAAGGGTAAGGGGAAGAAGTCCCGCAAGGCCGCACCCGGTTCCACTCCAGCGAAGGGCGAGAAGGGAGCGCGCTGCGCACCACTCCCGCCAGTGCCAACGGCTGCTGTGCCAACGGTGGAGAAGGTTCGATCGCATCCTTCCCCATCGAGGTCAGCAGCTGAAACGGAGGACAGGCGACTGATGCCACCACCGCCATCCATACGGTCCGTGCTGGAGGCAGCGAGAACTTCTCCAGCCCCAGCAAGGCCCGCACGAGAGATCGCACCGGAGGTCGCGACTGCGTCTGAAGAGGAGCCCCATGGCCCCTCTCAACCGCAACCGCCGTCCGAGGACGCGCCGGAGCCGTGAAAAGCCCGGATCGTCGGCCTTAGACGCCGGAATTGTACAAACGACGGACCTTTGGTCCCGATAATATTTCTCCCCTAAACAGGATTCCATGAGATGCCTGTCCCAAGACATGGACGCCGAGCCAGTGCGAGTGACGAGACGGTGACGCCGCGCCACGCGCTCAGATGCCCGACGAAAGATGACGTCGGAGGTTTCCAATGTTCCCGGAACCTCCCAACCGTGGGTCTTGGTCAGATCCCGGTTGATGTACATAGTTATTTATGTTTTTCTTTCTTTTTCTCGTTTGTTTAACGTAATTGTTTTAAAACATTCTTGAGAGGCTTGACCAACCTCTCCCATCCTTGTTTTACCTTTTAATTTAGTTTGTTTGTTATTGTTTTGTGTCAATATTTTTCTTTTGTTTTATTTTATGGTTTGCTCCCGGGCTTGTTACGTTCAGGCCCGGTGAATTATTATTTACATTGTAATATCGTCAATAGTCTGTTTTATTTTCGGCCAATCTAGGGTTGGGTGTTTTCCGTTGCCCAACGTTGCTCGAACATCGTGGACCGACGGTGCGGTGATCCTTCGGACAACCGGCACCGGGGGTCAGCGCCGGTAGCCCGACAGTGTGTGGTCTTTGACCGACACTATTGCCGTGCTTGCCTCGACTTGCGTGTCCCCGTTGGTGTTGTGTGTGGCCCCTTGGAACCTACCTTTTTCGAGGGGGGGGGAGATGTGACCGTCAGGCCACCTGGGTGACCTGCGGCACTGCCACACACCACCATACGGCCCCAAAGGTCAACCCCTCTGTGGGTGATTGACCTAGCCCGGGGAGGAGGGAGTGGAGTGGTGTGGTGAGGAGGGAGTGGAGTGTGTAAGGAGAGTTGAGTGTTGGACACGGCCTGAGAAGGACGTGTCTGCAGCGGCTCCCAGAGAGGAGAAGTAGTCATCGAGAGGGACGAGAAGTGTCCCAGGTTGAACCCCACACTCCTCACCATTCACCACGTTGATCCTCAGTGCTATGGCGGAGTCCGTAGTGCAGCCTCCATGAGCGGATACGCGGGTCGCAGGTAAGCGCGACATGAATGTTAAGTCGAACCGACCACGTCACACATTGGACTTCTGCCCAGTGTGTGACGGATCGGTTGCCGGTGCGGCGCGCCTTCGTGGCGCCCCTGCAACGGGTAGCGGGATTCCCCATACCCCTAGACAACGACAATAAAGGCCAACCAACCAATATTGTGGGAATCTTGTTATTATTACGTGATGTATGCGTCCCTACCCAGTGTTATTAGTCCCCTAGTTACATTGGCGAGACCATACCAGTCACAAACTTTTACATATAAAAACTAAAAGTGATATCTGTTAAAGTGTTCTTAAATTTTTATACCTTTTCTTTTCTTTTATTTATTCATTTATTTATTTTTATTTCTTATGAAAATTATTGTGTGTGTGTTTGTGTGTTTTTTCTACCTCCCTGCACGCCTCGTCAAAGCTTTGTTTAGCCGCATTTGTGCGATTGAATGCGGCCGAACATCGCCCGCCTTCGACCGTACAAATGCGGGCGATGTTCGGCCGCATTCGATTGCACAAATGCGGGCGATGTTCGGCCGCATTCGATTGCACAAATGCGGGCGATGTTCGGCCGCATTCGATTGCACAAATGCGGGCGATGTTCGGCCGCATTCGATTGCACAAATGCGGGCGATGTTCGGCCACATTCGATTGCACAAATACGGGCGATGTTCAGTCGCATTTGAGCGATCGAATGCAGCCGAACATCGCCCGCATTTGTGTGATCGAATGCGGGCGATGTTCGGCCACATTCAATCGCAATAATGCGTCCAAACATCGCTTTGACGAGGCCACACACGAGGCGATCTATCGCTAAAAAAAATGGCGCCTTGTTTTGGCCAATTATTGACCAATGCGCATGCGCGCCCTATACGTACTGCACGTATAGGGCAACGTATAGGGCAACGAATAGTTAAAATCTATACGTTCATTTTTCAATTTTTCAAACGTATAACTTATACTTTTTACTTATAAGTTATAAGTTATAAGTTTGAAAAAAGTCCAATCGCAAAACCTCTTTTAATGCGTACGCTTAAAAATTCTTTACCATCTGGAATATCTTCAAAACCTAACAGAGATGAATTATTTTGTTTATTATGCATGAACTTGGTTTATATTAGCTTAACGATCATTGGCGTTTATTATAAGGAGATAAGCATTGTTTTGACAAGGTCTCAAACAAGCACATTCTACCGGTACTGATGCTATTGTAGATATTTCACGAATGAAGGAGTCATCGTGCACCTTAGCCACAATTGATTTGTTTAGTTCTAAACTGCAATCTGGCAGATTTTTGTCTTTCATGTAGAGCAACCTAATTTAAAAACCTGTTAAGTAACACAATATTCAATGGTTTACTTTATATAACAAATTTTGACCTGCATTCTGGATGATCTGATCGAGTTTGTTTTGCCACACATTCTTCATGACATTGCAGTTGTTTTTTCTGGTTTGGCTCACAAAAAGGACTTCTTGTAGGTAAAAATTGATACTACCAATAAGAAATGTAGTATTACTATTGCTAATCTCAAGTGGAAACAATAAAATTGAAATATTAGATACGTCGCTACATAAACGCGAAGCCACAATATTCAAAACAAACTTAAAAATAACAATAGTGCCTTTCCTTTCTTAAAGCACACTCACATTACTGTGGGTTGCTACCCCATCTGGGGTTGCTAAATGAATACACGGCCACAAAAATTTTGGCAACAGTATGTATGCCAGTATAGGTGAACAACTCCTTGGGCACTGCGGGGCCCACCACTTCCGGGGCCCGATTTGCTAATCTAAGTGCACAAGGACATAAAAGCTGCACCAAGTGCCTCAAGGTGCTGGAGCGATCAGCACGCAGTGGCAGCTGTTCACAAGAAGCTGCAAGTGGAAAAAGCTTAAGGTGTGACTGCTTGGCCACCCACGGTTACCTGCGTCACTCCATACACCGCCCAGTGGCCCTAAGGTCTGTGGTGGTCTCACTTTATTTCGTAAATGTATTAAATAAAAATCACCACTTAAAAAGATATTGTGTATTATTTTATTTCACAATAATCTGGCCTGTGCCAGACTCAGTCATGTGACTTGGGAGTGAAAACTCCCCAACCGCATTTCACCCAAAATTGGCTCAGGCTAACAGTTAATTAACCTTTTTGGTGCAACAGAATCCTTTGTCGCACCAAACTGAGCTAATTGCGCAGATTTACTGCGCAACTCAGAAGTGTGCCAAGCTCGAAATCCCAATTTTGGCACACTCTTGAATGCACACTGAAACACAACACACCTTGTCACTGCTAGGCCCAAAACTGCTAGTATTGAGGCTGTAGTTTACTTCTGCCCCAATGTTTGTCAGCCAGTATTGACCGTGTTAGTTCGTGTGTTTTGAGACTCTGCTTGCTTTGCGCCAATTTTGCAAAGCCAGCATCCATTTGCGTTCGCGTGTACCAGCCGCCGCTGCAACCGCCGAGAAGAGAAGACGCTCGCCGTGAACCATCGCCGTCGCTGGAGCCACCGTTGACTTGTCCGGAGTTCCCGCCACCGCCATCGGACGTGTGAGTAACTTGAAGAAGACGACGAAGCCATTTTAGTGTTTCGCGCGTAACAACCGTTACGCGCTCATTTCTTTTGTTTCCGCGACAAACTCGCTTTCACATTGTAAATCCCTTTTCATTATTTAGCTCATATTTATTCATCGATTAAAGTATTGTTCATTTGATTTAAACATACTTCTTCTTTATTTTAAAACCCCTAGACAACACTTAGCCACATCTGATTGTAAGTCACCTGCGAGTTTGACTTAGCTTAGCTTTAAATTTGGTTAAGTTTTAGTTAAAGATTCCCGGATCGCAAAAGGTCATCCTCCTTTGCAGGGTAGATTGACCCAGTATCGGAAAGGAGGAAGATAGATGGAGCTGAGAGAGCAGACAGAGAGTTGAGACTGTAAGGTGTGCAGACATGTGCGACGAAGGTCCTGAAGCCAGCAAGAGCAACCATTCCCGGTGCTGACTCTGCTCTCCTCACCATTCACCACTGTGACGCTCAGTAGCATGGCGATGGGCCTGCTGCAGCCTCCATGAGCAGCTACATGGGTCGTATGGGTAAGTAAGACGGAATGTTGGTGTGTAACCTGTGTGTGACGGGTCAGTTGCTGGTGTAGCGTGCTTTATGGCACAGCCACACTTGGGTAGATGGGAGACTCCGACCCCTAGAGAACGGATTAAAGACCAAAACCTAAAAATCCGGAGTCCCCATCTCATTCTTTATGCGAGTATACATCCAACCCACAGTATTATCGGAAAGTTTATTATCGGAAAGACCATACCAGTCACAAAGGTCTGCAGTATGCAACATTGGTTGTTTCACCTACTTTTCGAAAAAGAAATTGTACTTCATTCTGCATTCCCACTTTCATTGCTTGGGCATATCGATACGGCATGACACTGTCTTTGATGGATGTCTGAATTCAAAATACAGGTTTATACTGAGATTAAAATAATTTGAAAAGAAGATTCTTACACCAAGAAATGGTTGGTCACATGATCCATTTTTTTTAAATAAACACTGAAATGCCATATTTTGGGCTAGTTTGATATCTAAATGAAAATTGAGAAAATTTTAATTAGAAATGGAAATAAAACATTGATTTCCTCCAACCAGGTTTGATGATCAGTATATTTCCAAAAACGGTATTTTCATATTTGAATGAAATAGTAGTGTCTTCCTTTTTATAAATTCCATTTGCCATTGAAGTTTCATGCAGTACAGTCTTGCCCTGAAATAAATATGACGCGATCATTGATTGTCAACAATTATACTAGTACCAATCGTTTATTATTCAACAAGGTTGAATTCCAGTTTATGGGCCACCTCTCAGATCGTTTTCAAAATTTGGATTCAGGAGTAGTCAAGGGTGGGGAATCGAATGGTGTTGACCCTTGACTACCCCTAAATCCAAATTTTGGAGATGATCTGAGAGGTGGCCCATAAGTTGTAACTGCTCCACACCTAGTAATAATAATATAGATTAAAGGGATACCTGTTTAACTTTGAAGTGTTGGAAATTCTTCGAAATGTTAGAATGCGACCATAATTGGGTATAGTTTTCCACTTTCAATTTCTCTTTTATGATCCCTTTCACTGCAAGGGGACAAGCTAAGCTTTTTGTAAAACTACTCATGGGCAAGTCATCAATCTCCTTCCAGTACGCAGACAATAATTGGGTATCCAGACCGTACAGAAGGAATTCAAACGGCTCCTTTTCTGCAATTGGAACAAACTCAATCTCAACTTTGAAATGTCCATGAATATAGTATTGAATTCTTTCAATTGTTTGAAAACAACAGACGCTGAAACAAACAATTAAACCAACCAACCAAACTGTTCGAATTGCACGGCTGTTTTTCTTATTGAAAGCATTGTCGATAAATTTCAAACTATCATTGTCAGATATAGAAGTTTGCATTTCTTGTCTCACAAAATGGCGAATAAGCCTACGACGTAAACGCAAACCTTCTAACTCTTTCATTTTAGTGGTGTCTTTTTATGCTGTGACGATTAATTAAGCATCTAAGCTAATCAATTAAGCTTGAGTTTTCCTCTTGAATATTCTGATCCAAAAATATACCCGTCACCACAGAAGGTTAAGACAATCTGTATAAGGAGCAGCAGAAATTAAGAGAAAAAAATTTCAAATAATCAAAAATTTAAAAGGAAACGTCAGTGTGTTTTAAAGGAATTGTGAATTGTAATAAGAAATGTCAGTTTGTTTCAAAATTGATAATATAAGAAAAATTGCCATTTTTAAAAAATCAACATTTACATACCATTATTTGTGTGTAAAACACTGTAGTGTAACTCGAGAAGCCGCACTGCCAGGTGTTGACCGTCTTAGCAGAATGGATTATGATGAGAACTGACCACCTGTAATTTTTTAGTCAACATGAAACTAATTATTTTTGAGGAATATCACGAACATGTACAACTATAAATTTTTCATCAAAATTGACTTTACTTTTTATATACAAGTTGTGTTTATGTGGATTAAAATTACTGTTTTGCAGTAAAAGTGAAATGTATTAAATATGCAAATTATAGCTCTTTCTATATTAATTAAGAAATTATTTCTCCAAGGCTCGAGTGATTATACACCGTGTGCCAACAAACATTAAAATTCGATATTTTAATGATTAAGTATGCACCTTGTCATACGTGCAATTACAAACTCGGTTTCACTTTTTTATGGATAATTACACAGTTAATGACGAATTCAAATTCAAATTTCAAATTTAAATTTCCATCAAACTTAACTTGGCACAAACCATGAATTACACTTCCTTGGAACAAACAACAACAGCAAAAAGGGGTGGCAGTTGTTATTCAATTTTAGTTTGTAATTACACATGGCCTGACATTGTCACCATGGAAATGTGAGTGTGATTGGCACTTGGGAGGAGACAACTCTACTTCAATTGAAATTGTAAAGAGAAATGTCAGTTTGCTTCAAAAAATTGTAAATTATCCAGTATGAGGAAATGTCAAAGTTTGTTTCAAAATTAAAAATAAAATAAGTTAAATAACCCTTAATTACTGTTTTCAAGGTATTTCAATGCTGTAATTTGGTCGAGAAGTCTTACTGGCAGATAATGACAGCTTTTGCAGCAAATACAAATTGATTGACCACCTGCAATTATTTTTGTGGAATATCAAGAATTAAATTTTTCATACAAATTTCATTTTTGCTTTCAAATACTAGTTTCCATTTTTTGATTAAAAATAACTTTTTTGCAATCAGAAATGATAACTTTTTTGCAATCAGAAATGATAACTTTTTTGCAATCAGAAATGATAACTTTTTTGCAATCAGAAATGATAACTTTTTTGCAATCAGAAATGATAACTATTTTGTAGTGAGTAGTGATAATTATTTTGCAGCCAGAAGTGATAACTATTTTGCAGTCAGAAAGTTAACAGGACAATAATCTTCCAGAAATAAAAATAAATACATCAACCTAGATGATGAGGCAGATTGTTTATTGTATGAAGTGGAAGGGGGTTCAGGCACAAGTTTGTTACAACGTCAGAACTACATCCCGACAAGAGATGGCGCTAGAAGAAGTATTGTTGTCGTTTGTTGGTGGGCTTGCTATCTGTATTGGTCTGTAAGAAATGTGTCTGTGTGCAACAACATTTTTTCTGCTGTGCCAATGCTCCCAGACTTCACTTTTGCAGCGACCAAAAAATAAAGTCCAGGCGCAATTAATGCATATTTCATGCAGAGTCTCCAGTGATATTTTATAAGCCACATTAAACAGTTTTTGAAAATATTTCTCTTCAACACATGGAACAAATGCATACGAGTTTCCCCTAACAATAATTATTGTGTTGGATGACAAGAATGAAGGCCATTCCGGTCTGTTTCATTATTTCAAATAAATAAGTTTAGTCTGTGGTGCACATGATACGTTGATCAGACTTGGAGAAAACAACTTCGACTTGTGAAGTATCAAGAAGAACAAGTGATGGTTTATAAAGTGCTTCGGTGTCTTCTGCAACAAACTGACAGGGAATCATTTAAAAGAATGCAAAATGAATTTAATCACGAATTAATCTCTAAAGGATTAAATGATTCTGATGATTATTTTAAAAAATACTACATACGCCACATTGAGAAATGGTCCTTCTGTTATCGCATAGGGCTAGGTATCCACAGCGTATAGTCATAAAAAATGCCATTTATTGTGCGTTGCCAAACGGCAAATCTGTCTTACAGTATGTCTTTTTCATGTTCTGCAAGCTGTGTGGCGATGGTTGTGGGACAGCAAACACAAGATTACAAAGGAAAAAAGGAAGATTCTCCACGTGGTACCCGCTGGAAACGTCGTCTGTGGCGATGGTGCTGTCCTGATTGCGGTGGCGGTGGGGTTCTCATCCGTTTGAACTACGCCGCTGCTGCCTTGTCGGATGGTACTGCCGCTGCGGGCGGCGGCTAAGTGTCGCTTCAAAATACCCCGGCGATGATGGGCGCCGTCGAGGGGTTCTCTCGAGCCCGCGACCTTGCAGCGGATATGGAATGTAAATGGAACTAATACACGGACTTAAGCTGGATAACTAACAGAACAAAATTTAACGCGTTGAACAGTACAAATATAGGCCAAGCCTCGGCTTCGGTGTCCGATGGACCCCGGGCACCTTCGGACCATCAGGGGTCTAATGGTGACGAAGCAGACCGGACCAGGACAATCCGATACCCGTACAAATCGGGGCCATGCGTGACTTGTGGGGAAATATTCACGGCGAGTAAAGCACTCCTCCAGCACCTAATCGTGCGGCACGGGGTTGCGGCGACCTTCCTTTGTACGAGGTGTGATCGGTTCGACTTCCGGAGTATTCACTCCGTGGCCAGCTATTACCCTCGCTGCGTCGGTGTGGTCGTTGCCCCCACTCATCCCTTCAAGTGTGCGGAGTGTGTAAAATCATTCCAAACGCAGTCGGGTTTGGGGCAACATAAGCAGCACGAGCATCCGGCCGCAAGGAA
The DNA here is from genome assembly GCA_949358305.1 of Strigamia acuminata. Lineage (NCBI taxonomy): Eukaryota > Metazoa > Arthropoda > Chilopoda > Geophilomorpha > Linotaeniidae > Strigamia > Strigamia acuminata. The sequence continues at coordinate 34,224,364 of OX442314.1, forward strand.
TGCAGCCAGAGCCTCTACCGGAGCTGGTCGTAGGCCTAGGCCTACCCAGCTCTGGCCGGAGGCCGAGGTGGAGGATCTCCTGCGATTGTGCGAGCGATTTAAGGATAAGCCCTTTATCAATCGCTTGATTGCGAAGGCTCTACAAACCGGGAAGACTGCCCTGCAGGTCTTTGAAAAACAAAGGCTACTGGCGGGCAAACGAGGCGAGCACGTGCCGAACAGGGTCGTCAACCTGATACACCTGGCCCATCCCGAGCAAATGCAGGAATGCCGAGGGGGACGAAGAAGTGCGCGACGAGTCATTGACTCGGGAGGTGTCAATTGCCGACATGGTGCAAGAGGTAGAAGGGTACATAGATGCTTATGACGGCCCGGCCGCAGCGTCCTTGGAAGGGATTAAGTCTCTCCTCGGAGACCTCGGTCGCGGTGCGGTCAACAATTTGGCGGAGCGCATTGAGGTGCTTGTGGTGGACATGTTGGAGGTGATAAGGGGACACAAACCAAAGCGTAAGAGTAGACAAGCTCGGAAAAGGCCGAACGGAGTCATTACTGGAACAGCTCCAAGGGCCACCCAACGGGCTAACATACGGGCTCAGGCTTATAAGAGAATCCAGTGCCTGTATGGCAACAACAAGAAACGATTAGTCCAAGAAATTTTGACCGGAGTTGAGAATGGAACCACGGCAGAACCAGCTAAGCCACTTGGAGTGCTACCCAATATTTTATTGTAAAGGACACCAACTAGTCAAACAAGACAGTTGCACTGCACTGTTAAAACTTTTAATTTTTTAATTGGATTTATTTTATTTGTGAAAATGTTTGTCTTTTCCTATCTAAATCATGTATTTGTTTTGTTTATATTTGAAGCCCTGACATTGAATGACGTGTCAGGGAAACATGTGTTGTGCCTAGGGGCTTTCCCTGAATTCACTTTGAAGACCCCCAAAATTAGTAAAATAAAACCACTTCCTGTTTTCATCGAACCACATGTACCATTTTTTTCACACTCAATTTTTATCAACTTTTGGAAAAATAACAACTCCAATCCTGCTTCAACCACTCCAAACGATTTGCGAATGCGAAATGTACCAACCAGTCTGCAAAGAATGCAAACCCGCTTAAATAAAGACTTCATCTGCAAAACACACTTTTGAAATATTTACAAGATTTCGGTGCACTTGGAACTAGGAATTTGTTATTATTTGCGAAACCCACCACTACCAGTAAATGTCTATTAAGTCTATTATTTCTTTTTATTACTACTATTTAATGTTTTTCATGTAAATTGTCCGGCTATGGACCGTACAATACCCTACAAAAGCAGCCAAAGTTCAAGCAATGGTTCACTAAAGGATTGGACCAGGAATTAAGCCCAATTCTTTTTAGACATCCTCTTATTAAAATTGCTTTCTACAATAGTTGATACTCCACATTTTTTCATTACCCAATGTTAATTCCAGCACAGCTGCTGCAATTTAGATATTTTAAAGCAAATACCAAAAATATTTAAATGATACTTTCTACGAGAATGTCAAAAAAACAAAAATAAATATTAAAATGAGGGATAAGTAGAAGACTCCACACAATTTACCTAATAACAACTTCAGAAAAATGTAAATGTTTCGGAATACAGCTTACAATGTAAATGCCACACCCATTCAAGAATGTGGTCTTACAGTACAAAATCATGTAAAAAGCCACATTCATGTGAGAATGTGGGCTTACAAATACAATAAATCACAAATTTAGTAAGTGGTGTGTAATAAATAGAAATGGAAGCCATTTGACGCCGAGAAATGGAAATTAACCTCGTACTCCACTTAATACTTCGATCAGAATCGAAAAAATAAAATTAAAAAAATTACTTAAATGTACAGTAAAGCACAACACAGGAATATTCAAAGCGGATAAATTCCACAGAAACGAACCAAAATCAAACAAAAATGCAAGTGAAGAACAAACCAAGCCCGAAACGAAGCAACGTGGCACCCGGAACAAAGATCCAAATCATTCTGCGGGGTTCACATTGCTAAACACGGACGCTATATTAAAAGTAGAACGAATCTTTTCTCGAGGAATGAACCAATCGTCAATGTTGAAGATTTTAAACGTCACGACATAATCAAATGATGATTGTGAATAAAAATGCAAAATATAACCGATAAACCAAAATTAAAAATCCCAACAATTTTAACCATTCCTGGTGCGAGTAAAACGTGGCGATTTCAAATTTGTTAACTAAAAAATTATTTTAGTCTGCAGATGTTCAATAAATTAAAAACATGTTTCTAAGATTTATTTGAACATAATTCAGATGGCATTACAAAAAAAATCAGCTATACTTTTGTTCGACTCAAAAGGGGCCCTTTCTCCCATTGGCCGAGCAAATTTTTTAACAGCAAACTGTTAATAAAATGAATCACTTCATTTTTTATAGCCAGTTTGGGAAATGCAAATCAATGCTTCTTTTTCCATGCAGCTTTCTGCAAGCTATTAAAGTTTTGCAAAGCTTGACATGGCAGCTACGAACAACATTTTCCCAGGAGTCGTACTTAAATTTACCGCCATTTGCCGTTTTGTCAAACTAAAATCCGTTATGAGGCACTGTGGTAGTTCTGGCCAAACGTTTCCAATGGCGACATTTAGGGGTTAACAACATAACAGTGAAAATGTAATGTAGAATTTTACAAGGTTTATTTTTTAGTTTTATTACTCTGTGATTTGAAATTGGAAAAGTCTACTGAAAAATTCTTAGAACGCGGGTCACTGTTGCACGACAGAAAGGGCACTGGGGTGTTCTATCCACCCTTTCAACATTCGCCTGATCCGTGTACTCACCTAGCATGGCCCTTTGACTGCATGTCATGCAACAGTGGCCATGTGCACACGGCAAGAAGACTGCATTTTTTCGTGAAGTAAGGCAAATAATGCACTTTAGGTCCTCGATGGGGACTCCAGTAGCTGCTGTAGTATTCCACGTACGCAGACTGTACTGTGTACAAAATCCTCGGTTTAATGCATTATTTAAAGGAGTTTTGTTTTGAAAAATCTATCTAAATTTATAAACAGTGATATTAATAATAGAAATATTATGTTTTGATGACACCATAAATTAGTTGCACACTATTTATTCTTAATTGCGCACTAATTTTAATTGCTTTCCGCACTACTTTTTTCCGCACTATTTGTACTTATTTTTACACTAAATGTTCTTTATTTGAAGAAAATCACTTTTAGTGAAAAACAAAGAATAAATAGTGTGCCAATAAATACAACCCTTAACTGTAATTATATTTTCTCTATATAAACCGAGGCAATCTCGAGCAGTCATATCCTGCTAACAAAATCTTGCATAAGCCACAGGTCAATTTGTTTCTCCAACTTGTTTCATCAGTTTTAAAATGAAATATCTAGCATTCATCTTCTTCCTTGTAATTCTATCGTGCATGGGTAAGTTATATTTTGCATGAAAAATAATCTGTTTATTTTTTGTGCATTCACATGTTTTCATCCGATTAGCCATGACAGCAAATGCGGAGTGTGAACAAGATCAATGCCAAGAGCAATGTCAAAATGATCATCAAAGAGACGGTCATTGTGACGACGATAACTGCAATTGTGACCAGGAATGAGAAAATAAGCACGTGTGTCCAAACAAGAGACGAACTGGGCACCAGCACCAGAATAAAAAATAGACATTTTATGAATATGAAAAATCAATGGAAACACTGATGTGATCCAGAATCTCCACTAACACTAAAGTAGGACTAAAGATTACTTCGGGTTGCCTCAACGGGACTTATACTCATAAAACTATCACTGCACTAAATTTATATTTAATCTAATTGGCCTAAGTGAATTTTAACTCAAAGGAAATAATAACAAATTATTTCTAAAGGACACAACTGATTTATTCTATTCTCGGTGAATAAATCTCAAATACAATAAATAATAATTCGAAATACATTTAACTTAACTTACGTTTTACCGTTAAACAATACTAAAATGCTTAAAGGAAATGAAGGAAGAAAGAATAAACAAAATGGCGACGTCAGGCACGATCTTCTTGGCTGCGACGCGGCTCGTCTTCTCCTCGTATTTCGACGTCGGTCCGACGTTGGATTTCCCTCGATCTTCGGCTCCACAACTACACGACTACGGAAAACTTTCCGTCTCGACACTCCACGATCTCGAACGATGTTCTCGATCGCACACGCTCCGAAACAATTTCACACGACTCGGGTCTCTGCTCGGCTCGACGGCACGACAGACGACCGTGACGGTGACAAAATGTTCCGACTATACTCAGCTTCCTCGGTTCAAACTTGAACGACTCCCGCGACTCGGGGCTCACTTGGCACGCCGGCACAAGTGACGACCTTGACGTGGAATCGCCAATTTGGCTCTCTAAACTCGTAAAACTCTCGTCGCTGAATTCTCGGCGACAAGAATGAAATCTCACAACAGCGTTCGTGCTGTTGCAAGAAAAGGAAATCTCGTTACTGAAATGTTCAGTAACAAGAATGATATCTCGAAACAACCAAACTGGTTATTCAAGAAAGGCTCTCAAAACAACAAACTTATTGTTTCAAGAAGTGAGTCTCGTGGCTTGACAAATTTTGTCATGAAATCAGGCAGAGTTTTCAGGTTTCTGGACAATTTCAAATATGACTGGATTCAACAAGGTTTAGGACAAGACTGAGGATTTTCTCATAATTTTCTTCATTTGACAGGAAGCATTTCCTGTATTGGCTCCTTGTGGGCAGGTTGCCCTGGCAACCTCCCACTCACCCACTTTGCAGACTTTAGCAGGCTTGCTGGAGTTCTAAAAATAACTTTGCTAGACTTCATTTGCCACAATTAATTGACTCAACTTCCTTGAATAACTTAAATCAAAGAAATAATAAAACAGCAACTTTTGCTAAATTAAATTATTACTCAAATATTCTAATGATTAAACTTGCTAATTAACTCTAAAATAAACACACTTTATTTTAATTCAAGCGAACAATCTTTATTCGGGTTTCAATACAAAAATAATAAAGCAAACTCTGCTAAAATAATACAAACAAATTCCAGATTTATTTATTCTGTTTCACAAAGAAATTGACTTATTTTCTCTGCATTTTAATCGCCAAATAAAATAAATGCTAACTTCTCGGTGGCATCCGGGCCACCGCACTTCCCCTCTTTTTGGGAAGTTTTCCCAAAACTTCTACCACTCGAGTTGATTACTCGTTTCGACCACCGGAATTTCGTTTTTCGGACACCGAAATCCGTGGCAGGCCTCTTGCTGGACTCGAGACCATTCCAAGGTTTAAATGTAGCCAAACCTCTTGGATATCTGAGTGTCACGCGCTGCGCACTCCAGCCACTTAAACACCTCCTTGCATAAGGTGGAGCTATTAATTAGCAAAGAACGAGTGGCTTCAGAGAGTCGCAATCTTCGGTAAAAATGCCTTATTTTCCCGTATTCCAAATTTGGTGGCAATTGTGTTGCCTCATTCTCGGATTTTCCATCTTTCGACTCTACTGCGGACGATTCTTGCTCCGACGAGCCGATAGAATGTATTCCCGATTCTGGGGTGGTTGCCTTGGCGTGGTATAACGCGTACGCTTCTGCGGGCTTGTACGTCATGTACGACCCACCTGTCGGAGTGGTGTTGGCAGGTTTGAACGGCTTCACTGGTCTCGGGTTGGGCGGGGCCCCCGCTGGTCTCCAGAGCGTCCATTCACCTCCTCCGAACGTTTGTGACTCGCGTCGTTGTTCCAGTTCTGCTTTTCTTTGCTCCCACTCTTTGCGCAATCTGTCCTTGCATCTCAGGACCGTTTCTCCATTAGCCAGAGTCTGATACACAAGATTGCTGTGCAGGAGGACTGGATCATACAGCACCGACTTCCAGTTAGCCAGCATTGGCTCTGGAATCCCCATTGGCGTAGTGTAAGGGATTGTGGAAGCGATTAGCGATGCTTCGTCGGTGAAGAAGACCCCTGGAAAGACAACTCTTTGTTGTGGCTTGATTGTCTTTTTCTGGAACTTGGCGAGCCACTTCTCAGTTTGATCCTCCAATGGCTGTTGGACAAACTCTCGTGCCAATCGCCTCATGTCATGAATCGATTCATTTACTTGCGCTGCTTGGTAATTGTCAAAATTTGAAATGATCAACTTCTGCGAATTTAGCGGGTATCGCATGTAGTTTTTGCGAAGTTGATAAAAGTTTTTGTCAAAATCGGGTTCCGGCAACATCGGCACGCTTCCGGGACAAGGGAGTGTTCCAACTTCTGGCACTGGCACCGAATGATCTATCAGTGGTATTGGATCAGTTACTGGTAGCGTATGTGGATCCACAATTGGTGATTTCTTTTTTAACTTTCGTAATCTGTCCCTTTCCGCCGAACCAGCTGGTCGCAACATTCTTGGCTTGCTTTTCTTGGGCGCCTTCACTTGGAGCGACATCAACTCTTTCAACTCAGACAGAGGTGGTGGAGGAGGCGGCGTCTCCAAATTGGAGGTTAAACTTGGCACCTCAAGCATTTGAGCGTTTTCAGGCGACGACATGCGTGGCGATGGTGTTTTCGGTCGTGCCTCTCGACGTGTTGGTGGTCTTTCTTCCTCGCCAGTCGATGAGGAATCCAATTCGTCGATTTCATCAACCACCACGTATTCTTCCGGCCAGGAATCGTCGTACGATGCCAGCGGAATTATTGGCGCGTCCGGATCTGCTGTTCCTTTGATTTTAATCAACAACGCTTCTTTGGCTGAGTGCGACACCGTAATTTCCCGATGAGAGTGGCTCCTACGCTTAGACCTTCGATGCTTTCGCGACTTTCTTGGTGGCGGTGATCGTCGTGGTCTTTCTTCCCACTCAATTGGCGAATGGCGACTTGCAGTTTGGCGTCGTTCTCTAGACTGTTGTCGACGTCTTTCTCTTGATGGGCTTCTCCTTGATGGATCCTGACGTCGTTCTCCTGACGGATCTCGGCTTCTTGACCCCGCAGCTTCCGGGACATTACGTCCGCCTCGTCGATGAAAATTGGCTTTTATCGAAAATTTGTTCCCGACCGCTCCAGTTAGGTAGAGCTGATGCATTTGTGTTTGGGTTTGACCAAAATGATCAGGTCTCCCCATGGCTGGAGGGAATCCTTCCTCTTCAACTTTCGCCAAAAACTCCTGGTGTCGGACCAAATAGGTCGCTGCGACATCGTCTGCCGTACTGCGTATACGTTCCATCACTTCCTTCGCGAATTCCAGTCTATCAGTAGCGGGGTCGCAAAAAACGGTGTAGTCCTGCGCCTCCTCGACAATCATCGGAAATTCATCTTCTAGAAGTGAGTTGAAAATTGGGCCATAAGGATCTTCTTCCTCCGATATTACTGCCCTCAACGCTTCGGCGTCCGCCGTGTTGCCTGAACAGATGCGATTTGTCGTCCCCCAATATCTTCTTAATTGGTTTGTGAGCCACTTGCGAACATCCCACGCACTGTAGCCCATTGGTTCAAAAACACCTCGCATCTTCTCCGGTATCTTGCCTCGGTAAATGTTCAGTTTCATCATGGCCGTTGGTGGAATACGATCCCATGACATCATGGCTAGCTTGGTCTAATAAAATAATTTTATCAATCAAACTGTCAATTTCCAATAATTTCTGCGTATGTGACATTAATTTTTTAGAGTGAGCGATAAAGTGTCGCTTTTACTTGTATTTCGGGTCGCTAGATGGCGTCCCCTCTGCTTGTGTTTATGGAGTTAAACAATTTTGACAATTTCTGTCTTTCAAATTTTAGTTTTTGATTCGGACAATTGCAAATCTTTTTTAACTTTATTATCCACTCTATTATTTCTGTCATACGCAACCATTGCTTTTGTTCTATGTGTATGTCAATGTTCGCTTTTCGTAATCTTTTGCCATTTTGGTTCTGATTATTGACTCAAGATGGCGTCCGTCTTTTTGAATTTCTCTTCGATTCCCGTAATCGTACTTAATTTTTGGGAATATTTTCAATTAAACGTATCAAATTTCCTCTTGAATATGAATTATCTTATCATTTATTCATTTTTTGACAAAGTTTCAGACAGTATTTTCCTACTTTTCATTGACTAGCGAATTTTTTGATTTTTCATTCATTATGAATTCTCTTATTTTCGTAGTCAAACATTGACATTCACATTTATATGAATAAAAGCTTTCTTTAAAACTTATTCTTTATCTATCCAATTGATTGAATTTCGATTTTTAACTACCTCGTTCAGAATTTTCTGCAAGTTTTCATCAACTTCGTCTGCTTGACGTTCTCGCGACATCGTTCCGGTTTTTTCGGCTCCTTCGTCCGTGTCTAGTTGTGGTTTCTCCGCTCCAATTGTGGCTAGTCGCCAGTGAAGAATATCCAATTTTGTTTTGTTTTATCAAATATTCACGGAGCTTTAACAGTTCACACTTATTGTTGTGGTTAGGTGTTTCGAACTACAGCTGTTCCCTTCGGCGACCAATCACAATCGAGCAATGACGTCGTCCATTTCCGGACTTCCGAGCGACGTCTTATTCTATTTTTAGAGGTAATCCGGAGGCTTTAACTTCGATCTGTCTCGAAGTGGATATTGTTTAAAAGCCTTTTTCTTTTCACGACAATTCAATTCTTGATATTTCTTTCTAATTTCGACTTTCTTTTCCACTCTCTTTCCCCTCTTTTTGGAAAAAGAAGCATTTTGCTTTTGATTTCCAAAAACGTCATTTTCTGGCGAAATTAGTGGAATGTCTGTCTCTGTGTCCTCTGAACTTTCTGCGTCATATTTTTCTGCAAGTTCTTGTGCAGCTTCTGCACCTTGTAAATCCTCGACACTTTGCGCACTGGTTTGTGCATTTTCTTTGTGTTGAACGTTTTCTGGACGTTCATTATTTTGGGTGTCGTCTGCATTTTTTGCATTCGCAATTTCTTGCGTTTCTATGACAACAGTTTCTGGATTGAAATCAAACTCAAAATCTGGTAAACTTTGCAAATTTTCGACAGTTTGCATTTCTGATTGCAGTTGAGTTTCTTGTGCATTTTTTGACGTTTGCACATTTTCTGCGACTACCGTACTTGGCACATTTTCTGCCTCTTCCACTACTTCTGAATCGTCCCTTCTTGCTGGAATGTCATCAAATAAGGTGTTTATCACCTCGGCATTGGGGTTACTTTTAGTTTGACCTTTTAACCATATCTCTTGGTTAAATTCAGGGAAGTAGGGTGACAACTCGGATTTGTGAATTGAGTTGAAGATGCGGTTGTCTTTTACTCGACGCAATCTGGCCGCTCCACCCTGATGTATTTGGGTAATGACGTAGGGGCCAGTTCGCTTGTCCGCAATGCTTGCAGAAATACCTGCTGAGGCCTTGGAGAGTGCATGATTTTCTCTCCACACAAGGTCATTAATTCTGAAGTTTTCAAATTTTGCGTCATCTTGGTGACTGCGCACTCTCTCTCTCAAATCCACAATATGCGCCATCATGTGGTGGTACGTGTCGCTGATTATTCTTTGCAATCGCTGGACATATATGTGGGGCTGTTTTGGGTCAATTCGAAGAATCCCATCAAGGACTCTTGGGTCCCAAGGAATACGAAGTTCTCTGCCGCAGTTGAGATAGGCAGGGGAGTATCCTCGACCCCTTGACTCAGTGGACCTGATGCTGAACGCTATTTCTCTTAAATATTCGTCCCAGCGGCGGTGCAGGTCTGTGAAAATGGCAATGACATATTTGATGTCCCTGTTGAGCCTCTCGACTGGATTGGCTTGCGGATGATACGGCGAAGTGAATTTTGGGATGATTTTGAAACGTTTGCAAAACTCCTTGTAAATTCGGGCTTTAAACTGTGGTCCATTGTCGGATATTATTTTTAGAGGAAATCCCCAGTCCATGGACGTGTCGTACACACAATCCGAGATGATTTGGGCAGTGGGGTCCTCCAACGGATACAATTTCGGCCAATGAGTTGCAACATCCAAAATAACCAAAATATAGTTGTTGCCTTCGATCGTCCTTGGTTTTGGGCCTGTCAAATCGATGCTCAGGCACTCGAACGGTGCATAAGGCCCAATTTCAGCTGGCTCAACTTTAGTTTTTGGTCGTGGCTTGCACGCCTGACATCTGACACAGTGCTTGATGAATTTTGCAGTGTCCCTTTTCATGCCGTCCCAAACGTAAATGCAGCGCATCCGGTAAAGCGTTCTTGCGATACCGCTATGGCTCGCCAATGGGTGGCCGTGCATTAACCAAAGTACTCGAAATCTCAACGACTTTGGTACCACGACTTTTAGTGCACTATTATCCTCGCCTAGCTCGTCGGAAATCGTTGGTTGATACCGCATAAGCAGATCTTCCTCGAGGATATGTCTGGTTGCTAATACTTTGAAATTTCTTCTTTGAAGGCGAGTTGTGACATGTGGTGGGAATTGCTGTGTTTCCAGATAGAAGCGGATGATTTGACAATGTTTGTCTGCCTTTTGCTCGGCTATAAATTCCTCGCGAGTAGGTGGAGTGCAATTTAATTGCTCTGTCACTTTGAGGATGAAGGCATTTGCCATCGCATTGTCGGATTTTGGCATGTATCGCCATTCTTCCTCCTCGCGTATTTTTTGCTTCGTCTCTGCCGTTGGTGCAACATACAAATTGCACCAATAAGCGACCATTGGATCTTCCGGGGCTTTCGGCGTAGGCAGCTGGTTCCAATTCTTAATTTCCCAAGAATGGACCTCTGTCGGCCAATAACGTGTATCACCGTCAGCTTCTCCGCATTCATCTTCACCACTTGTCAAATCTGTTGGCGCACGCGACAATGCATCAGCAAGCACATTGGTTGGACCCTTGACGTACTGGATTTTAAAGCTATACGACATGAGTTCCATTTGCCATCTGGCAAGACGACCAGTGGGCTCATCCAATCCCATGAGCCATTTCAAGGCCTGATGGTCAGTCTGTACAGTGAAATGGGTGAATTCCAGATATTCTCGGAATTTTCGTAGCGCCCAAATGACCGCCAGACATTCGAGGTCTGTGACGCTGTAATTCAGTTCTGCTGCCTGCAGGCTGCGACTAGCATATACGCAAGGGACCTCGAGTTCTTGCCCGTTGACCATGTTCTTTTGCATTAAGGCCGCTCCGAGCCCTTTTTTGCTTGCGTCGGTGTGGACAATAAATGGACGGGTTAAGTCTGGCAACGCCATTGTTTCTGAGTCAGTGAGTAATTTTTTGACTTCATCAAACGCTCGTTGGTGGTCTCCTGTCCACACGAAATCAATGCCCTTTTTCAAGAGCGGACGCAGGGGCTCGGCCACAGTGGCCAAATCCTTCAAAAGTCTGTGAAAAAAGTTCACCATTCCAAGAAAGCGCTGCAGCTCGGTGAGATTGGTTGGCGCTGGAAACTTAGTAATGGCGTCCACTTTTTTCGGATCTGCACTTACACCGTTGACTCCCAAATTATAGCCTAAAAATTTTAGCTCTTTGCGACAAAATTTTGACTTTTCAGGATTTACGTGCAAGCCAGCTCTTTCTAATTTAGATAAGACGTCGTCTACATGACGCATGTGCTCTTCATATGTTTTCGATACAATGACGATGTCATCCAAGTACGCCCAGGCGTACTTACGATATGCATCGCCGAGCACTTTTTCGATTAGGCGCTGGAATGTCGTGGGCGCGTTCACAAGCCCAAATGGCATGACATTAAACATTAGGCGCCCAATCGGGCTCCAAAACGCCGTCTTTGGTCTATCTTCTGGGCGCAACTCAATCTGCCAGTAACCCTTGGTCAGATCTATTGTCGTCACCCAGTTGAACTCTCCTAGTTCTCGCAGAATCTCCGTGATCGTGGGCATTTGGGGCGGATCATATAAAGTGTGCTCATTGATCGGCCGATAGTCGATACACAATCGGGGATCTGATCCAGTTTTTGACACTAGTACGATCCGCGCAGCATAATCTCCTTCCGCATCCGACACAAAACCTTTGTCTTTGAACTCTTGACAGAGCTGGCGCAAAATTTCGCGTTTCTGCGGATTCCAGCTTCGAAATGGCACTCTAATAGGCTTTTTTGTGTCCAACTCGATTGTATGCTGCAAGACATGTGTTTTCCCTGGCGTTTTGGTGAGAATTTTTTCATGCTTTCTAAGCACTGATTCTAACTGAAGAGCCTCTGTTAGTTGAAGTTTGGCTTCTTCCACCAAGTTGTCTACGCCGTTGTCCATTCTCAATCTTGCATTGAAAGCATTGTAACATGTTTCTTTTGCAAAAGTTTTGAACGTTGATTCTGGTTGCTCTAACGTTTTTTCGAGTTTGTCCAGCACGTACTGCGGAACATATGGAGTTGGTACTTCCAAAGTGGTCACGAAATTCCACTTTCCGCTGAGGGGATTTGGCTGGATTCTCATTCTTTTCATGACATCGTTCCCCATGAGCATGAAATGCATTTCATGCGGCAGCACCAAAAAATAGTGTAACATCATGCCGTGTGTCCATCGGAACAGTATTCGAATTGAACCGATTGGTTGAACTTTTTTATCTGCCGTATTTATGGCCATGTTAGGCCCAACTTTGGTAATCAAATCGTCGATTCCCATCGCTCTTACTAACGGCAGCGACACACAACTTCTGTTTGCACCGGAGTCTAATGTTGCAGCGATGCTTCCGCTCTCAGTTAGGATGTCCATTGTTGTCATTCCTCCTAATTGTTCGTCGTCGGGGATCAAAGCATTGAACACTCGTATTCTTTGGCTCTCTTCAGGTTGCAGTTTTGGAAGTTCGTAAAGTAATGGATCCCACACAATCGGTTCCACCGGTGTGTTCATCATCCACGCCGCCTCTGAAGGGTCATTCTCGTATGAATGTTTTACATTTGCCCAAAAAATTGTCGCCTCATTTTCTTCATCTAATCCCACCTCCTTCAATGCTTGTGAGATTTCATTCACAAAATATGTGTTGTCGACGTTTTTAATTTCCTCACTTTCTGGAATTGTTTTTAATTCTTGTGTTGGAAATTGTAATTCGACAATTTTGCCGTCTTTAGGTTTGCAAATCACTTCGTCTTGAGCAGGTTGCATTGTCCCTATGGCTTCTGGAGGTGTGAACACACAAGGAATTATTTTCCGTGCAAGGCGAACATTTTCAATCACATCTTTCTTTTCAATTTTAGGAGAAGCTAATTCTGGTGGCGGAAATCTGATGGAAACTATTTCCCCGCCTATGATTTCACAAATCATTTCTCCTTTTCTTTTCCCCGTCTCTGGATCAATAGAGGGTAACACTTCTTTTACTTCTGCAGTTGTGTCTTCACTTTCCTGCAATTCTTCCGATTTTTTTGATGGCGCGGGCTCCTGATTTACTGGTCCCGCGCTCGCAAGTTTTTTTGCACGGCTTCTGTGAGGACTTCCACCAACTTTTCAATGTCCATTTTTGGTGAAGGCTGCTTTTTTGGTTGTGGGCACTGTCTTGCCCAATGTCCTAGTGCGCCGCAATTATGACAAGGTGAATTATCAGGCGTCATTCTTGGTGTAGTAGCTGTTTCTACACTTCCTTCACTTTTGGCTGATGCAGTCGTAGCTTGACTGTTGCTTTCAGCTTTTCCAGTTTCCTGTGATGAATTTTTCGATGGAAACTCGAGTGAAAAACTTTTGGGCGCTTGATTTTGCCCATCTTTGGCGTCACTAGTTGTTGATATCTTTGGCTGCATAGGCGGCTTGTACTTTGCAGTTGTCGCATTATTTTTAGCGAAATACGCATTTGTGGCCTCAACCAAAGTTTCAATATGTTGATCGGTTAATTCCATAGAGATTATTTGGCTATTTGCCGAATCTCCCTGGTCATCAACTTCCTGTGCCCATCTAGCTGTGGGTCTAGTTGGAATTTTTGGAGGAGGGTGAGGAGTTGGTTCATTGTCTTTATTGCAATGAAATGTGACTTCCTTGCGGGGCATGGTGAACAGTGATCGAGGTTGCATCACTTTTGTACCTCCTCTAGCAAAGTTTGCTTGACGTCGCAATAACTCCTCTTGTCCCCTTTGCTCCTCCGGCGGCAAATCTTTGATGTAACGATCATCGATGTACATCTGATTTGTTCTCATAAATTCAGCCAATTTCTCAAAAGAGTTCGCCAAGGGCGCTTTGACCATTGACAACACTCTCTCTGAGAATTCCGTTAAACCTCGACGGAATTGGCGGTCAGCTGAAAAGTCATCAACATTGTATGGTAATTGATCAAGTAATTCCTCCGTTCTTCGTAAATACGAGCGGAGATCTTCACCTAACATTTGTTTCAAGTTATCCCAATTATGGTATAAAGTCGCATTCGACTCTCCGTATTCCTTCATAAAAGCGCGCACAAATTCGTTCCATGATGCAAATGAGCGACCATAGAACCATTTTGCCGCACCCCCGGTTAGAATTTTAGGGATAATTTTATCTAGTGTGGTTCTCGGGTCAATGCCGTGACTTCTTGCAATTTGCATTACGTCATCAAAAAATTGAGTTCCGGCTTGCCAAGTTCCATCAAACGGATCGGGTGTTATTCTATCCCATTTTATTTGACTTGGGTCAGTGAATGTGTGTGACCAATTTCCAGCACAATATTTTCTAATTCTTTTTTGCAAAACTTCTTCCATCTCTTGAGCTTTGGATGGAATTCTTGCTAAACGTTCGTCAATTTGACTGTTAATGAATTCTCGCCACTGAGTCGGGCTCATTTGTGGCGGGTTGCCATCACCAGCAGGTATTCCACGTTCATCTGAACGATATTCGGATCTTTGTTGACGTTGTCCGAAATTTCGTGAGTCATTTCCTTCATTTGGTCGGAAATGTTCCGAATTTGAATATTTTCGTTCGTCTCTTTCATTTCGTGTGCCTCCTGGTGGTGGACTAGTGTAATCTCTTTGCCACTCATTTCGACGAGAATGGTCTCTGTCCTGGTGAGAGTCACCTCTGTGACGTGACCCATCTCTTTGCCGTGATCGATCTCTGTCGTGCGAATCGTCTTCTTGACGTGAGTCGCCCGCATAGTAACGTTGATCATAATTTTGATAACGTTGGTCCTCATATTGGTAACGTGAGTCCCTTTCTTGCGGATTCCCCCGTGATGACAAATATTGATCATTTCTTTGACGTGAGACTTCATCATAACGTCTGTCTCGATCATCATAATGACGATTTCCTTCTGAAAATTCGTGTGTAGGGACTTCTTGATCGCCTTGTGAAGGATAACGCTCATTTTTTGGAGCAGTGTTAACTTTTTCTTTCCATTCTTTCGATACTGGAACATTGTGATAAACGTCCTGCCCCTGTGAGGTCACCCGACCTTGATCAGTGTGACGTCTTCCTTCATTTTGATGTGAAAGATAACGTTCATCTACATCTTGATTTGGCGCAAAAGAATTTGCTGTCGCGCCTTGATCTTGTTTTCTATCGTCTTTATTTTTTAATTTGCTGGAATCATTTTCCCAAGGGCGAAAGGTTTTGTTGGCGTTCGAATCTTTTGATTGTTCAAAATTTGATGCACCAGCTTGGTGTTGATCATTATTTCCTGGCCAAACACCTGCGTACACATCACGTGAACGTTCTTTTTGTGCCCTCGTCGCTGGAATTGTGACGATTTCCGGTTGCAAAGTAACGTCTATTGTCTTTGTTCTGTGTTGAGTGGTCTGTCCTTGACTGTCAGGACAATGTTGGGCACTCCACTGGTCAATGACTTCGAATAAATTCCTAGTTGGTGACGATAGCATTCTTTTGCTTGCTGAATCTCCTTCAGCACCTTCTCTCCCCCTTTTGAACGAAGTTCCAAAAGAATCAGTCTTTTTCTGCCCAACTTCCGTCGGACTAGCGGTCCTTGTGGGCCCCGCAGCTCTCGGATAATTGACGTGGGCGAGATACTTCATATCTTCTAACTCCTTGCGCATCCGCTCGGCATCTTCTTGCGCTTGCAGAGTTGCTTGACGAAGACGTACATTTTCATCTTGAACTGATGTCTCCATTGCTTTTTCTCTTGCAAATAAAGCTTGCTGCCGAGTGTCCAAGCGCACTTTAAAAGCTTCCATTTGTTCTTTCTCTTGTTGTAAACGATTTTCTTTCTGTTTCGTAACTAGCTCCAATTCCAATTTGGAATTTTTGAATTAACATTCCTCCAACCTCATTTGTTTCATGAGTTGGTATTCTTCTGAGCCTGCTATTCGAATGTCGTCTTCCCGTGCTTGTATTGCAGCTACTCGCTCTGCTGCTTCTTCATCCGTAATTGGGCCGCCCTCTAGATATTTCAGCTGCGCTTCCGTCAAACTGGTAGCTGCTGCTTGCATTAGATCGTGAATGCGTTGGCGGACCTTTTCCAATCTTTCCTGGGTCGGAGTACTGGTCCCAGATGTGACAGCGCTGATGTCCCTACTCCTGGACGCGGCAATACGGTGCGCTTTTAACAACTGACCCCTTTTCTTGGCCACTACTAGCAACTCTTCGCGTGATAAATGCGATAAGTCGGCCTTCAAACTGGCCGTGGAACTTGCGTTCTCTGCGACGGACGTGGGAGAGGGTGGACGTGACACAAGTTGGCGTTCAACGTCACTTGTCGTAGGCCAAAAGTCTTGACTGAGCGGATTTGGCGTTCTTCCGCCGTCGGCTGACCGTGACGACGATCGTGAGCGTGTGTCGTGATGGTCTTCCGTTGCTCCGTCCGTTCGTCTGGCTTTACGCGTCGGGCCCTTTCCTCTTCTACTGTCTCTTTCTTGATCCATGGTCAATTAAAAAGAGTGAAGACAGAAACAGACTTAATACTAACAAGATTTTATACACAAAAAAAAATTCTGGAGGTCCCTAGAATTTTACACAAATGCAAATTCACTTAAGGTTCAAAAGGACGGGCCCCCAAGTGATGTGATCCGGAATCTAATTAAACCTAAGTGAATTATAACTAACTGAAAATAATCACAAATTATTTCTAAAGGACACAACTGATTTATTCTATTCTCGGTGAATAAATCTCAAATACAATAAATAATAATTCGAAATACATTTAACTTAACTTACGTTTTACCGTTAAACAATACTAAAATGCTTAAAGGAAATGAAGAAAGAAAGAATAAACAAAATGGCGACGTCAGGCACGATCTTCTTGGCTGCGACGCGGCTCGTCTTCTCCTCGTATTTCGACGTCGGTCCGACGTTGGATTTCCCTCGATCTTCGGCTCCACAACTACACGACTACGGAAAACTTTCCGTCTCGACACTCCACGATCTCGAACGACGTTCTCGATCGCACACGCTCCGAAACAATTTCACACGACTCGGGTCTCTGCTCGGCTCGACGGCACGACAGACGACCGTGACGGTGACAAAATGTTCCGACTATACTCAGCTTCCTCAGTTCAAACTTGAACGACTCCCGCGACTCGGGGCTCACTTGGCACGCCGGCACAAGTGACGACCTTGACGTGGAATCGCCAATTTGGCTCTCTAAACTCGTAAAACTCTCGTCGCTGAATTCTCGGCGACAAGAATGAAATCTCACAACAGCGTTCGTGCTGTTGCAAGAAAAGGAAATCTCGTTACTGAAATGTTCAGTAACAAGAATGATATCTCGAAACAACCAAACTGGTTATTCAAGAAAGGCTCTCAAAACAACAAACTTATTGTTTCAAGAAGTGAGTCTCGTGGCTTGACAAATTTTGTCATGAAATCAGGCAGAGTTTTCAGGTTTCTGGACAATTTCAAATATGACTGGATTCAACAAGGTTTAGGACAAGACTGAGGATTTTCTCATAATTTTCCTCATTTGACAGGAAGCATTTCCTGTATTGGCTCCTTGTGGGCAGGTTGCCCTGGCAACCTCCCACTCACCCACTTTGCAGACTTTAGCAGGCTTGCTGGAGTTCTAAAAATAACTTTGCTAGACTTCATTTGCCACAATTAATTGACTCAACTTCCTTGAATAACTTAAATCAAAGAAATAATAAAACAGCAACTTTTGCTAAATTAAATTATTACTCAAATATTCTAATGATTAAACTTGCTAATTAACTCTAAAATAAACACACTTTATTTTAATTCAAGCGAACAATCTTTATTCGGGTTTCAATACAAAAATAATAAAGCAAACTCTGCTAAAATAATACAAACAAATTCCAGATTTATTTATTCTGTTTCACAAAGAAATTGACTTATTTTCTCTGCATTTTAATCGCCAAATAAAATAAATGCTAACTTCTCGGTGGCATCCGGGCCACCGCAACACATGCTAAAGAAATAAAAAATTGATTACGACTTTTTTGTTTTAAAATTGATATTCGCTTACTTTGTGGCTCTGCACTTCATGCAATCCGAGCTGTTTGGTTTTTGTTTTGCAACCAAAAATAAGGTGTAGTATCTCCACCGGACTGCTTAGCGCCCTGGTCAAGACAGACTAATGGTCACGGATACACACAAACCTTTCTCGAGAAATGGACAAACGATATGTATTATATTATTTAAACGCGACGTTTCCTGCTGGTTGGGACAGCCAAACTTAACCGGTTGGTCATCTGGTTTTGAAACTGAATGCAATAAAGGTTGTAAAGGTGACGTGGGCGGTGGTTGTGATGGTTGTGTTGGTGAATACGGATTCAGTTGATCATTTGATCGTTGATGGCGGAGCTTATCGTTCTTGTTGGTCGAATGGTTGCGACCGGTCTCCGTCTAATGGTCTACCTGCCGGCAAAATTCAAATTTGTATCAATAAACAAAGACAAATCAAACAACGGCGCGTTTTAGCGCGCGCAATTTCAAATTCATCTCATCGAAAAATTTCATCGGTTTAAACCCTATTTACATTTTTACACATTAACACGTCCATTTTTGTATCTGATTTATGCTTTTCTATTTTAAAAGATTCATTTGTCACTTTATTTACATTTTTACATCGTAAGGTCGTTGGGTGTTGGGTGTAAGTGCTTGTAAGAGCAGCGACGACGACGACGACGACGCAACGGATCGACCGGACATTCCTGCATAATTGCCGTTGACCCCAAGCGACTGCGCGCGGGCGAAGAAAATGGCATTTTAGAGATGTTTGTTCGTAAATTATTTATCTGCACACTTCACAAGTATCAAAGCAAATTAAAATGCATTCAATTTGTATCTAGAGAGTAACTTTGATCGTATAAACACGCTTCGAGAACTGCATCCGGATTTCGTAGTAAATCCGAATCAGATTTACGACTTGCTTGCATCGTGGAGTACAAGTGCCAACAGAAGGAACATCGTGATTTATTGGCTGATCGCCAAACGGCTGAAGGAACCCAAAGAAGCGCCGTTGTACATCCTGGAGGAAAACAGACAATTTCGAGGAATTGCTGAACGATGCGGAGGTGGTGAGCAAGTTCGTTCCGAATAAGAGCCGGGAGATGATCTTCACGAGAATCCGAACCGGGTGCGCATCGTCATCAACGAGTTGGAGCCGTTTCCAGTGATGAATGAAGCCCCGAATGCCGGGAATAATGGGCCGGAAGCAATCGCGTCCACTTCGACGGAAAAGAATAACCCTGTGTCGGCGACGGTGGAAAAAGTCAACTTGATTTTGGAGCTGTTTCCATACGCTGATCCCGAATACCTACGATCTTTTGTCGTGCAATAGTCGATTACATCATGGCGGTCTGGTGGTCTGGTGGTTGGCGATTCGCTCGTATCCCAGGTTAGCCGAAGCCAATAGGCGGCGACTAAAAGGAATTTATAGAAAGGTTTTATAGTTACGGTACTTGGTTTATTTTGTTTGTTTTATGTGTTTTTCAGTATCAGGTGCATTCATTAACGCATAAACGGTCATTTAAACCCTTTAAAAGAGGTTTTGAACGAGATTTTCTGTTATTATTATTATTATTATTTGAGTCAGATCGACGCCACTACGATGTAAGGTGAGCAATTTTGCACCAGTTATTTTTTGTTTACGATTATAAAGAAGAAGAATGATACTTACGTGTATAGTTAGGCCTGGAAACAAAAAGAAAAGCGAGGGCGAGGAAACAATGCAGGTCGCTGATTCTCAAAAACCGTGAAATCGTTCCACGAATAATAATAATAATAATAATAATAATAATAATAATAATAATAATGAATATAATAACAATAATATTGCAACTGAAATAATCAAAAAGGATGAGAACGATATAGAACGACGGTCATCTCACAACTTTTGGCTCACATTTCCAAATCTAGGCCTGAAAGCCTATTTCGGGTTCTTCTTGCAACAAATGTTTTTTTGTTTTTTTTGACTTTTCGACCTCCCTGTTTTAGATGACGGTTCGAACTTGCTCGCATCAAATTTCCAGGTGAACTTACGATTAATTCCGGCAAAACCCGTTCTAACTTCCCGTTTCATTTCGATCACAGAGTGGAACAGTTATGGATATCAACCAAAAAGCACACTGACTTCTTAATTTAAGAAAGAAAGACGATGAAAAAAGTTACATTTTTTAAATCCGGCCACAGCAGCGACGATGACGACGAAGACGGAAACGGTGACACCACCGACGACGATGACAACGAAGACGGAGACGAAGACGACGACGACAACATTCCGTACATTCCCGGGATGATCGCAGTTCCGCCCGCGCCACACGACGCAGTTGAAGAAAACAGCGACGACGACGACGACATTGCGAATCGTCCGTACCTTCCTGGTATGATCGCCGTTACTCCCGCGCCACAGCAGATAGTTGAAGTAAACGACATCACAGAAGTATTTCGTCCTAAATTAATCCAAACTATCAAACAAAATAATTAAAATGGAATTAATTTGTATGTAGGATGTGAATTATATCATTAACGGGCTTCGAGTGGTTCACCCGGACTTCTTGTTGGATCGGAACGAAGTTTACGCGATGGTTGGAGCCGTGGGTCCGAATCCCAACAGAAGAAACATCGTAATCCATCGGTTGATCACCAAATGGCTGGAGCAACCCGCACAAGCGCCGTTGCACATCCCAGAAGAAAACCAACCGAACAAGTTCAACGATTTGATCAACGATGTTGAGGTCGTGAGCAGATTCGTCCCGAACAAGAGCCGGGAGGAAATCCTCGCGTATCTGGAGGCGCATCACGGGAATGCAAACCGGGTGCGCTTAGTCATCGGCGAGTTGCTCGATATGAAGGGGATGGCGTCGTCTCCAGTGACGAACGAAGCCCCGAATTCCGGGAATAACGGGCCGGAAGCAATCGCGTCCTCTTCGACGGAAAAGAATAACAATGTGTCGGCGACGATGGAAAAAGTCAACTTGGTTTTAGAGCTCTTTCCGGACGCTGATCCCGAATACCTGCGCACCTTTCTGGAGAAATGGAAGAACGATGTGAATTACATAAACGCGACGGTCAACGGGTGGTTGGAAAGTCGTTCGTATCCCAAGTTGGCCGAAGCTCAAAAGGCGGCGGTCAAGCGGAAATTTGTCGAAAGGTTTTCTACTTATTTTTTCTGTTTAATTTCGTTTTTAGTGTTTCTACGAACAAACCGTTTTTAATGGATTTTTCATGATTTGTCGTTGTTTGTATTGATTTTTGTCATCATTTTGCACTGAATTTCTTTTGCAGCAAGTTCAGCGTTGAGGAATTCCTCGAGATGTTCCCAGACCCGGAGAACTTCTTCAAAAATAACGACCGAGTCGTGAGTGCATCGTACCGGTTGCACGTTGAATGCTACGTCAGTAACCAGTTCCGATACGCGTACAAAAACGATTTGACGCAAGTGATGGAGAAACACCGTTTCCACCTCACGCCCATCATGAAAGAGATGAATGCGCTCTGGAACGTTTCCCCCACTGACGGTGAATTCATCAAAAGAAAATAACAAATTATGACTGTCCGGTTTTAACCAGGGCAACCGAGGGTCAAGAAACCTTGGGGTGGGACGCATGCTAGACAAAATACTCTAGATTGTTGGGTTTGGTGGCCTTTAATCCGTTGTCTAGTAGTTGGAGATCTACCGTCTAACTGGCTAATATTTTGGTCATAAATTTCTTTTAATGATGAGGTTATTGTTTTATTTACTTTATTTTAGCATTATTAGGTCTAATATTAGGCTTAATACTACTAAATAACAAGTGGAATTAGAAAATCTCTTGTGCAGAATGGGATGTGCCGTAGGAATTTAGCATCAAGATACCGGGCTTACCTCGTGGCCATTGGGCAGTGTGTGTCAGTGACACTTCGTACCTTTGGGTGGTCACAAAATAATCAACTTACTTGATTAATTCGATTAATTACAGAACCATTAATCAAGAAAAGGAGAGAGAACTTGAGGAAAAAGAAGGTGAAGAGCCCCCTGAAATTGATGCCGCAACAAATCGACGAACTCTTCTACAAAGAGAAGTTGTTCATCGAGATGGAAGACAGGATCATTCGTACAGTTTAAAAAGCAAAAATCGTGTCGTGTAAATACATGTCATTCCTTTTCTAGAATACAAGAAAGTCAAGGAGGCGGAACGTCTGAGTAGAATCGAAGTGGCGAAAGCAAACAACGAACTGATGGAGTGCAGTTGCTGCTTCGAGGACGAAGTGCTCTTGGAGGACATGCTGCAGTGCACGGACGGGCACTTGTTCTGCAGATCGTGCATCCGGCGTCACGCCGAGGTGCACATCGGCCAGGGCAATTACCACTTCCCGTGCCTTGACCCGTACTGCGAGCACGAGTTCCCGCCCGTCGTCCTGCAGAGTGTTTTACCACCCAATGTGTTTTCTAACGTCGTACGCAAGATGCAGGAGGAGGAGATCCGGCGCGCCGACATCCCGGATCTCGAGTCGTGTCCTCACTGCTCTTTCTGCGCCATCATTCCGGACGCGGACCTCAAGATCTTCCGCTGCCTCAACCCGGAATGTCTCAAAGTGACGTGCAGGTGACGTAAAAATGTAAAAAAGAATAAATTAAATGCTAATTTAGTTTATGAATGAAGGTTGTGCAAGGAACCGAACCACCTCCCGCTGCGCTGCGACGAGATTGAGCAGAGGCCGGAAGTGCAGTTCCGCACCTACGTAGAGGATCAGATGACGGACGCGTTGGTGCGCACGTGTCCCAAATGCAAGCGGCCCATCGTTAAAGAACACGGCTGCAACAAAATGACGTGCACGTGCGGCCAGATCTTCTGCTACGTGTGTCGCGAGGCCATCAAGGACTACACGCATTTCGACAACGGAAGGTGAGTTAATGATTGAAATGGAATGCCAATTAATGAATTAATGCAACTTCAGGTGTCCCAAATTCTCGAACGACGCCGAAATGCATCGGCTGGAGGTGGAGCAGGGCGCCAAGAAGGCGAAGCAAGAGTACATCGAGACGCATCCGGAAGCGCAGGCGGTCGAGTTGCGCCACGACCCGACCAAAACGCCGTTCGCGGCCGTGCAGAAGTCCCAGCAGCAGTACGCGCAAGGCTTCATGCCCATGGTCAACGGGCGTGGCCAAATCGCCTTCCAGCGACTCATGCAGCAGCAGCAAGCTCAAGCCCAAGCCCGACTGATGGTCGCCGCCAATGCCAATGCCATTATCCGACCAGTACAACCTGTGCCGAGGAATCCGCCCAGGCCTCCGCCCAGGACCATGCCCATGCTCTTGCCCAGACCCCCGCCGAGGGCCCTGCCAAGACTTCCGCTCTGGCCTCTGCTCAGGCCTCCGCCCAGGACTTTGCCCGTGCTCCCGCCCAGACCCCCACCGAGAACTCTGCTCAGGCCGGTTGCACCAGCGACACAAGCGGCGGACAACGCAGGTACTCGTCGTTTTGTTCGTGCGTCCAATTAACGACAACAATTCAATTTGACAGGCAACAAGAACAACCGGAAGAAGCGAGGCAACTCGTCGTCGTCGTCGTAATTCTTTTTTCTCTTTGGCATCCAAGGACGTTGTGAACACAAACATTCTTCATTGTTTGTTGTTTGAAATCGATGGATTGATTGATTGGTCGTCGTGTACATGAAAAGAAATTCTATTTTACTTCTCACTTTTATTTTAAATTCAGAATAAATGACCGTGAACTCGATTTGGAATTTGACTTTACAATTATTTTTTTTTTTTTTTTTTTTTTTTATTAAGAGAGACACTCCAGTGGAGTAGGATACAGGTTTATAAAAGAGCTTGTTGGTCTAATTGGTGTTTGCTTATACGCTTATGAAGGTGGCGACAGTGGAAACGACACTTTGAGGCAGCACAGTCAAAGACCGTATTGTATTTGTATTGATAAGATATGAAGTGCGTGGAACTCGTACATCGATTCAACAGCGTCCGAGTGCAAATGTAGCGACGAGCAAAATTGGTGTCGCTTGGAAGAGAATGTTTCGTACGCCTCCTGTCGCGTCGACGACTCCGACTCCGACTCCAGCGACGCTAAATCGCACGTCTTCTACTCCGACAACGACTTTGTTCTCAATAAAATCAAATAGACAAACGTAAAACGATAAATGGATGGACTGCTTTATTTACTAGACCTTTACTAACAAAACAACCTGCAACTAAAGAGAAGAAATCGAGCATCTTCACATTACATCATTAGACGTGTGACAAAAATAAACAATGTAAACATACAGTGTAGGCTGCGTAGCCCAGACATAGCACCGTCCGGACAGCTGTGTGGTCTGGACAGTTTGGAGGGCCTGATTTGGTCCCGCCCAATACCCAGCAATATTAAATCTCTTCTCCCGTCCGGACATTCCCCAGACCGGACAAGTTTCTGGGTCCCGTCCTATGTCCGGGCTACGCAGCCTACACTATATGTTAAATAAAGAAAAAGTGATTACAAAATTGGTGTTTTCAAATGGATTTGTTTACTTTGTGGCTCGAGAAAGCAGTTCGGTTTTTATCTTCGACTGGAAACATAGAGGCGCATATCGTTTTTGTTGGTCGAATGGTTGCGACCGATCGATCTACGTCTAGCGGTCCATCTGCCGACGAAATTCAACTTTGTATCAACAAACAATACAAACACAAATCAAACACAACGGCGCGAGTTCAGCGCGTGAGATTTCAAATTCATCTCATCGAGCCATGCAAGTTTCGCCTTTCATTTTCGAATGTCGGACGAAAAAGGCTAAGAGCCTTTCGGATTTTTTTAAAAAAAGAACACGAAATTAAATCAATAAAACCGGCGGTTTTATTGATTTAATTTGGTAGCAGCAAATTGTTTCAGGTATTTCTGAGTAATTAATTAAACTTCGGATAAATTTAATAACTGGCACTTAAAGTACATCCATTTCTGCAGTGCTCGGACGACCACTTGTTTGCACGACCACTTGTTCGCAGGACCCATGCAGGCGGAGATGCACCTGAGGCCAGGACAATTATGGTACCAGTTCCCATGCCTCGACCAGAGAGCGACTTTCCGCCCATCGTGCTGTAAAACGTTTTAGCGCCCAACGTGTTCTCCAACGTGGTGCGTAAGATTCAGGAGGAGGCGCGGGCACTGCTCCTTCTGTACCATCTTTCCGGACGCGGACCTCAAGATCTTCGGTGTCTCAACCAGGAATGTCTCAAAGTGACGTACAGGTGACGAAAACAGAAAAAAGAATAAATTAAATGCTAATTTCATTTGTAAATGAAGGTTCTGCAAGGAACCGAACCACCTCCCGCTGCGCAGCGACGAGATCGAGCAGAAACCTGAAGTGCAGTTCCGCACGTACGTCCAGGACCAGATGACGACTCGTTGGTGCGCACGTGTCCTCGGTTCAAGCAGCGCATCATCAAAGAACACGGCCGCAACTGGATGATGCGCACGTGCGGCCACGTGTGTCGCGAGGCCATCAAAGACTACACGCATTTCGAGAACGGAAGGTGAGTTAATGATTGATGAGTCACAAAAGTTAATCGATCTCATTTCAACTCACTCGTCAGTTGTCCTCAAATCCCCAACGACGTGGCTGGAGGTGCAGGAGACAAGACGGAGCAGTGCGTTTTATTTATTCCTTTTTTTTTAAGTCACCTGCACGTCACTTTAAGACATTCCGGGTTGAGGCAGCGAAAGATCTTAAGGTTTGCGTCCGGAATGATGGCGCAGAACGAGCAGTGAGGACACGACTCGAGATCCCGGATGTCGGCGCACCGAATTTCCTCCTTCTGCATCTTGCGCACGACGATAGAGAACACGTTGGGCGCTAAAACACTCTGCAGCACGTTGGGCGGGAACTCGTGTTCGGAGTACGGGTCGAGGCACGGGAACTCTTACTTGTCCTGGCCGATGTGCACCTCGGCGTGGCGCCGGATGCCGGTTGCGCGGAACAAGTGGCCGTCGAAGCACTGATGCATGTCATGGATGATCAGCAATTGCACGTCATCAGTTCGTTCTTTGCCTTCGCCGTTGCGATTTTTATCTGGCGCTCCGTTTCTTTGTACTTTTTAAATTCTAGAAGTGGAATTAAATGCCATTACATGCCACAATTTTTGTTTTTTAAAAGCTACACTCGTTTTATTCTGTCTTCCATTTCGATGAACAATTTCAATGAGGTGTCCGATAAGTCCGACTTACTACGCACGTGTCCCGGGTGCAAACGCCGTATCATCAAAGAGTACGGCTGCAACATGATGACGTGCACGTGCGGCCAACAGTTCTGCCACATGTGTTGCGCGCCCATCTGAGGCCACATTCATTTCGGGATCGCAAGGTGAGTTAATGACTCACAAAAGTTAATCAATTTCATTTAAACTCACTCGTCAGGTGTCCTCATTTCTCCAACGACAATGAACTGCATCGGCTGGAGGTTCAGGAGAGCGCCAAGAAGGCAAAGCAAGACTACCAAGAGACGCATCCAGAAGAGCGGGCGTCGGAGCAGAGGCACGACCCGGCCCAAACGCCGTTCGCGGCCGTGCAGAGGCAGCAGCGGCTGTACGCGCACGGCGCCATGCCCATGCTTAACGAGCAAGAACAGATCGTCTTCCCCAACCAGCAGCAGCGTGCAGCAGCAGGGTGCCTTAGCCATTCAACTTGCCTTTGCCTTTTAATTTTTGGTGACCCGCACCGAGGCTCCCACCGGTAATACCTGCTCCAGACCCTTTTCTTTTTGACAACTTGCGCCGAGGCCACGTCGTCGTCGTCGTAGTGATTGTTATTAATTAAACAAAAAGCAAAAATTAATTATTATTATTTATTATTGTAGTTTGAAATACAAAGAAAATACAATACTTTATAAAATAAGAATAAATTGCGAGTGAACCCGGTTGAAATTTGACAAAATTTTTTCAAGAATTGTCGAGAATTCCTTCATTTCTGAGGTTCCTGAAGTTCAACGTTTTGTTTTCTATCAATTCGGAGGACAATCCGCTGATTGCAGTTGAATTCATTCTTCTGCTTATTTGGATCAGACGAAACTAAAATTATTATAAATTAAAAAAACGTCCCCTTGAAACTTCTCTGCACCTCACAATGAATAATAAAATGCGAGACGTTGCACAAGATCCTTCCAGAATGCGCGAGTCTGTATTAGGACGTATTATCGTTCGTGTCCACTGGGATCATGTTCTTGAGCCAAGTGATGGTGAGTGGAGGATCGCCCAATTGGCCGGCACCTAAAACGCGCCTCTTCACCTTTCTTCACCCAGTAGTCCTCAGGACGAACCATAATTTCTAGAAACCCATCAGGCAACTATTTTACTATCAGAATATACAAATAAATTAATAAATTTAAATTTAAATAAATTTAAAATTTAGGAGTACATATGATTTATAATTGCGCACGGCGCGCACGGCCTCTCCGCTTCCGTTCGCGGCGACGAACTCGATACGTATCTCTTTCCGCGTTTCGTGCACGAGCATCAAGCGTAGAAGCGAGCCTTGCGGCGTTTTG
Source organism: Strigamia acuminata (assembly GCA_949358305.1). Taxonomy (NCBI): domain Eukaryota; kingdom Metazoa; phylum Arthropoda; class Chilopoda; order Geophilomorpha; family Linotaeniidae; genus Strigamia; species Strigamia acuminata. Next base: position 34,252,148 of record OX442314.1, read on the forward strand.
ACGACCGTTTCGCGGCCATAGCTGCTGTTCATGCGCCAATTGATTTGCGGGTTCGGGTCGCTGGTGGCTGAGTGGAAGGAATCCGCCGCGCCAACGTTGGCCACCGTCCGGTTCATCAACCGTACTACGAGACGAGCTGTGGTGCCTGTGCGGTGAGTGCATCCATCGCTAATAATACCGTAGCCAAGTGTAGACAAAAACAAATTATGATTTAAATGATTATACCATTTATTTCTGCTCCATAAAAACAACAAACATTACATAAAATACCGTAAGTATAATTATAAACGAACAAACAAACTGCATTGACAAAAAAAAAATGCACCTATGAATAAAAAAAATGCCATTCCAGGCACAAAAACATGTATTTTTGTTGTAAAGCCAAAAAAAAAAAGGAACAAGAAAATATGATTAAAAATGAAGAAAAACGACAAAATGTGGTTTAAAATGACAATTTTTTTTTTAAATTAAGAAAAAATGCAAAGTGTGGTGAATGAAGAGAAATGGCAATATGCGATTCAGATAGAAATAGAAAAATTAGAGAAAAATGACAAAATCTTTTTTTTTAAATGATTAAACACAAAATGTAAATTTAAAAAACTTAAAAACACATAACTTGGAATATACAAAAAATAATTAATTTTGTTTAACGAGCTTGAACAATTTTCCAGATTTGCACGCACTGGCAACAGGTTTTAAATGTTTTCTGCACTTTTTAAACGTGGATACAAGCGAGAGAAATATTACAATTTAACAGGTCTATGTTGGCTTTTTAAATTTCCATTTCGATTGCTAGAATAAGCACAGAAATGTAATGTGAGTTTTTTTTCCTGTGTGGGTTAATAGATGACTTTTTAAATTAAAATTTTGATTAGTAGAATAATCACACAAATGACACTTGAATGGTTTTTCTCCTGAATGGGTTAATAGATCATCTAATAACCCATTCAGTAGAAAAACCATTCAAGTGCCATTTGTAAATGGCAGTTGAATGGTTTGTCTCCAGTGTGGGTTAATAGATGTCTTTCTAAATGTTCACTACAATAAGCACACAAATGGCACTTGAATTGTTTTTCTCCGATGTGAATTCGCATGTGGACAGTCATGCTTGTTTTCATCCAAAAGGAAAGTGAACATATTTGACATTTGAAAGGCTTTTCACTCGTGTCCCATCACACCGATTGCAACAATAAGCTTGAAATTGTATGCTAATGATTCTGAAATTTAAAGAATAACAATTAATTAATTAAGTTGAAATATGCAACCTTGTAACATAATTCGCCAGTTCGTTAATAATACGGTACTCTGAACAGAAAAAAAGAATCCTACAGTTGCAAATCTTTACACTTTAAAAATCGTTTTGTCGTGACAGCTATTATTAAATTTGTTGCAACCAAAATTTTTATTAAAATAGGTGACAACCAACGACTAAGTTACTAGACAAAATTAGTTTGTTGCATGTATTTGGTTGGTTGAACTAATTAAATCTGTTAAATGAAATCTGCAGAAAATAACTAGACGTGTTCTTATTCGGTACGAAATAGTTTTATTGACAACCAAAATCTTTGGTTTAATCAACTAAATTTATACGTGAGTTGACTAAACACCCACCAAATACATTTTTTTAGTTGCCACAACACACACAGTTTATCGAGTGCACTCTGGTGGTTTTATCCACATGATCACCATGGCTCAGTGAACAAACTTTCCGCCACAATCTTTAAATAATGTCCAAATATTTTGTCAAGTCATTTTGTTTACCTGATTAAAAAGAATGCGGTCGAAAGGAGTCCTGGTGGGCAAAGATCGAATTCAATTCCACGAGTTAGGCCTACCGTACGAAGCACGAAAATGGGAATAAACAAATTTAGATAATTTCTCAAAAAGAAAATTTATAGACTCCATTTACCTTTAGCAATCGTCTGCTACCATTTTTGTAGTGTTTAGCAACTTCGACACCTTTCAAACGAAATAAAATTGCGTTTAATCGTGCGCGAGAAAAGTGTGATACATCAAACTAGAAAAAGACAAAGATATTGGCGGTTGCCGTAGAAACTACCGTAGTGCATAGTAACAGAAGCGAGTCGTAATAACGCTGCAGTCCAATCACAATGCAGGAAAGAATTGCACATTCTTTCAAAAAAAATTCTCGAATTTGTCAAAATAAGTTATGGTACATGAAACTTAATTTTCCCAAATTGTTTAAGAAAAAATTTAATTTTCGCAACTTTTCCAAAATTTTTTTCCAAATTTTCTCAAAAAGTTTTAATAAATTTGAGAATTTTTGTAAATCATGTCACTTACGTGAGATTTTCGTGATCCATCGCTTGTCCATGTAATAAGTTGGCTAAACGTGACACTATTTTTTCAAACTAGTAATGATTTATTCATTAGTTTTGTTCTTTTTGTTGCCGGGTTAATTTTGGCATAATGCTTATCTTCCTGGATCTTAATAAAAATATGCTCATTTTGTTCGTCTCAGCGAGCTGATTCCGAATATGTATGGTAGAAGGGCCAAAAGTGTGCGCAAATGCCTGAAAAACGAGTTTGAAAGTTAGGACTTAGGTCTGTGCCTAGACTCCAAACTTCGAATTGAAATTGTGCAACAACCACGCACAGGATATGCCCCAAAATTTTTTTACAACTTCCCTGACTCATCCTTAACCCACCCAACAAGTTTCAAGACCTCGCACCTTCTGATAGTTGAGTTACTCACTCCCAAACATAGCTACTTTTCCCGAAATAGCACCCGACTTCAACCACCCATTACACCGGAACCATACAGAAGAAACTTTCCAAACTTTTTTTACAACTTCCTTGACTCCTCCTCAACACACCCAACAAGTTTCAGGACCTAGCACTTTCTGATACTTGAGTAACACACTCACAAACTTAGCAACTTTTTTCGAACATTGAAACTTTTTGAGAAATCGCACCCGACTTCAACCACCCATTACACCGGAACCATACAGAAGAAACTTTCCAAACTTTTTTTACAACTTCCTTGACTCCTCCTCAACACACCCAACAAGTTTCAGGACCTAGCACCTTCTGATACTTGAGTAACACACTCCCAAACTTAGCAACTTTGCTCGAACATTGAAACTTTTTCAAAAATCGCACCCGACTTCAAACAGCCATTACACCGGAACCATACAGAAGAAACTTTCCAAACTTTTTTTACAACTTCCTTGGCTCCTCCTCAACACACCCAACAAGTTTCAGGACCTAGCACCTTCTGATACTTGAGTAACACACTCCCAAACTTAGCAACTTTGCTCGAACATTGAAACTTTTTCAAAAATCGCACCCGACTTCAAACAGCCATTACACCGGAACCATACAGAAGAAACTTTCCAAACTTTTTTTACAACTTCCTTGACTCCTCCTCAACACACCCAACAAGTTTCAGGACCTAGCACCTTCTGATACTTGAGTAACACACTCCCAAACTTAGCAACTTTGCTCGAACATTGAAACTTTTTCAAAAATCGCACCCGACTTCAAACAGCCATTACACCGGAACCATACAGAAGAAACTTTCCAAACTTTTTTTACAACTTCCTTGGCTCCTCCTCAACACACCCAACAAGTTTCAGGACCTAGCACCTTCTGATACTTGAGTAACACACTCCCAAACTTAGCAACTTTGCTCGAACATTGAAACTTTTTCAAAAATCGCACCCGACTTCGAACAGCCATTACACCGGAACCATACAGAAGAAACTTTCCAAACTTTTTTTACAACTTCCTTGACTCCTCCTCAACACACCCAACAAGCTTCAGGACCTAGCACCTTCTCATACTTGAGTTACTCACTCACAAACATTTGAAATTTAAACAAAATACTTAGTTACAATTATTTCTTAGTTTAGAGCAATAAAGGTTTATTTCAAATTAAAAAATGACTGTTACACATACAATTTATTTTTTTTTATCTAGCACATCCTTCAGTGAAAGAATGGTCATAGAAAATTGATTTTCGCATTCTGTGATCATGTTTCCATCATTTTCCCATTGCTCTTTGGCAGCAACGACATAGTTAATGGTAGTACTGTTTGAAGTCGGGTGCGATTTTTGAAAAAGTTTCAATGTTCGAGCAAAGTTGCTAAGTTTGGGAGTGTGTTACTCAAGTATCAGAAGGTGCTAGGTCCTGAAACTTGTTGGGTGTGTTGAGGAGGAGTCAAGGAAGTTGTAAAAAAAGTTTGGAAAGTTTCTTCTGTATGGTTCCGGTGTAATGGGTGGTTGAAGTCGGGTGCGATTTCTCAAAAAGTTTCAATGTTCGAAAAAAGTTGCTAAGTTTGTGAGTGTGTTACTCAAGTATCAGAAAGTGCTAGGTCCTGAAACTTGTTGGGTGTGTTGAGGAGGAGTCAAGGAAGTTGTAAAAAAAGTTTGGAAAGTTTCTTCTGTATGGTTCCGGTGTAATGGCTGTTTGAAGTCGGGTGCGATTTTTGAAAAAGTTTCAATGTTCGAGCAAAGTTGCTAAGTTTGGGAGTGTGTTACTCAAGTATCAGAAGGTGCTAGGTCCTGAAACTTGTTGGGTGTGTTGAGGAGGAGTCAAGGAAGTTGTAAAAAAAGTTTGGAAAGTTTCTTCTGTATGGTTCCGGTGTAATGGCTGTTTGAAGTCGGGTGCGATTTCTCAAAAAGTTTCAATGTTCGAGCAAAGTTGCTAAGTTTGGGAGTGTGTTACTCAAGTATCAGAAGGTGCTAGGTCCTGAAACTTGTTGGGTGTGTTGAGGAGGAGTCAAGGAAGTTGTAAAAAAAGTTTGGAAAGTTTCTTCTGTATGGTTCCGGTGTAATGGCTGTTTGAAGTCGGGTGCGATTTTTGAAAAAGTTTCAATGTTCGAGCAAAGTTGCTAAGTTTGGGAGTGTGTTACTCAAGTATCAGAAGGTGCTAGGTCCTGAAACTTGTTGGGTGTGTTGAGGAGGAGCCAAGGAAGTTGTAAAAAAAGTTTGGAAAGTTTCTTCTGTATGGTTCCGGTGTAATGGCTGTTTGAAGTCGGGTGCGATTTTTGAAAAAGTTTCAATGTTCGAGCAAAGTTGCTAAGTTTGGGAGTGTGTTACTCAAGTATCAGAAGGTGCTAGGTCCTGAAACTTGTTGGGTGTGTTGAGGAGGAGTCAAGGAAGTTGTAAAAAAAGTTTGGAAAGTTTCTTCTGTATGGTTCCGGTGTAATGGGTGGTTGAAGTCGGGTGCGATTTCTCAAAAAGTTTCAATGTTCGAAAAAAGTTGCTAAGTTTGTGAGTGTGTTACTCAAGTATCAGAAAGTGCTAGGTCCTGAAACTTGTTGGGTGTGTTGAGGAGGAGTCAAGGAAGTTGTAAAAAAAGTTTGGAAAGTTTCTTCTGTATGGTTCCGGTGTAATGGGTGGTTGAAGTCGGGTGCTATTTCGGGAAAAGTAGCTATGTTTGGGAGTGAGTAACTCAACTATCAGAAGGTGCGAGGTCTTGAAACTTGTTGGGTGGGTTAAGGATGAGTCAGGGAAGTTGTAAAAAAATTTTGGGGCATATCCTGTGCGTGGTTGTTGCACAATTTCAATTCGAAGTTTGGAGTCTAGGCACAGACCTAAGTCCTAACTTTCAAACTCGTTTTTCAGGCATTTGCGCACACTTTTGGCCCTTCTACCATACATATTCGGAATCAGCTCGCTGAGACGAACAAAATGAGCATATTTTTATTAAGATCCAGGAAGATAAGCATTATGCCTTAATTTTAGACGCCAAGCAGAGACCGGTTGGAACCAGTAATGGTGGCCACACGTTGAACTACCGAACCGAGTTGTGGTTGAACAAACAATGGAAACATGTGTTAAATAAAACAAAGACTGATTAGAAACTTTGCTTTAAAATTGATTTGTTTACTTTGTGGCTCTGTGCTTCACGGAGTCCGAGCTGTTTAGTTTTTAATTCCAACTGGAAAGAAACATGGCGGAGCATCTCGTTCTTGTTGGTCGAATGGTTGCGCATCATCATGGAGCACGGCTGTGACTTTGTTTATCTCAAGTGAAATTTATAGTGGTTCATCATTTATTTAATTCGATATTCTACTCCTTAAAACTCGAGCTTCACTTTGTGACGATTCTACTTTTGGCTGAATAATTAGCCATTACAAGAGATAAATCGGTTTAGACAAGACATTTCTACAACTAGAAATAACCTAACCGAGATAAGCTACGGAAGTCTGTACAACGTGAATATGTGATCAAATATAACAACTTACGATTTTGTGTGATATAATTACATGTTTATTAACATTACAACTGGAGTTGGGGTTCTGGATAAGTGTAACGGCGGCTACACTGGTTGAGGTTCCGGGCGATGCTGTTCGAGTGGTGCGGCTGACTTTGCGGCATCGTCACAGTTAGCGCTACGGAGACGTATTCGGTCCCGCAGCTCGGATATCTATTAATACGAAGAGTCCTTCGTATTCGGTCGGGAATATTCATTAGAATATTCCATATTTAATTCAACAAAACAATATTAGTGTAATATAACAAATGAATTGTTATATTGTTATTCTATGGGCGGGGACAGTCACGACAGTCGAGGGGACCATCGCGGGAGTTGTTGAAGCTCCATCCGCCAGCATGCCTTACGACGACAAGATCTCGTGATCAGGCGCCGGGTATTTGTTTTCTGCGACGAGTCGCTTTCAGTGGTACCAACCACTGGGTAAACAGTTCCTGGGGGACTACCAGATCGGCATTACCAATACCCGAGTGTTTGTTTAGCGCAAGGTATGAATGCAATTGCTCACGGGCCACCAACCCGGTGCGTCGCCTGTGAATAAGGCTTTTACCGACCTCGGACAAGTCTTGCCCACTTAACGGAAGGGCCAATGCACTGCATCGGAACCCTGGGAAAACAGTTTGCCCATATTTGTTAAACGAGTTCGACTTCTCGTATATGTGCTCTGGCAGAGCATCTGACCTATGATCGGAGAATCTCGCAAATAGATGCGACTATCACCGATCATATAATTTGACATTTGTTTAACGGGTTAGTCATTCCCGTGCATGAGCGATATACTAAGCCACCGTATGAAATCCTACTGTCCCTTAGAACAGCTGGCTAACACTACGGGGCCATTTCATGTGTGAAACATGTCTATTACCGGAGTTAGCCTTCCCGAAAGGGCCCTACAACAAGCAATAACAAACTAGTAATAATACTATTTGTGGAGAGCTGAGGAGGCCTGATGTGTCGATAAAGAAAGTGAGATCCAACGATAACAACTTATCAATACAAACAATATAAACATATTCAGAATCAAGCCAAGGGGGGAGCTCGTGAGAACCAGAGCTTATATGGTTCTAGAGAACAATCAGATTGGCGACAGCCAATCAGGTGTCTGAATCGATGGATTCGTGGATCACTAGTCCGGACCTAATATTGAACTGGGTCCAGAAGAGTCCGATTGGTCATCTTCAACAGGTAAGTAAAACCGGATATTGATTCGATAGAATCAATATCTCAAGTAAATAATACTTAGCTTAGTCCAATAAAATACTGTATATTTTATTCGCAACGTTATATTAATTCTTTAATATAACTCGCAACTTTATCGAGTTTAAACTGCGCGCGTTAGACAAACAGCGCCATCTAGTGTGAACATTGGATAATACGGTTTTATAACCGTCACACATCCCCCGGTGACAAGCATAGAGTTTCCAACTCTTTAATTGTCATTCTTAATATCTTAAGAAATGTTCACCAAATTCTATTGAATTGTTATACTCAACTCGTACTCTATTTTAATTTATTTAAAATTAATCAACTACTTTCTTTCAGAAACAGCGTAGACGATTAGACTAATCGGCTTTCCCGCACAGCACATCTCCCGGTTGCCAAGCAACGAAATGAACTCGTCCGAACTCGTTCTCATGTTCGACAGCGCGGATTTCAAAGGAAATCTTAACTTCTCTGATCAAAATAAACTTCTCCGTAGTTTATATAATTCAGATGAGACATTAAATAAATTTATGCAAATTTTATTTATCAAATCTAAACTACGAATCATTCTTTATTACGGTTGTTATAAAAATGAAAACTGACTTCAACTCGAAGTCTTTTAAAACTTTGATCAAAGTGAAAACAAAACACACAAATCTTTATGTAATTCAAACACATCTAATTATGAAAATAATCAAGATCAACAACATAAATTGAATTCAAACTTGAATCCAATTTTCAAAATTAACTTATTCTTAGGAATATTAATAATTAGCTCAAAAATCTTCAAACATTTAAACAAATTATTCTTAATTCGGAAATAAACGAAATCACACTTGAAAACACAACAAACAACACTTGGCATATTTTAAATTTAAAATATCCACTCGGAAAAAACAAATGTTTAACTTCTATTCTTTCTTCTCGACGTTGGTCGACTTCTCAACAGGTTTCTCGACTTCAGTCGAGGTTAGGAAATCTGAAGATTCTTCAGTTGCCTCAGTGGAGGCGGCGGAAAATACTGCTTCCTCGGGTTTTTCCACTTCCGCCGGACTCGGCGGAGGGAACGGCAAATCTTCAAAAAGATCAGCCACGAAGTCGACGATAGAAATCGGATTCTCCTCGGCATCCTCGTACTTCGACTCGTCGGAAACATCCGACTTGGCCACTGGAGGAACCTCCGGTTTTTTACCTTGCTCCGACACAATCTTCTGGAGCCGACGGGCTCGTCCTCGAGCGACGATGTTTTGTCGCTGCTCCTGGGCAATTGCTTTAGCTCTGTCCAGTGTAAGGCATCCTCGTCCACGAGACATGGTTCTCGGACGAGTTACCACTTCTTCCTCGACGCTCTCAACCTCTTGCACCGTTTCGTCCGAAATTTCCGACACATTCGATGAGGGCGGATGTCGAAAGGCTTCGACCGTCAGTCCTGCATTGGCAGCGGCTCTTTCCTTCGTGAGGAACCTGGGGTCGATGTAAACGGCTTCTCCTCGCGCGTTGAGAAACACGCGACAAATTGGGCAGTGAGCCCAACATCTCTTCTCGTTAGGCTTCATCCCCTTCACGACATGGGGTTCCACCTCCTTGCGCCAGGGCTCTGAGCGCGGTCGCACCTTCGTGCCTCGGCAGTTGGGGCATCTCATAAGAGAAGAGCCGGCGGAAGCACCGCAACACCAACCACAACCAACACAAAATGGACAGATGGTCTCCGTCGCTTGGTCGGTGACAATATTGTCGTGGGGAATTCCCTGCGCAATATCCCGCGCACACTGCTCACGGCGCTTTTGGGCCGCCTCGTCCTTCTTCTTGGCTTTATAAGCCATGCGCTGCGCGTTGGGACGGGCCGTCGACGCGGGCAGCCGAAAAGCTCCTGGCGGAGGTTCCGTCCATCCAGACGAGGAGGCAGACGACTCTGCTCCGGCGGGAATCCATCCTGGATTCGCAGCTACAGTGGTAACTGGGGCACTAACAACGGAAGTATTCGCGACGATTGGCGGAACACTTGCTACGGGTGGCTGGAACACTGGCGTGTGTGGAGCCAACGGGACACTGATGACGTTAGTCGGTGGGTGTACTACTTGCGCGAGCGGGGCCAACTGGGCCACTGGAACTGACTCGGAAATTGTCAGCTGCGCACCTATTCCAGGAAAGACTTCCGTTGGCAATGGAGCATTTGTTTGCATATCGTGCGGAAGACATTCCGGGTGCGAGCCAATCCAATTCAGCGCGGCTAATTGAAGCGGCGTCAGGTTGAACGTCGGCACAGGTGCAATTTGTTGCAACCTCATCAAATTCCGTTCGGCGGAACGACGCTGTTCCCCCTCTGTTGAGGTGGATGAGCTGGAGCTGGAACTTCGTCGATGCCGACGATGGCTTCGTTTAGAATGGTGTTTATTCGAACCCATTCTAAAATAGAATAAATCATTTATTAAAATAATTTTCACTTCAAACTCCCAAAATTCTTTGTATTCAAAAAAATTGTAAACTACGTTCGTAACAACTTCGTGTAAACCGAGTTATTTATAACTTGTATCACATGGCACTTAATGACTCATGTCCCCTTGTGTTTACGACAAGAGAATAGACTCGCCCGAAGGATTTTTTCAAAATCGCAACTTGTTGAGTTTTCTCTCGAAAATTCTTTTTAGCTATCTTTTCAATAGAAACTCTAGTTCTGAATAATTAATTATTCCATTCCACGTGTGAGTGAAAATAAAATACCGAATAAACTTTGGTTGATAATTTATTACGAATAAAAATTACCCAAGCCTCGACCGCGACTTAATTTAAATTAGTGCTACTACGCTTAAAATAACAACTACTTGTCTAAATTCAAGCCATCTAATTCATTCGATAGAATAATAAATTTCCCCGCTAAATTAGCTAAGTCACGTTTTATAACTACACGTGAATTTTCCCAGTTTTAGTCAAAACTTTTATCGGGACGCCGTATACAAGTGTTACGAACATTTTTACAACTCTTTTGAAGAAAGAATTCAAGATTTACTTACGTAATTATCGTTTTAGGAATTCCTAAATTTCCGCAAACTCTCACTTAATGGATAAGTCCGTTCGTTTAAATCTTTCTCGACGTGCGAAGAAAAGGTAGAGACGAGTAGACCGGTGTCCACGTGTTGAAGTGTGTGTGTGCAATGAACCCTGGGATTTTTATCCCCTTTTAATCGGGTTCGAGGTTTAATCGCACTTCGATAATCACGTGTCTTCGTGAGAAGACGAGATCACTTGTTTCAAGTAAATCTTCGTATTTTTTAATAATAAAAAAATACCTGCATATCTCAAATAAAGTCAATCAAAGAGATAATCTATCGAAACTAATTAATTTCGATACAAATTTATATTTTAATATAAATCTGACGAGGATGTGTGTTTATTATGTCCCCCGGTGTTGAGATTATAAATCACTACACGAATTTAGACATGTAAATAAGCACACACCAAGTTTTAAATAACACTTTATTAAATCCTAGATAACTTTGAGATTTTTATCTCATTGTTGATAAGGCTTCCTAAATACTGCCGTAATATTTCGCACGAAATTTTCATCTGAATATTTCGGATTTGGGACTCGTTCTCTTCGAGGACGCGTGCTAGTTCGTTCAACTAGTTTCTGGGGTTTACGTGGTTTGCGAGGAGGTTTCTCTAGAGGTTCTCCTCGTTCCACTGCTGCTTTCTTTTCTACAGCAATTAATCGCTGTCGATGTCTATGTTTAGACTTTTCTTGTACAGATTTTTTGGTCTGTACTTGTGGCGAGTCGGATAATTCCATCGGAACTTCCGTAGGAGTTTCAGGAATTATTTCCTCTTGAGCAGGTGGTGACGGAAGTTCATTACTTTCGTCCATCCATTTAGGATTTTCCTGATCTGTATTTGAAGCAGTTTTCTGCCCTATTTTCCAAGTTTCAATTGGATATAACGGCGTATAAGGATATAAAGCCTTAATGTTCACTGATTTTTCTATTGAACCATCAGCAAGTTTGCGTAATTTATACGCGCTACCTGGAAGGATTTCGACAATCTCCCAAGGACCGTCCCGCTTCTCAGCAAGACCTGCGGAGATCTTTTTGTCTGCGCACGAGAGAATGTGAGTTTGTTTCCAAACTAAATCTCCAATTTCGAATTCAACAATTGTGAACTTTTGTTCGTGAATCTTACGATGTCTTTCGTAATTCAATTGAATTCTTCGGTGCATCTCTTGATGCGCTCTACGTAATATGTCAAGTAATTCTCGAACATACTTCTCAGGGTTATGCTTGTCAAATGGATTGGCATGCCTGAGAATTCTCGGATCGAAAGGTAGGGTAACAATTCTCCCCGTATTAAGCAACATCGGTGTCGAATTCGTTGCAGCCGATTTATTATTACGAATTACAAATGCAAATTCGTCTAAATATCGCGGCCATTGGGTGTGCACATCCGTGTAAATTGCCAATAAAATCTTAATGTCCCTGTTGGCTCTCTCTGTCGGGTTAGCCTGAGCATGATAAGTGCTCGTATGAGCCGGTCGGATATGATAAGTTTCGCAATATTCATTATAAATATCTGAAACGAATTGTTTCCCATTATCACTAACAATCTTTTTTGGGTGACCCCAACGATTTGCAACAGATCTTAATTCTTGAACGCAATTAGTGCTCGTGGCTTTGGTTAAAGCTTTAATCTCTACAAATTTAGTACAGTTGTCAATTATGACGAAGACGTACTGGTTTTGGGATCTCCCAGCTGGTTTTGGCCCCATTAAGTCCATATTAATATGTTCCCAAGGGTTGGTCATGTTATGAGGTACGTAAGGACCTGCACGCTTTTTCTGCTGATCCGGTTTGTATTGACTACAATGTGGGCAGCTTTTAACGTAATTTCTTACGCTTCGGCTCATTCCTGGCCAGTAGTAAATCAATCGAGTCTTCTCGAGAGTTTTACTCATGCCTGCGTGGCCGCTCAAGGGGTGACCATGACAGGCGAAAAGCACTCGCTTTATGAGTGAACTGGGAACAACCGCTTTGAAGCCATTACCAGAGTCGTTGAGCTCTTCTTCAAATGAAGGATTAAAGAAAATGATCATTTGATCGCCATCATCTTCCTTTTTGTCCAAACAATAGTTTCTAACTTTGTTTTTCCATTCTTTTATTTCCGATTTCGGAATTCCAACAATTCTGTCGAATAAAAGATACTCTCGAATGCGTTTACATTCAGTGTCGACTAACTGCGCATCAATTATTTCCCTTCTTGTAGGTGGGACTTCTTTTATCACATCAGTGAGAGCACTATACAAAGTTTCTTGTATCTCCTCCCCCTCCCTTTCTTCAGAATATTCTTTAGAATTTTCTGAAAAATGGACACGAACATTTGCTAAATATTCTGACCTTCCTGGAGCACGATTCAAAGAAATCGAAGGATTGCCGTCCCATTCTGGCCAATACTGATTTATTTCGATGGGTTCCACATGATCACGAAGAGGAATGTCTTCCTCTCCTAATGGAGCTCTTGAAAGTGCGTCTGCAACTTGGTTATAAGCACCCCTTCGAAATACAATCTTGAAAGCACCACATTGGATTCTTAAGGCCCATCGACCAAATTTTCCAGATGGCTCAGGCGTTCGCATAAGCCATTTTAATGCTTCAGCATCTGACTCGAGTGTAAAAGTACCATATTCTAAATATGGTTTAAAACGATCAATAGCCCACACGACTGCGAGGCATTCGAGTTCTGGCGTTGTGTAACGCTTCTCCGCTCCTCTCAGTACTCTGCTTGCGTAAGCTACAGGTCTGGGTGCCGTGCCCGTTTTCTTTTTGTCTTTATCTAAAAGATCAACATCTTGGCAGATGACAGCTCCTAAGCCTTCGTGGGATGCGTCAGTCATGACTACGAAAGGTTTGGACATGTCTGGTTTGTGCAGACAATTGTCGTTACAAAGCAGCGCTTTAATTTTATTAAAAGCTTCAGTTTGAGCATCTCCCCATTCAAATGGAGTTTTCTCATTCATCATACATGTGTATGGCGCAGCAATGGCTCCGTGATTAGGAACGAACTTCCTGAAGAAGTTTGTCATTCCATGAAACCGTTGAATGTCTTTAGCACATGTTGGAGTCGGAAATTTCATAATTGCAGAAATTTTATCGGGATCTCCATATAAACCGTCAGGTTTAATCCAATGTCCTAAGAACTTAAGTTCTGTTCTTCCAAAACGAGATTTCGCTTTATTGATCGTCATATTAGCTTTATTACGCTTTTCCAACACGTCTCGGACATGAATGAGATGTTCATCCCAAGTATTCGAATAGACAATTACGTCGTCTAAATAAACTAACGCGTAGTTTTGCAATGCTGAGCCTAAAACGCCTTCCATCAATCGTTGGAAAGTGCAAGGAGCATTACAAAGTCCAAATGGCATTCGCACAAATTGATAAGGGCCATTTGGCGTATAAAAAGCCGTCTTTGGACGATCTTCTTTACACATCTCGACTTGGTAATAACCTTTGACAAGGTCAATGGATGTGAAATACCTTCCTGGTCCAGTATTATGCAAGAGCAGATCTATACTAGGCATCTGAATCACATCTAATTCGGTGATTGCATTCAACCACCTGTAGTTGATACACATTCTGTACGTACCATCAGGTTTCGCAACAATTACAGGATGGCTAATGAATGGCCCAGTGGCCTTTTCAATTAGTCCATCTTGTTCTAGTTCAGCAACTAATTTGGACATAATGGCTCTCTTGGCCGGATTGTACATGCGGTACTGCATTCTGGGCAATGAATGCCCTTCTTTGAATTTAATACGATGTTGAGTAACATTCGTACATCCAACTTGGTCATGAAATACATTAGATACTGCATTGACCACTTCTCGAAGCGCTAGGCGCTGTTCAGGAGTGCAATCACTACCTTCGACTAACTTCTCATCCCATTCTAAAACGGGTGCATCAGATAATTCAGTTGAATCAGCAACTGACGCAAGTTCTTCTAAATATTCGAAAGTAATTCGATTTAGCGGTGCCATTGCAAAGTTATCCTCTTCTGACACATAAGGGGCGGACCAAGTAGGTTTATCAGCACAAGAGAACTCTTGGAGATGTGGATGTGTACTAATCTTTTGTCGACGCATGAAATTGTGTCCAAGTATTAATCCACAGACTCGTTTGGCTAAAACGATGAAATTCATCGGCGTGCATTCATCAGCCCACTGTACGCACAAAGTTATTTGTCCGACTGGTTTGTGCGCTACACCTACAGCATTAACCAACATGTTTCTGGGTGCTTCTTGTAAAAAATCAGGCAGAGCTTGAGTTTCTGACAAAAGCTGTTCCCCAATATAACATTGAGAAGCTCCTGTGTCCATGAGCGCATTGTAGGTGAGCCCACCAATTGTGACTTTCATTCGAGGATCGTCTTTATTATTACCCAAAGTAATATTGTGCAAATTATTGCTCCCGATGACTCTGTTGAGTCGTCTAGGTCTACAAAATTTCTTCGTGTAACATTTATGTGGAAACAATGTCAAGCTCATGAATTGCTCCGTCATCTTTTGTAGATTTTCATCTACTCCACCGCTATGACTAGTGGCTTCTTCTAGAAACGTAGTTTCCACGTCCATAAACAACGAGTCCGACATAGCATCAGCTATTTCTGGGGGCTGAATGAGTCCTTCATCCCCCGGATCTAGTTTTTTGCACTAGAATCAGTCGAATCGTTAGATTCAGGTTTAGCCAATTGTTTGACTATCTCAGCTAATTGATTAGTGAGCGTCGACTGCAGTTTATTCTCAAAATTATTAAATTTGGAATCAAGTTTCACATCTAGTGTCGCATCCAACACTTCTTGGGTTACCCAATTAGGTTTACGCTTAGCAGAGGGATCCAAAGTTGGATTATCTGGGGTATTTCGCTTCTGAATGTCTTCAGACTTAAAATTCGAACGGGGTTTTAAATCTGGACACTCTCGTCGGAAATGTCCGGGTTTCTTACAATTAAAGCAAACCATTTGTCCCCTCCTGTTGGGGTCTACTACACCATTTACTGCGTAAATTAGTTCACATTCTTCGGGTAACTCATCTGTACAGAAATTAATCTGTTCATCTGATTCCAAAGTCAGGGACTTGGCGTTATTTTTAGGTTGCGAACGAGTGTCCGGTTTCCTAGGTGGGAAAACGACTGGATCGTTTACTCTCACCCCATTGGCTGTACGGCTGTACAGTCCTTTCTTCTTTGTAATAGCATTATAAATGTCTATGAAGGGAAGTTCATCTAAACCTTGCGTGTGCAAGAGAAGATCGTTGGCGGGAGTAATGCTTCCCAAGAATATACTCGCAGCTCCCTGAGAGTTAAGGTTATCTTGTAATAACCAAAGTTGGTAAAACTTATGTGTATAATCATACAAGTTTTCTGATTCGAGCTGTCTCAACTTTGTTAATTGGGTTGTTCGTTCCAAGCATGTGGCAACAAACCTTCCTCTAAACGCTTTTTCAAACGTGTCCCAATTATGAAAGTCGTCTCGTCTCTCTTGAAACCAACTATATGCGAGGTCGGTTAAGTAACCAGCCACGCCTTTTACTAACATTTCATCGAGTGAAATATTTCGTAGAAACGCAACGTTTCGAATTATACTGAGGAAGCGCTCGCTTTCTTCAGTTTTACCCGAAAATACAGGTATATCAGGGGGTTTCAAACTTATAGTTTGGGGTGTTGCAGGGGTGGAATTCTTTCCTACTTGGGCTAGTTTATGCATATTTAATGCAATAGTAGCTAAGTCGTCTGCTGACATCCCAAAACTACTTGTTGGTCGCGAATTATTATTCGTCAAACCATTGTTAGAATGACTCGAATTGTTTTGGCTAGAGCCGTTAAAATTATTGGGGTTGAAATTATTCGACCCTCCTTGATTGCCAAAATTCGAATGATTATTCGATCCACGGGGATTTTGTCTTCTTTGGTTACCAAAGTTGGAATGATTATTTGCTCCACCTTGATTTCCAAAGTTCGAATGATTATTCGAATTTCCCTGATAACCTTGATTCGAAAAATTATTCGACTGGTTCTGATTGCCAGGTTGTGAATAATTATTCCACTGGTCTTGATTACCGAAACTTGAACAGTTATTCGGGTTATTTAAGTTATTTAAGTTCGGCTGAACTGGATAACTTCCTTGCGATATAGGCAATTGGTTTGGAATATTATTATTTCCAGAAAAAGGATTCAAACGATTGTTTGGATCGACTATTCCTCTTAGCTGCGCGCTTAGATCATTATTTAATCCATGCGTGGGTTCAGCAGCAAGATTCGGACAACTGTTGGCTCCATTCGGAAAACCAGGATTCGGGTTTTTATTATTATTAAGACCCATAAATCTTCTTTTATGAGAAGCAACAAATTGATTATTCATTCGCCGATAAAACGCTTGTTCAAAACTGCCGGGTGTAGGATCCCGTTGATCCCAACGAGATTTCCGGTTGGTCGTCGGAGGTCCTGTCGTCTTCTGACGATACCGAGTGATCGGTGTTGTCGTATTCAAACCAGGATCTGTCGGTCCTTGATTACGTGGAGTCTGTGATCTAGAACTAGAATGCTCCGACGGATCTCGATGTGTGTTAACAAAATCTAAAACTTCGGCCATTGTTCCAAATTGAATTGGATTCAAACAATAATCCCGACAAATAAAAAGTCCAGCTGGACCTAAATGTGATCCATCTTGTGGACGATTCATTTCCTCCTCGGGGGTAAGATCAGTTACTTCTTCAACTGGATCGATAATGGCGACTGGGTCGGTCGGTTCAATTGAAACATTATTATCGTCCACGTGGTTTTCCACGACATTCACTGTTTCCATTTCATCTGGAACGGGTACAAATCCGGCTAAATTAATTCCACCGGTCAAACACGTTCTTTCCTTACCACGGGTATTCATCGAATGCTGGTTACTAGTCATCTTTTAATCGAAATCAAGATTCCAAAAAATTCACAAATAAACGAAGAAGTTACAAGCGATCTGGAAGGTTGCAAACGAAGCAATGGTTTCACTGGGTCGTTCTGGGTTTCAAGTACCTCTGTAAACCTTTCTGATTGGTCGAACTTCAAACGTTAGTCTCACGAGATTTTAATCTTGTCTGTGATTGATGGATTTCACCTTTTTCGCGGACCCATGATCTAGTCAGATTTCTGAATTATGACGTAGTCAAAAAAAATAAAAATGGACGATCATCCAAATTCACCGAAAAAGTATTACTTATTTCCATAGTAAAATCTTATTTATAACCAATTTGAATTTCGCTGAAATTTCGTATAACAAGAGCGCGTGAAATCTATCGACTACTACG
Source organism: Strigamia acuminata (assembly GCA_949358305.1). NCBI lineage: Eukaryota > Metazoa > Arthropoda > Chilopoda > Geophilomorpha > Linotaeniidae > Strigamia > Strigamia acuminata. The sequence continues at coordinate 34,269,925 of OX442314.1, forward strand.
GCTTTGCTGCAAAGTATTGGTTGCTAGGCAACACAACAAACGAGAATTTCTTCGCCAACATTGGAATGAATTTTTCACTCGTAGATATTTGATTTCAAAGTTTTGAAATCCTAATTTTGACCGAACATTTTAATGTAAAATCCAGTATGTAAATAAAATAGCTATTTGAAATAAAATATAAATTTTAATTCCTTCGAAAATGTCAATTTCCTTGTATTTTATTCACGCGAATAAAGTTAGGTTTAACTTGAAATCTCAAGTATTTATACAGTTATAAAAATAAACAAACTACAAATACTTGTCGGAATTCAGTTAGAATTCCCGATAAAACTTGTGGAACTTTTCGCATTAGGCCCAACCACGTGGTTTCTCGAATCGACGACGGTGAATCGACGTATCACGGGCGGACGTAACAACGACAAGTTCGGGCAAGATTTTCCAATTCTCGTGGTCGGATCATTAGGCCTGACCACGCGGTGGGAAATTATTAGTTTGTTTAAAACATACAATTTCTTCGGCGGAAAATCGGAAATGCAAATGAATTACATTTATTATCTTGCAAAGCACTTTAAAACGGAATAAATAAATTAGACACAAATATAAATTTCGTTCGAAACTTATTTTACACACAAAAATCACCGTAAAAGTTACACTTATTCGAATTCACGATAGACACACAAAACTTCAAATATTTTATTTAAAATTTGGACAGCCTATCTCGGTAGAACCTCCACTTGTGACGATTCTACTTTTGGCTGAATAATTAGCCATTACAAGAGATAAATCGGTTTAGACAAGACATTTCTACAACTAGAAATAACCTAACCGAGATAAGCTACGGAAGTCTGTACAACGTGAATATGTGATCAAATATAACAACTTACGATTTTGTGTGATATAATTACATGTTTATTAACATTACAACTGGAGTTGGGGTTCTGGATAAGTGTAACGGCGGCTACACTGGTTGAGGTTCCGGGCGATGCTGTTCGAGTGGTGCGGCTGACTTTGCGGCATCGTCACAGTTAGCGCTACGGAGACGTATTCGGTCCCGCAGCTCGGATATCTATTAATACGAAGAGTCCTTCGTATTCGGTCGGGAATATTCATTAGAATATTCCATATTTAATTCAACAAAACAATATTAGTGTAATATAACAAATGAATTGTTATATTGTTATTCTATGGGCGGGGACAGTCACGACAGTCGAGGGGACCATCGCGGGAGTTGTTGAAGCTCCATCCGCCAGCATGCCTTACGACGACAAGATCTCGTGATCAGGCGCCGGGTATTTGTTTTCTGCGACGAGTCGCTTTCAGTGGTACCAACCACTGGGTAAACAGTTCCTGGGGGACTACCAGATCGGCATTACCAATACCCGAGTGTTTGTTTAGCGCAAGGTATGAATGCAATTGCTCACGGGCCACCAACCCGGTGCGTCGCCTGTGAATAAGGCTTTTACCGACCTCGGACAAGTCTTGCCCACTTAACGGAAGGGCCAATGCACTGCATCGGAACCCTGGGAAAACAGTTTGCCCATATTTGTTAAACGAGTTCGACTTCTCGTATATGTGCTCTGGCAGAGCATCTGACCTATGATCGGAGAATCTCGCAAATAGATGCGACTATCACCGATCATATAATTTGACATTTGTTTAACGGGTTAGTCATTCCCGTGCATGAGCGATATACTAAGCCACCGTATGAAATCCTACTGTCCCTTAGAACAGCTGGCTAACACTACGGGGCCATTTCATGTGTGAAACATGTCTATTACCGGAGTTAGCCTTCCCGAAAGGGCCCTACAACAAGCAATAACAAACTAGTAATAATACTATTTGTGGAGAGCTGAGGAGGCCTGATGTGTCGATAAAGAAAGTGAGATCCAACGATAACAACTTATCAATACAAACAATATAAACATATTCAGAATCAAGCCAAGGGGGGAGCTCGTGAGAACCAGAGCTTATATGGTTCTAGAGAACAATCAGATTGGCGACAGCCAATCAGGTGTCTGAATCGATGGATTCGTGGATCACTAGTCCGGACCTAATATTGAACTGGGTCCAGAAGAGTCCGATTGGTCATCTTCAACAGGTAAGTAAAACCGGATATTGATTCGATAGAATCAATATCTCAAGTAAATAATACTTAGCTTAGTCCAATAAAATACTGTATATTTTATTCGCAACGTTATATTAATTCTTTAATATAACTCGCAACTTTATCGAGTTTAAACTGCGCGCGTTAGACAAACAGCGCCATCTAGTGTGAACATTGGATAATACGGTTTTATAACCGTCACAACTTCTTTAAGATAAGAGCGCTTCAACTAAAAGCTTCAATCTTTCACCAGTCAGCTGGTCAAAACAGTGTTTGCTGATTGTTTCATACAGTAATTTATAGCTAAAGGTTGGTTTTTCTTCAGGGAATTAAATTAACAAGCCTCAAATTGATTAAGCGCCGCCCTCGAATAAGAGCCTTGGCTAAGGAAACAAGAATACCATAGTGTCGTGACAATACGGTATTTTGTTTGTATTTAATGTAACGAATGTTCAACGAACGCTACAATCGACATCGCGCACATCGAAGAGAAATTGTTAATCGAGACGAAAGACTGAATCAAACGTGCGTAGCTTTGAAAAACAAAAATGGTGGCATGTAATTACATTTAATTCCACTTCTAGAATTTAAAAAGTACAAAGAAACGGAGCGCCAGATAAAGATCGCAACGGCGCGGGAGAAAAACGAACTGATGACGTGCAGTTGCTGCTCATCCATGACATGCATCAGTGCTCCGACGGCCACTTGTTCCGCGCCACCGGCATTTGGCGCCACGCCGAGGTGCACATCGCCAGGACAGGAACCAGTTCCCGTGCTTCGGCCTATACTCCAAGAGCCAGTTCCCGCCCATCGTGCTGCAGAGTGTTTGGCCGCCCAACGGCGGATCTCCTCTTCCTGCATCTTGCGCACGACGTTTGAAAATACTTCAAACGTCGTGCGCAAGATGCAGGAAGAGGAGATCCGCCGCGCCGACATCCCGGACCTCGAATCATGTCCGCACTGGTCTTTTTTGCCTCCTGCATCTCCAGACGCGTCGTTGGGAAATTAAGGACAACTGACAAGTGAGTTGAAATGAGATTCATTATCTTTTGTGACTCGTCAATCATTAACTCACCTTCGTTCTCGAAATGCGTGTAGGTTGTGATGGCCTCGCGACACACGTGGCCGCACGTGCATGTCATCCACTTGCAGCCCTGTTCTATGATGATGCGCCGCTTGCAGCGGGGACACGTGCGCACTGCGCAGCAACGCGTCGTCATCTGGTCCTTAACATATGTGCAGAACTGCACTTTCGGTTTCTGCTCGATCTCGTTGCAGCGCAGCGGGATGTGGTTCGGTTCCTTGCACAATCTTCAATTACAAACTAAATTAGCATTTCATTTATTTATTTATTTTTTTCTTTGTCACCTGCACGTCACTTTGAGACATCCCGGAATGATGGCGCAGAAAGAGCAGTGTGGACACGACTCGAGGTCCGGGATGTCGGCGTGCCCCTTCCTCAATCTTGAGCACGACATGGGAGAGCATGTTGGGCGGCAAAACATTCTGCAGCACGATGGGCGGGAAGTGGCTCTCGCAGTACGGGTCGAGGCGTGGGAACTGCTAATATAATTGTCTTGGCCGATGTGCATGTCTGCCCGTATGTGTCCTGCCGAAGAAGTGGCGTCTGAGCACTGCAGAAATGGATGTACTATAAGTGCCGGTTATTAAATTAATCCGAAGTTTAATTACTCAGAAATACCTGAATCAATTTACTGCTATCAAATTAAATCATTAAAACCGCCGGTTTTATTGATTTAATTTAACACGAAATTAAATCAATAAAACCGGCGGTTTTAATGATTTAATTTCGTGTTCTTCTTACAAAGAAGCCAAAAGACTCATAGCCCTTTTCGTCCGACATTCGAAAATGAAAGGCGAAACTTGCATGGCTCGATGAGATGAATTTGAAATTTCACGCGCTGAAATCGCGCCGCTGTGTTTGATTTGTTTGTTTGTTTGTTGATACAAAGTTGAATTTCGTCGGCAGATGGACCGCTAGACGGAGATCGATCGGTCGCAACTATTCGACCAAAAAGAACGATATGCGCATCCATTTTTCCAGTCGAAGATAAAAACCAAACGGCTTTCTCGAACTCCGTGAAACACAGAGCCACAAAGTAAACAAATCCATTTTAAAACACCAATTTTCTAATTAATTCTTTTTTATTTAACATATGTTTATATTGTTTATTTGCAATATTGCTAATAAAATGTGTATTTTCTTGGCGGTGGCATTTATCAATTTTTAATTCAATGTAACGCGGTTTTTGCCCGTCATTTTCTGATCAGAATTCCTTTCAACCGAGTCAGAACTTTTCCCAGTTGAAAGGAATCCTAGTCGAAAGGAGTCTGGTTTCTCTAAAAGTAAAAATCATTTGTCTTCTTCTTCCTCTCCTCCTAGAGAAATAGAACAGAATGAAAACTCAATAAACAGAAAAGAAAACGTTGAAGGAGGAGTGCGGACACCATTCAAGGTCCGGGATGTCGGCACGCTGGATCTCCTCCTCCTGAATCTTGCGCATGATGTTGGAGAATACTTTGGGCGATAAAACGTTCGGAGGCACGGGAACTCGTACTTGTCCAGGCCGATGTGCATCTCTACCTGACGCCGTACGCACCTCCTGCAGAACAAGTGTCCGTCCGTGCACTGCAGCATGTCCTCCATGAGCACTTTGTCGTCGAAGCAGCAACTGCACTCCATCAGTTCGTCGTTTGCCTTCGCCACTCCGATTCTACTCAGGCGCTGCTGTTCGTCGTTTGAACAATAATTGTCGCTTTCATCATCATTAGAATCGGGAAAAAATTGAAGCTGCAGCTTCACCCCGTATCTCTCAGTCGTTTGCTGCATCAAATGAGCGTCGAAAAACTGTCTTGTGACTTCATTAACTTGCAAACTCACATCTAACTCGACCGGAGATTCGATTTTCCAAAGATCCTCAATCGCTGCCGGTCCCAACAAATAATGACATTGATCAAGTTCCAAACGTTTGACTTTCTTCTTCGCCATAAACTCAGCAAACTCGCGTGCTATTTTATCGCTGAAACCGCAGCAACAGTCAAGTCTAAGCTTCTCGAGATTTAGACTCATGTCCAACACCTGAAGAAAGCCAAACGTGCAAGGAACCGCCCACACAAAATTCAACCAAACTCTCCAAATACAAATTCCGCAACCCGAGTCGATCAAACGCAGCATTTGCGGTATCACTCTCGGTTATGCGAGCACTCAAGAAGGTCAGCTCCTTGAATTTCGTCAAACTGAGCAGCATTTTGAGGGTAAAAACGTCCGAATAGATGCTGATTCTGCAAACTTTAGGACACGTGAGCACGGCGATGTCCAGCACATCTTCGATGCAGTCATCGAGATACAATTCTTTCAGGTTGTATTGCTGTGGTGGCGAGTCAAGTGGCAACAGCGCCTCCAGCCACTTATTGCAATTTAAAAGTCCCATGTCTTTGATCTATGGCATCGTGTTCAATACAAAGCGATAGCAGTCCGCTGGAATGTCCTCATCGCCTAATTCGAGTACTCGCAACGTCTTTCTGGGTGTGGAATCTTCTGCGCACTGTTTTCTAAGAAAAACGTCTGTGATTTCATGATTTGAAGCACAACGAGTAGCAGCTGGGCGATTTGTGTGGCCGCGTCGTCTTCAACAACACCGTCGCAAATAATCAGTTTGTGTAAATTTGGTAATGTCTGGCCCATTAGTTTGCACGCACTGGCTGGGAGTGGACTCTCGTTGGGCAGATTCTGCGTGATAAATACAATTAGAAGAATTAAAACAAAAAATGTCGCACATTCCCCATTAATGTGCACGCAAATTTGACGGACAAAATACATTTTACAACAGAAAAATGCACGGTTTTGTCGAATAAACCATTTTTGTCTGAAAACTGTTTTTTTCTTCTTAGAATATTGCATTTTTTCTGCAAATCCATTTTTTTTTTAACTCAAGATGCATTTAACTGTCTGTATAAGCATTTTTTTGGCTTGAAAATACAATTTTCTGCTAAAAAAAAAAGGGTCATTTCAGAATTTTCAACATTCAGTCTGTTTTTCTTCGAATTTAATAATTTATCGTCTTTTGTGATATTTTCCGTCACACTCTGTGTGAAGTCAGTTCCCTTTTGATACTCACTTTCAACTTGTGGCCACCAATTTTAAGTAAAAATTCCAAATCAAAATTTGGACTAGAAAACGTCGTGCTAAGTCTTCTCTGATGGTTGTATATAAATGGAAGAACGACCCACGCTTGTGCCTCGCGAATTTCGTCGTCCCAAAAATCCTCCTCACTCAAACTCGTCAGCATTTCGTCACGAACAGTATACGCTAAATCGGACCGTGTGTTATTGATAATTAGGAAATAAATTCACAAATTCAAGTGTAACTTACGTAGGTTATCGAAATAAGTGATTAATTGCAGCGTACTTTTCATTTGATCGTCGTCCATTACCTCAAAGTTCCATTGAATCATACAGCCGAAAAGAATTTTAATTGCCACGTTGCTTAATGTCTGCATTTTCGATTCTGCTCAAAAAATAAACAATTTAATTTAAATTTTGTCCCATAAACTTCTTTTTCTGTCATTATTTCCAACAATAGTTACTCTAGCAACGAGTAGACAAAAACGTGCAAATGTTTAACAACAATAAAAGGTCATTTTTCCTTGCCAAAAAGAAATTGAAAAACAATTACCACAAACCAAAACAAACAAACAAAAAGTTGTTGTTCACTCCATTGTTGTTTGTTGCTTCGTGCTTCTTTTCTTGAGTGATATGTGAGTATGTTTCCCACGTTAACCTTTTCTCACAAATCTTGAATAAAATCATTCAAGTCCACTCTTAACTCCAACAATTGCATCCATCAACATTAAGCACAAGACACAACAATACGCTAATTATCAATACGTCAACTTTTTCACCACCAACAAAATCTACAGGAGGAAATACAACAAGAACAAAACAAACTAGAACGAGAATAAAAACAACAATTACTGCAGCAACACTAAGAAAAACTCGTTTCTATTAACGTGTCGTGTATTCAGCTCTGTTTGGACATTCCCACGCCTCAATTTCGTCCGTCCCGGCGCCTGTTTGGACCCGGCCATTATACGAGTTTGTGAAAACATTCGGAGCTAGGTCGATGGAGGTAACCATAGGATACGTAAGCGCGGCTATCTCTAGTTCGTCCTCAATGTCGTCACAAGCGTACGCCCAAGTCCACTTTCTGCCATCCGCAGAATCCCACCGTGTTTTTAGCCATAAGCTGCAGCTCAGCAACATGAAAATATTGCCGTCTCATCTCATAAATTTGCAAAATCACTATCAACTCCTCAAAGAATCGATTTTTAACAAATTTTCTAAAAATCATTTTTATTTCTTTCTAAAAATCTTTTTTCTATTTTCTAAAATTTCAATTTTGACACCAAAAAATGCATTTTCCTGCCTGCAGATGCGGGATTACAAGAGACACATGTTCGACATGGCATATCAGCTTTTTATTTTTGAATAAAAAAAAAATCGATTTAGTGTAGACAACTCGGTTAGTTCTCGCCTTCATTCCCACCACCGCCATCATCATTATCCACAAGTGCATCATGGGAAGGGTCTTCAAATTCTATCGTCAGCATCAGACCGTGCTTTTCAGCCATTAGCTTTAGAGCACCAACGTCAAAATATTGTCGTCTCATCTCATCAATTTGCAAAATCACTATCAACTCCTTCAAAGAATCGATTTTGAACAAATCCTCGATCCCCGAAGGTCCCATCAAGTTGCACCCATCAATTTCCAATCTTCTGAGTTTCCGGACTGGACTGGCAGATCTGAACAAACGAGGAAATAAATACTTAGCGGCACGGGCCACCGACGAATTACCGGAATCCCGCGCGGCCAGTCGAGCGCTCTTCTTTGCCATCACGTCGGCCAACTCGCGCGCAATTTTATTACTGAAACCGGAGCAACGGTACAGACTGAGTTTCTCCAGGATGGGACACATCGCCAACAACTCGAACAAATAACCGGACGTAACCCAACGGTCGTTGGGATCGTACATAGAAATTTCATACAACTCATCAAACCGCAAATCCCGCAAACAGGCTCGATCGAACGTGTCATTTTCCTCCGCTATATTCAAGTCCGAGTCGTAGCGCATGTCGACAATCAAGATATGCAAATGCTTGAATTTCGTCAAACTCTGCAGCATTTTTAGGGTGAAAATATTCGGCGTGATGTGGATTATGGTGACGTTAGGACACACGAGCGCAGCTGTCTCCAGTTCGTCCTCAATGTCGTCGTCAGGGTACACCAACATCAACATTCTCAGTTTGTATTGCGGCGGTGGCGCGCCGATCGGCTTGTGACGATTCTACTTTTGGCTGATTTAATAGCCATTTAAGATAGATAATTAATCGGTTTAAACAAGACGTTGCTAGGAGTAGCAACAACCTAACCGAGATAAGCTTACGGAAGTCCGTGTACAAATATGAATCAATGACTGAGCAGAAATAACTTACAGTTTTCTTGGTGTAACATAACATATTTATTACTGAATAATAACAATAACAAAGATGGGTTCTTGACGCGTGTAAACGGGTGGCATCAACTGGTTGAGGATCCGGGCGAAGCCAGAGGAATACGGCTGACTTGCGGCATCGTCACAAATATCGCTACGGAGACGTATTTGGTCCGCAGCTCGAGTATCTAAATATGCGAAGAGTCCTACGCATAAACAGGAATATTCGGCAGAATATTCCATTGTTTCAAATGAATAAAATGAAGTAATTAAAATAATACAACAAATGAATTGTTATATAAATATTAATTGGGCGGGGACCGTCACGACAATTGAGAGAACGTCGCGGGAGTTGTTGAGACTCCATCCGCCAGCATGCCTTACGACGACAAGATCTCGTGATCAGGCGCCGAGTATTTAATTGTGTGCTTTAACTCGCTATCGGTGGTACCAACCACCAGGTAAACATTTCTATGGACTTACCGGGTTTAAAAGATATTGCCAATACAGGATTACCAAAGCCCGAGTAATTTGTTTAACACGATATATTTATATATCGTTCACGGGTTACTAACCCGGAGGGTACGATGGGGCGGGGACCGTCACGACGGTCGAGAGAACCATCGCGGGAGGATTTGACTCCTCCATCCGCCAGCATGCCTTACGATGACGGGATCAGCGGATCGAGCACCGGGTAAAATATTAATCGGCCACTGCCGTTGGATTACCATTATCCAGGTAGTTGTTTCTCGCAACATCTTTAGATATTACTCACGGGCTACCAACCCGGCGTGTCGCCTGTATATTAGGTCTTTACCGACTTTTAACGAGCGGAAGGACCAATCGTAGAAAGACGGGAACCTGCGTGGGCTGTTTACAACAACCATCCTGCAGCGGACTGTGGCCAGTTAGCCGAGGGACCTATTTTCATTTAGCAAGGTCGTACTGTATACGACCGTTATATTAAGCCACCGTACGAAGTCCTACAGTCCCGTAGAACAGCTGGCTAACGTTACGGGGCCATTTCATGCGAATGCATGTCTATTACCGGAGTTAGCCTTCCCGAAAAGGCCCTACAACAACAATAACAATCTAGTAATGAATACTAATTGTGGAGAGCTGAGGTGGCCTGATGTGTCGATAGAGAAAGTGAGATCAAACGATAACAACAATTCAACTACAGACAGTATATTCATATTCAGTTATCAAGCCAAGCTTTTGGACGTGAGAAACTGATGCTTATATAGTTCTGTAGAACTACTAGATTGGCGACAGCCAATCAGCGTACGAATCGGCGGATTCGCGGGTCACTAGTCCGGACCTAATATATGACTATGTCCAGATGGGCCCAGTTGGGGTCCAGAAGGGTCCAATTGGTTCCCTTCGACAGGTGAGTAAAGTAGATATTGATTCGATAGAATCAACATCATCAAGTAATTAATACTTAATTTATATCGAATAAAATAGTTATATTTTATTCACCGTGTCTAAATAATTATTTATCACATTTTTTAGTCTTTAACCGAGTTTGAAATACGCGCGTTGGTTAAACAGCGCCATCTATGGTGAACATTGATAACTATCGATTTGTAATCATCACACATCCCCCGGTGACAAGCATAGAGTTTACTAACTCTCGATTGTCATTCTTAATGGATAAGAATGTTCACCTAATTCTATCGAATTAATCCACTTGGTAAGTATTTTATTAACTTAATCATGTTATTTCTTTCAGAAACTTCGTCACCCGATTAGACTAATCGGCTTCTCTGTACTGCGCAACTCCCGGTTGCTAAGCGACGGAAATGAACTCGTCCGAACATGGATACATGCTCGAGAAACTAATTTCGATAGAAATTTTATTTCTCCGTCAAATAAACTTATTCATAGTTTATTAATCAACAAGATAATCAATAAAATAAATTTATGCAAAACTTTATTTATCGAAAATCTAAACTACTCATTTTTTATTACGACTGTCATAAAAGATAATTAACGAATTTCAACTTGAAATTCTTTAACGCTTCGATCAAAGCAAAATAAACACAAAGTTTCCACAAATAATTATGAAATTTGCAAATAAACATATATTAATATGATTAGTTCAAAATAACAACCAAATTGAATTCGGAAAACAAAACAAATTAAATTGAATTCAATTTTAAATCAAACTATATTCTTACGAATATTTAAATAATTAGTTCAAGATCTTGAAACCAAACAAACACAACACTCATGAGAATATTTCTTAATTGCAAAAACACAACAAAACACTTGGAGTATTTTTAGTCATAAAAATCTCCACTCGGAAAAAATAAACGAATGTTAACTTTGTCCCTTTTACTCCTTCTTTTCGACGTCAGTCGAATCTTTTTCTTCCCTTTTCTCGACTTCAGCTGAAGTCAGAAAATCCGATTCTTCAGTCGCCTCTGTCGAGACGGCAGAAAATACAGCTTCTTCCGGCGCTTCGATTTCATCCGGACTCGGAGGCGGAAACGGCATGTCGTCGAGAAGCTCAGCCACGAAATCAACGACTGAAAGCAGCTCCTCGGCGTCCTCAAACTGCGCGTCGTCCGAAGTCTCAGACTTAGACGCTGGAGGGGCGCTAGACACGTCGGTTACGGCCGCTGGAGGATCCTCCACGGGTTTGGACGACGTTTCAACAGCCTGTTGAAGCTTACGAGCTCGCCCTCGTGCCAAGATGTTGGTTCGTTGAACCTTGGCAATTTCTCTCGCTCGGTCGAGCGTCAGACAGCCTCGCCCTCGCGACATCGCTCTTGGTCGAACGAATTCCTCCACGACCTCGCTTCCGGCGCTCTCGACGGCTTGGACAGTTTCAGTCGAAACTTCGGAGTCCTCGGACGGCGGCGGTGATTGTCGAAGGAGTTCGACTCTTACGCCGGCGTTGGCTTCAGCGCGGGCCCAGGTGAGGAAGCGCGGGTCGATGTAAACCGCTTCGCCGCGACTATTCAAGAAAAGTCGGCACTTTGGGCAGTGAGCCCAACATCGCTTTTCGTTCGGCTTAATGCCTTTCACCACGTGGGGCTGAACCTCCTTGCGCCACGGCTCCGAACGCGGTCGCGTTTTCCTTCCACGGCAGTTTGGACAACGCATAAGCGAAGAACCTGCGGATGCACCGCAGCACCACCCACAGCCGACGCAAAATGGGCATATCGTCTCCGTGGCTTGGTCCGTCACGATGTTATCGTGAGGTATTCCAGCTGCCATGTCACGCTCGCACTGTTCTTTGCGCAGGCGGGCCTTCTCGTCCTTCTTTCGTGCCTTATTGGCCACTCGGTACTCGCGGTTGCGAGAAACAGGCTCCGAAAAACGCAGAGCGCCCGGTGGCGGCTCGTTCCATCCATACTCTGATGCCGAGGATTCAGCACCGGCAGGGAGGTGCACAGCAGACGTTGATTGTCCCGTCACAGTCGGTGCAGCCGCATTTGACGTGTTGGCGATGGTGGGCGCTACGCTTGCAGTTGGCGGCCGAAATTCGGGCGAATGCGGAGCCAACGGGACGTTGACAACGTTCGCGGGCGGATACGCCACCTGGGCCAACGGGGCCAATTGCGCCGACTCATAAATAGTTGGCTGCGCAGAAGTGGATGGGGCCTGCATCATCGCATTTAAGTCGAGCGGAAATCCGTCCGGATGGACGCTCAGCCAATTTAGCGTTGCGAGTTGCAACGGCGTCAGGGTGTACATCGAGGCGGGCGCCGTCGGTATCGGTTGGGCCCTCATGTAAGCACGTTCCGCTGAACGGCGTTGCTCGTCACTAGACGAGGTGGACGAGCTGGACGAGCTTTCATGACGGTGTCGTCGATGACTCCGTTTTGAGCGATGTTTACCACTTCCCATCTGCAGACGCAAATAAATTATTTTATTAAAAATAATTCCACTCTAAATAGTCATTCTTTGAGTCCAAAGAATTAAAACGTATTGTTCGCAACGAAAATACACAACTTGAATTATTTATAACCCCTAACACGTGACACTAATGAGTCACATTCCCCTTGTGTTTATGACACAAAATGGACTCGCCTGACAGCGATTTTCATTGAAAATCGCAACTTGTTGATTTTTCAAAAGAAAAAATCCCCTTAGTTTTGTAAACTATTTAACCCAATTTCCGAGTATCAAAGATAACATTTCGTATTAATTAATTAACACTTAATCTAATAAATATCTTACATTGAAAATTCATCGCTAAATAATTCATGCAAGCCTCGACCGCGACTTGATTTAAATAATTAGTGCCTACATACTTAAATCTTAATAATTCATTATTAATATTTAACCCAACTATTCGACTGAATAGCTAAACTTCCAGAGTGATTTAATGCCGATTCATGCTTATAACAGCACGTGAATTTATAACTTTTTTTATCGGGACGCCGATATTTTACCAATTGTTGCGAACAATTTCTTAATTCTTTAGTCAAAGAATATTTACGAAAACTACTTACAATTAGAAGCTAATGTTCCGGTTTTGAAGTCGGCTGAATGAATTAGCGTCGAAATTCTCAAGTCGAAAAAGTGAAGACGGGTCGAAGGGACGAAGTCACTAGTATCCGTGTTTAACGAAGTGTTTTTGTGCAATGAACCCTGGGAATTTTATTCCCTATTAATTGTCGGGTTCGAGGTTTAATCACACCTCGTAAGTCTCGTACCTTCGTGATTACGCGAGATTATCACTTTTCAAAGTAATTTTCTGTATTTTAGTTAAAATACATGTAAATACGACCAAAAAAATTAAAATATTCTATCGAATATTTAATTCATCGCAACAAATTCATATTTTTAATATAAATTTCTATAAATAACGTAATATCTTGTCCCCCGGTGTTGAGATTATAAATCACTACACCTGTCAGACATGTAAAAAATTACAGTCTTCAAGTTTTGAATAAAACTTATCAATTCCAACAGAACTTTGAGGCTTTTTCTCGTTGTTGGTATGGTTTTTTAAATACTGCAGTGATGTTTCGCACGAAATTTTCATCTGCATATTTAGGATTTGGTTTTCGTTCTCGTCGTGGACGAGTGCTAGTTCGTGGAACTATCGGTTGGGGTTTGCGGGGTTTTCGAGGCGGTTTCTTTGGAATTTCACCTCTTTTTAACGCCGCTTTCTTTTCTATAGCAGTTAAGCGTTGTCTATGTCTATGTTTAGACTTTGTGGGCGCAGATTTGTCAATCTGCACTGAAGTTGAGTCGGATAATTCCATTGGAATTTCTGAGGAAGTTTCAGGAATTAATTCCATTTCTTCAGCATCCGGAAGTTGATTACTTTCGTCCATCCATTTAGGATTTTCTTGAGGCGAGTAAGAGGCGGATTTTTGTCCTACTTTCCAAGTCTCAATCGGGTACGACGGAGTATAGGGATACAACGCTTTAATATTTACTGATTTTTCAATCGAACCATCAGATAATTTGCGTAATTTATACGCTCCGCCTGGAAGTACTTTAGTAATTTCCCACGGACCATCTCTCTTCTCCGCGAAACCAGCAGAAATATTTTTATCTGCGCACGAGAGAATGTGAGTTTGTTTCCAAACTAAATCTCCAACTTCAAACTCCGTAATTACGAACTTTTGTTCGTGTATTTTCCTATGTCGTTCAAAATTCAATTGAATTCTGCGATGCATCTCTTGATGCGATCTGCGCAATACATCCAATAGTACTCTGACATATTTTTCTGGATTTTCTTTGTCCAATGGATTGGCATGTTTAATAATCCTTGGGTCGAAAGGTAATGTTACGATTCGTCCCGTGTTCAGTAACATCGGGCTTGAGCCCGTTGCCGCTGAGACATTATTTCTCATCGCGAACGCGAATTCGTCTAAATATCGTGGCCATTGCGTGTGCACATCTGTGTACACAGCCAGCATCGTCTTTATATCTCTATTGGCTCGCTCTGTCGGGTTCGCCTGAGCATGATACGTGCTCGTATGAGACGGGCGAATGTTGTACATATCGCAATACTCATTGTAAATATCGGAAACAAATTGTTTTCCGTTATCGCTCACAATCTTTTTGGGGTGTCCCCATCTGTTTGTAACAGATCTTAATTCTTGAACGCAGTTAGCGCTCGTGGCTTTTGTCAAAGCCTTAATTTCAACGAACTTGGTACAATTGTCAATAATGACAAAAATATACTGGTTTTGGGACCTTCCCGCGGGTTTTGGGCCCATCAAGTCCATGCTAATACATTCCCAAGGATTGGTCATGTTGTGTGGTGTGTAAGGAGCTGCGTGCCTTTTCTGTTGAATAGGCTTGTACTGAGCACAGTGCGTGCAGCTTTTGACGTAGTTCCTGACACTTCTACTCATACCAGGCCAGAAATATATTAAACGCGTTTTTTCAAGCGTCTTACTCATCCCAGCGTGACCGCTTAGGGGGTGGCCATGACAAGCGAAGAGTACTCGCTTTACAAGTGCACTGGGTACAACGGCTTTAAAGCCATTTCCCGAATCGTTTAATTCCTCTTCGAACGAAGGGTTAAAATAGATGATCATTTGATCACCATCAACTTCTTTTTTGTCCAAACAATAGTTTTTGACTTTATTTTTCCATTCTTTTATTTCAGATTGTGGTATCCCAACAACCTTGTCATTCAATAAATATTCTCGAATGCGTTTGCATTCAGTATCCAGTAACTGAGCATCTATTATTTCTCTCCTTGTAGGAGGGACTTCTTTAAGTACTTCAGTCAACGCACTGTACAAGGTTTCTTGTACTTCCTCCCCCTCCTTTTCTTCAGAACATTCTTTAGAATTTTCTGAAAAATAGGAGCGCACACTAGCCAAATATTCTCGTTTCTCTGGGGCACGATTTAAAGAAACAGAAGGATTTCCGTCCCACTCAGGCCAATATTGTTTAATTTCAACAGGTTCCACATGGTCACGAAGAGGAATGTCTTCCTCTGTTAGCGGGGCTCTAGAAAGTGCATCTGCAACTTGGTTAGCAGCACCTTTTCGAAAAACAATTTTAAAATTTCCACATTGGATTCTTAAGGCCCAACGGCCAAATTTCCCAGATGGTTCAGGCGTTCGCATCAACCATTTCAGTGCTTCTGCATCTGACTCTAAAGTGAATGTACCATATTCGAGATATGGTTTAAATCGATCAATAGCCCACACGACTGCGAGACATTCGAGTTCCGGCGTTGTATAACGCTTCTCTGCTCCACGTAAAACTCTGCTTGCATAAGCTACAGGTCTGGGTACAGAAATGTTTTTCTGCTTCTTTTCATCGAATATATCGACGTCTTGGCAAAGGACAGCTCCTAAGCCTTCATGTGAAGCGTCAGTCATGACAACAAATGGCAAAGTCATATCTGGTTTGTGTAGACAATTGTCACCACAAAGTAGCTCTTTAATTTTATTAAAAGCTTCTGTCTGCTCATCTCCCCATTCAAATGGAGTTTTCTCATTCATCATACGTGTGTATGGTGCGGCAATAGTTCCGTGATTTGGAACAAACTTCCTGAAGAAGTTAGTCATGCCGTGAAAGCGCTGAATGTCTTTAGCACACGTGGGGGTGGGAAATTTCATGATCGCCGATATTTTATCGGGATCACCGAAGAGACCTTCGGGTTTAATCCAGTGGCCCAAGAATTTTAATTCTGTACGCCCAAAACGAGATTTCGCTTTATTTATTGTCATGTTGGCTTGGTTAAGCCTTTCCAAAACATCTCGAACATGTTTGAGATGATCATCCCAATTATCTGAATATACAATTACGTCATCCAAATAAACTAACGCGTAGTCTTGCAAAGCTGAGCCTAAAATGCCTTCCATCAGACGCTGGAAAGTACAAGGCGCATTGCAAAGGCCAAACGGCATTCGCACAAATTGATAAGGGCCGTTTGGCGTATAAAACGCCGTCTTTGGTCGATCTTCTTTACACATCTCGACTTGGTAGTAACCTTTGACAAGGTCAATTGACGTAAAATACCTAGCAGGACCAGTATTATGTAATAAAAGGTCAATACTTGGCATTTGTATTACTTCGACTTCGGTGATGGCATTCAGCCACCGGTAGTCAATGCACATCCTATACGAGCCGTCAGGCTTCGCAACGATGACTGGATGACTTATAAATGGCCCTTTGGCCTTTTCAATAAGTCCATCCTGTTCAAGTTCTGCAGCAAGTTTGGTCATAATGGCTCTCTTGGCCGGGTTATACATTCTATACTGCATTTTGGGTAATGAATGCCCTTCTTTGAACTTAATACGATGCTGGGTCACGTTAGTGCACCCAACTTGATCACGAAATACATTCGGTATCGATTTAACCACTTCGCGAAGTGCTAGTCTTTGTTCTGGAGTGCAGTCGCTCTCCTCAACTAATTTTTCATCCCAAGTCAACACAGGAGTGTCTGTTAACTCAATTGAGTTGAGAGTGGACGACAGCCCTAAATAATCGAAAGTAATTCGATTTAACGGGGCGAGGGCCAAATTGGCTTCTTCCGACTCGTAAGGGGCGGACCAATTGGGTTTATCTGCACAAGAGAACTCTTGTAAATGTGGATGCGGACTAATTTTCTGTCTGCGCATGAAATTGTGACCAAGTATCAAGCCACAAACTCGTTTTGCTAAAACTATGAAATTCATTGGTGTAAATTCATCAGCCCATTGTACGCACAAAGTTATTTGTCCGACAGGCTTGTGTGCTACGCCTACAGCGTTAACCAACATATTTCTGGGGGCCTCTTGCAAAAATTCTGGCAAAGCCTGAGTTTCAGACAAGAGTTGTTCCCCGATGTAACATTGAGATGCTCCTGTATCCATGAGCGCGTTGTAGGTGAGCCCACCAATTGTGATCTTCATTCGAGGATCATCTTTATTATTACCTAAAGTAATATTGTGCAAATTATTACCACCTATGACTCGATTGAGTCGGCGGAGTCTACAGAATTTCTTCGTGTAGCACTTGTGTGGAAATAATGTCAGATTTTTTAATTGTTCTGTCATTTCTTGCAGATTTTCCTCTACTCCGCCACTATGACTAGTGGCTACTTCAAGACAAGTTGTGTCTACATCCATAAATAAAGATTCCGACGTAGCATAAGCCACTTCTGGGGGATGGAATAAACCTTCGTCCCCCGGATCTAGTTTTTTGAACTAGTCGCACTTGAATCTGTCGATTCGGGCTTGATCAAAGTTTTGACCATTTCTGCCAACGAGTTGGTCAGCGAAGTTTGTAACTTATTTTCAAAAGTATTTAATTTCGCGTCAAGTTTAGCATCTAGTGTTGCATCCAACACTTCTTGAGTTATCCATCTGTTATTAGGACGTTTAGAAGTAGGATCCACAGTCGGGGAATCCGGCGTACTTCGTTTTTGCAACTCTTCAGAGTTGAAATTTGCACGTGGTTTTAAATCTGGACATTCTCGACGCATGTGTCCTGGTTTCTTACAGTGGTAACAAACTAATTGACCACGTCTGGTCTGATCCACTACTCCATTTATTAAATAGACAGCTTCACATTCTTCGGGTAACTCTTCATCACAAATATTAAGTTGTTCTTGTGAATCCAAAGTTAAAGATTTAGCATTTGTCTTCGACTGAGGACGTGTGTCCGTTTTTCGAGGTGGGAAAACGACTGGATTGGAAATATTTTCCCTTGCTCCATTAGCTGTACGACTGTACAAGCCTTTATTTTTAGTTATAACGGTATAAATCTCTGTCAGAGGTAAATCCGCTATGCCTTGCGTATGCAAAAGCAAATCGTTAGCAGGAGTTACACTCCCAATAAAAAGACAACCGGCTCCTTTTGCATCAAGACTGTCTTGTAATATCCATAACTGGTAATATTTGTGCATAAAGTCGTAAAGACTTTCTGTTTCCAGTTGTTTCAACTTAGTTAGTTGGTTCGTCCGCTCTTGTCGAGTGGCTACAAACCGTTCTTTGAACGCCTGTTCAAATACTTCCCAAGATATGAAATCTTCTCTCCTTTCATGAAACCAACCATGCGCTTGCTCGGTTAAATAACCGGCCACGCCTTTAACAAGCATGTCATCGAGTGACATGTTTCGCAGAAAAGCGACATTTTTTACAATATTGAGAAAGCGTTCGCTTTCTTCTGCTTTTCCGGAGAAAACAGGGATATCTGGCGGTTTCAAACAGTTAGTTTGAGGGACCGAGGCGGAACTTTTTCCTGCCTGCATCAACTTGTGCATGGTTGTGGCAATTGACGCGAGGTCATCAGCCGTCATTCCAAAGCTACTGGGGGGGCGCGAATTGTCATTTGACGATCCGCCATTGTTTGGTTGACTCGAGTTATTTTGACTTGAGCCACCACCATTAGGGTTGAAATTATTCGACCCTCCTTGATTCGGTCTACTGGGGTTACCAAAATTCGAATGGTTATTCGAATTACCTTGGTTTCCAAAATTCGAATGATTATTCGAATTATCTCGATTGTTAAAATTCGGGCGATTGTTCGAACTTTCTTGATTACCAAAATTCGGACGATTGTTCGAATTACCTGACGTACCCCGATTCAAATAGTTATTTGAATTTTCTGGAGTTCCAGTAGAAGGATTATTTGGGTTATTCGAGTTCGGAGGAACTGGGTGACCCCTTTGCATATTAGGTGCTGGACTAGAATTGTTTGCAAATCTAGAATTTGGGTCAAAACGATGGTTTGGACCTCTTGTCGCACCTGAATTTGGGTTCAAATTTCCGACGAGATTCGGACAACTATTTGATCCGTTTGGAAAACTTGGATTAGGGTTGGCCATGTTAGGCGGACCCAAATTCGCTCTGTGGAACATATTCTCAAAGTTCTCTGGATTTGTAAATCCTCTTTGTTGGTTGCGAGCGAAGTTATTCGCTCGTAATCGTTGCTGGAAAGCACGATTAAAATCTCCTGGTGTCAAATTCGACTGATCTTGACGAGGAGGTTGTGCATTTTTATTTCTATATCTAGAAATAGGCGTCGAAGGAGTGGGACTAAAATTATTTAATCTTTGGCTGGCTGGGGAATTAGGTTGCTCCGACGTAGCACGAGGCGCGTGCACAAAATCTAACACTTCGGTCAAAGATCTAAATTGGTTTGGGTTCAAACCGTGATCCTGACAAAATAATAGACCGCCTCGGCCTAAATGAGAACCTTCAGGAATGCATTCCTCTTCTCCAGGCGGAGTAGGTTCACGTGGAGCCCTATTTTCTCCAGATGGTCCGGCTGTTTCATTTGAAACGCCATTATGGACCGCGTGGTTTCCCACTTCTTCAGTTCCATTAGAAACAGGTATAAACCCGGATAGATTCATTCCACCGGTCAAACAAGTTCTTTCCTTACCACGGGTGTTCATGTGATGCCGGTTATTAGTCATAACTAAACTTAAAACTAATAAAATTTCCTAAGTCTGAGAGATAACGATGAAGTTGCAAACGTTCAGGAGGGTCGCAAACGAAGCAGTGGTCACACTATTCGAAAGGAAGTATGGGTACTTCAAAACACCTCTCTGATTGGTCAAGTATCAATGCTAATCTCGCGAGAGTCCAATCTCATCCGAGATTGGTGGAAATCACTAAGTTTGTGGAACCGTAATCTTGACAGATTCCAGTGTTATGACGTAGTCACCAAACAATATGGATACTTCTCAAAGTACTCTAAAATTTTATCAAATTTATTTAATAAAAATGACCATTCCATGAGAATTTTAAAGTATTAAAACCCACAATTTTAATAAAGCGCGTCGAATCGTTTGGATCGACGGCTTCTCTGCACAACCTGGTTGCTAGGCAACACAACAGCGAGAATTCTTCTTCGCTAAAATTCGAATGGCATTCCATTCGTAAAATTCGATTTCAATGACTTGAAATCACGATTTTAACCAACATTTTAATGTAGATCAAGCTTGTAAAATAAGGTAAACCATTTGAAATAAAATATGAATTTTAATTCCTTCAGAAAATGTCAATTTTCCGTCTAATTTATTTAGGTAAATAAATTTAGGTTCAACTTGAAGTCTCAAGCAAAATACATATAAAAGAATATTCTAAAATTAAAACAACTGTTAAATTGATAGAATTCTTTAAGAATTCCATCAAAAGTCAACTTTTCAAAATTAGGCCCGACCGCGTGGTTTTGTCATATTGTCGACGACAAAATGGCGCTACCCGGGCGGGACCAACTTCAACAAGTTCGGGCAAGATTCTCACTCTCGGGGATAGGCCTTTAGGCCTGACTACGCGGTAGAAATTATTATTTTGTTAAAACGTATAATTTCCACGGCGGAGAATAAGGAACAAAGTGAGTTACACTTATTATCTTTTTAACAAATTTTAAGACAAAAATAAAATATATTAGACACTTATAAATCTCAAACGAAATTTATTTTACACACAAAAAAATTTACTGCAAAATTACACTACTCGAATTCATCATAGGCACACAAAACTTCAAAATTTATTTTAAATTTAGGCAGCCTATCTCGGTAGAACCTCCACTTGTGACGATTCTACTTTTGGCTGATTTAATAGCCATTTAAGATAGATAATTAATCGGTTTAAACAAGACGTTGCTAGGAGTAGCAACAACCTAACCGAGATAAGCTTACGGAAGTCCGTGTACAAATATGAATCAATGACTGAGCAGAAATAACTTACAGTTTTCTTGGTGTAACATAACATATTTATTACTGAATAATAACAATAACAAAGATGGGTTCTTGACGCGTGTAAACGGGTGGCATCAACTGGTTGAGGATCCGGGCGAAGCCAGAGGAATACGGCTGACTTGCGGCATCGTCACAAATATCGCTACGGAGACGTATTTGGTCCGCAGCTCGAGTATCTAAATATGCGAAGAGTCCTACGCATAAACAGGAATATTCGGCAGAATATTCCATTGTTTCAAATGAATAAAGTGAAGTAATTAAAATAATACAACAAATGAATTGTTATATAAATATTAATTGGGCGGGGACCGTCACGACAATTGAGAGAACGTCGCGGGAGTTGTTGAGACTCCATCCGCCAGCATGCCTTACGACGACAAGATCTCGTGATCAGGCGCCGAGTATTTAATTGTGTGCTTTAACTCGCTATCGGTGGTACCAACCACCAGGTAAACATTTCTATGGACTTACCGGGTTTAAAAGATATTGCCAATACAGGATTACCAAAGCCCGAGTAATTTGTTTAACACGATATATTTATATATCGTTCACGGGTTACTAACCCGGAGGGTACGATGGGGCGGGGACCGTCACGACGGTCGAGAGAACCATCGCGGGAGGATTTGACTCCTCCATCCGCCAGCATGCCTTACGATGACGGGATCAGCGGATCGAGCACCGGGTAAAATATTAATCGGCCACTGCCGTTGGATTACCATTATCCAGGTAGTTGTTTCTCGCAACATCTTTAGATATTACTCACGGGCTACCAACCCGGCGTGTCGCCTGTATATTAGGTCTTTACCGACTTTTAACGAGCGGAAGGACCAATCGTAGAAAGACGGGAACCTGCGTGGGCTGTTTACAACAACCATCCTGCAGCGGACTGTGGCCAGTTAGCCGAGGGACCTATTTTCATTTAGCAAGGTCGTACTGTATACGACCGTTATATTAAGCCACCGTACGAAGTCCTACTGTCCCGTAGAACAGCTGGCTAACGTTACGGGGCCATTTCATGCGAATGCATGTCTATTACCGGAGTTAGCCTTCCCGAAAAGGCCCTACAACAACAATAACAATCTAGTAATGAATACTAATTGTGGAGAGCTGAGGTGGCCTGATGTGTCGATAGAGAAAGTGAGATCAAACGATAACAACAATTCAACTACAGACAGTATATTCATATTCAGTTATCAAGCCAAGCTTTTGGACGTGAGAAACTGATGCTTATATAGTTCTGTAGAACTACTAGATTGGCGACAGCCAATCAGCGTACGAATCGGCGGATTCGCGGGTCACTAGTCCGGACCTAATATATGACTATGTCCAGATGGGCCCAGTTGGGGTCCAGAAGGGTCCAATTGGTTCCCTTCGACAGGTGAGTAAAGTAGATATTGATTCGATAGAATCAACATCATCAAGTAATTAATACTTAATTTATATCGAATAAAATAGTTATATTTTATTCACCGTGTCTAAATAATTATTTATCACATTTTTTAGTCTTTAACCGAGTTTGAAATACGCGCGTTGGTTAAACAGCGCCATCTATGGTGAACATTGATAACTATCGATTTGTAATCATCACAGGCTGCAGCGCTTTGAGCCACTTGCAATGATAGTGACCAGCAAAGAGTATGATCATTTTCATCCTGTCCAATATCAAGCAGTAGCAGTCCGTTGAAAATTCGTCGCTAAACGCGACCATTTGCAAGGTTTTGCAGAGTGTGGAGTCTTGTGAGCAAAGTTTCCGTACAAAATCCTCCGTTGTTCTAAAGGCCCTAAGCTCAGTGAGTGGCAGCCGAGCGATGTAGGTCGCTGCGTCGTCTTCAACGATGGTGTTGTAAATGTCTAGTATTTCGAGATTTGGCAAAGTCTGGGATATTTGTTTGGAGGCGTTGGTTGTCAGGGTAAAACCGTCGGGCAGTTGTAACATCGTCACGTTCTGGGCAAATAGATAGAATTAGTAGAATTAAAACAAATTCTTTGTGAGAATGTCGCGCACAGCATTGGTTTGCCGTTTGTCTATGTCTTTTGGATTTAATATTAGTGTGCATGCAAATTGTGTTTACTATTCAATAAAGCAGCTTTGGTATGAAATAAAATGTGTTTTTATGCAATTTTTGTTAAAAATGCAATTTTTGTTAAAAAATGCAATTTTTGTTAAAAAATGCAATTTTTGTTAAAAAAGGCAATTTTTGTTTAAAAATGCAATTTTTGTTAAAAAATGCAATTTTTGTTAAAAAAGGCCATTTTTGTTAAAAAATGCAATTTTTGTTAAAAAATGCCATTTTTGTTAAAAAATGCAATTTTTGTTAAAAAATGCAATTTTTGTTAAAAAATGCAATTTTTGTTAAAAAATGCAATTTTTGTTAAAAAATGCAATTTTTGTTAAAAAAGGCAATTTTTGTTAAAAAAGGCAATTTTTGTTAAAAAATGCAATTTTTGTTAAAAAATGCAATTTTTGTTAAAAAATGCAATTTTTGTTAAAAAAAATGCAATGCACATTCCTGGCTGCAAATGCATTTTTTTGCATAAAAATACACTTTTTTGTTTATACATAATATTCAAACCAATTTTTAGTAACGTAATAACTTGTTGTCTTTGATTATTCTTTCTTATTCCCTCTTTACAATAATTTCAAGTCCCATCACCGTGTCTCTTCGCCTACTCACCTTCAACTTGTGACCACAAACCCTAAGCAAAAAATCCAAATCCAAATTTGGACTCTGGAACTCCAACAGCAGTTTTTTCATCTCTTCGTGTACAAACAGAGCAAAGTCCCATGCCCCTGGCTCGCGAATACTTCTGTCCCAATAAACCGGGAAATCCAACAAGATCAGCATATATATACGAGTCTTACAACCTAAATCTAACAATTTCACATTAATAATTCCAAATAAAATCCATAAATCCGTGACACTCACCTGGTTCATCTTCATCCACGTCTGGACTGGGTTCATAGGTACCGGTACCACTCAGAAATCCGAACAGGTTAGGAGGCCAAAGTAAGTGGAAAAAAAAATTCCCAACGTCTCGAATCACCGCGAATTTGCCGGTATCCCGCTGGGCCTGTCCAGCAATTACTTCATCGAAGTAATTGATTAATTCCAGTGTGGTCCTCACTCGATCGTCCTCCATTTCTTCAACAGGCCGTTGAATAAGACTTCCGAAAATAATTTTAATACACATATGCCTTAATGATTGCATTTTTAATCTTGTGGCGATATTCCGCGAAATTTTGATTTTGGTCGGACAGTTCTGAATTTCAAACAATAGTCACTGCAGCAACAGATAAACAAACGTCAAAATATGGAACAACAATCAACGGCGTGAAATATAAAATATGCCCAAAAGAAAACCAAAAAATACAATTAAAAATGCCAAAAGTCAATAAAACAACAACTAAAACCCCAAACGTAACAAGAAACAAAATTAAAACTTGAAAATCATTTGAAAAACAATATGTTAGCATATATAAAGCAATACATACCTTTATTCTTTTTAAACAGACCCGAGAGAAAACCAAAAGCGAGGACACCAAGATGACTCCATTGGCCCGGTGACCTCGCGAATAGGGTAGACATGCTTAGTAAAGGCTTTTATTTAACTTAACTTGAACGTTTGTGTTCACAAAGCCACTTCCTCGTAGTAAAATCAAACATTGTAAAATTCATGTGGTCAATGCCCTGTGCACATTGGTGGCCCGATTCATCGAGGACCTCGTAAAAGTTCGGTCCGTGGGTCCATTGGCGGCCCAAATGTTGCCAGGTATAGACAATCAATTGTTTAAGATGTTGGCGTGCCTTTGCCGCGTTTGTGTTTCTGCGCTTGCGGAGCAAGTTGTTTTCTTTCTCTGTGGGACACTTTGCAATGCTTTTGGAAGCATTGAGAGAAGAAAACAAGAGAGTTATGCCAGTGTGTTTGGAGAGAACACGCGAATTGGATTAAATTTTTATTTTCTTGCAAATTTATTTATAATAAGAACTGGTATTGGTTTAACTATATTCCTATCTCACTAACCGCCACATGACCATCGTCAAAGCCACGAAAAGTGGAGGCGAGTTGATGAAGGATGTAGGTTAGTGCGCGCTGTGCTATAAAAGCCCGTCCCGCTTAAGCGCCAGGGTCCCCAAAAACTTGTAATTTTTCCACGGTTAATCCATGGAGATATAAAAAATTCCACAATTAATTAATTAAGGTGCAACTCCTTACGCCAATAGGAGCATTTACTGTAAATACCCCCTACCCAGCAAAATAAAGCCTAGTACCGGTGGTATAATATTAGACTCAAGACTGTGTGTGTGGGGATGTGTGTGTTTTCTTCTACGCTGACTACCATTTTGAAAATTACTCAAACATCAACTATTCAACTTCAATTTTACATTTGTTTATTGGGACCTTAGATTTCTTACCATTTAAATTGAGAACTAGTGAGCACTTGTTTAAATTCTTTCGAGGTGATGCTACCACATGGTTTTCATCACGCTCAAAAACAAAGTGGGAGGATTTTGAACGTGAATTCATCGTTCACTTCTGCCCTAGTGACACAGTGCTGTTGGCAGAAAATGAGAAAATGCAGCAATTATGAATTTTCACATGAGTGTATCACCCTAGTAATGATCAGACATGATCTTACAATTTCGATGCATGAGAGTCAGCAACTTCAAAAGGTGCCGTCAATCTTGCGACCAGCTGCTAAGGGCATGGCGAGAACTGCAGAAAATACTTAAGCGTCGCACTCCAAAAAGCCTGCATTGCCATTGAACCGTCCATTCTAAATGAAGAGACTGTGGCAAATACAGCAATCGTCGAGGCAGCAAAAACGATAGCCGGTAATGCCTGGCTCGAAGACTGACAAACAACAATCTCAGCAAATGGTAATGATACCAAATGCTGCAGGTGCCGTCAAGCCAAAGTTTGTCCCTCTGAATTGAGAAACCTGCACAACAAGGCACTCTTCCCTGCACCATCAAGGTCAACGAAAATCAGTCGACCGAGGGTGCAGAAAGCAATGACAGGTCGCTAGTTCCTAGCAACAAGAAGCTCAGCGACTATGCAACCAAACCAAGAGTTGGTGGCTGTTGGGGCTGCAGTGGTGTTTATTTCTAGAGGAACTGCCCCCCAAAGTAGAAGCTGCATAAGCGGTGATGAAAACAATCGCACCAGTTCAGCAGAGCCTCATGCAAGTCATGTATGTGGCTAATGAATTTGGCGCATGGTCCCAGCTAGCAGGAAACGAGGAGTTGCCACCGAGTAGCTGACGACTGCACGCCCTCACAATCATTCTAATTCCATGTAGGATTCTCTATTTGATGATCCATCATCTTTGAAATCGCTAAACCAGAAATTGATCACGTCAAAATTGAGTCTGGTCTGTGGATCCATTGGCGGAACAAATGTTGCCAGGTTATAGAAAGTTCTATCAATTGTTTAAGATGTTGGCGTTCCTTTGCCGCGGTACTTTCTCTGTGGGACCCTTTACAATGCTTTTGGAAGCGATGAGGGAGAAAGACAAGACCAAAGTTATGCCTGTGTGTTAGCAGAGAACATCTGAATCGGATTAAATTTAAAATTTCTTGTAAATTTGTTTATACAGGGTGTCCTAAAAGTCTGGTTCCTTCCAAATATTTCCTGAGCTAATGCATCTAGCCCAACTTTGATGAAGCGATCCTATAGGAAGTTGGGTAAGAGCAATCCAATGAAGTCATCAAATTTGACCTTGAAAGCCATTTTCAAGGTCATTCACTCGTTAACTTCTAAACCAATCAGGTTAGAGCAAAAACGTCAATTACAAAGTTGTAGAGCACCATCAAATTAGTACTATCTAATTTATCTTAGTCACCTTAAGTCAAATGTTTTTTTTTTAAAAAGGAAACAAATCAGCTGAAATAAAGTCAGCCATTGTGACAAAACTTAAATTTCTATTAGAAAAATACTGAATTACTTAAATAAACGTATTCAAATGTGCAATTGCTCAGGAAATATTTGGAGGGAACCAGACTTTTAGGACACCCTGTATAATAAAAACTTGTATTGGTTTAACTACATTCCTAGTTCACTCACCGCCACATGACTAATCTACGGAGATATGGAGGTATGCATCACTCCACAGTGCATGCATTAATTACTTAATTCCTTATTGAATGTAATTTAAAGTCACCACTTGGAGTGCTACCCAATGTTTTATTGTAAAGGACATCAACTAGTCAAACAAGACAGTTGCACTGCACTGTTAAAACTTTTAATTTTTTAATTGGATTTATTTTATTTGTGTTGTGACGATTACCTTCTGGAGATAGCAATTGCTAAACTAAAGTGTGAACTATCTGTGTGAAAATGTAAAATATGCAAACCTGATGTTTTCTCAAAACATATAACATTTATTCCGGTTTGAACCTTATATAAATACTATGCCTACAAGTGGCTAAAATGACGAGAAGTTAAACTATACAGTTGTTTGGCAAAAGCCCTGAAATAATATCATTTGAAGGCTTCAGTCATGCAATAAGAATTTGTAACGGTCTTATTGCTGTGACGTAAAAGATGTCATCTATGAATGGCTTTGGCTTCTAAATGGTCCGGGGTTTGGTTCTAAAAGGCGTGTAAATGGTTAGGCTGGGTGGGTTATATCCGAGAGGTGCGGTTGACTTTTCTGTATCGTCACACACATCGCATCGCAGATAATTGTTGTAATCAATAATTACCGCGAGATGTAACAATGTGAGAATAAATATTCATATTAATTCTATGGAATTAATCATGATATTTTAGAGTCACAAACTTAACTAAAACTATGAAAATAAGTAAAATATATTAAAATAGCGCCGAGCTATTTTTTGCCCCGAGTGCAATCAACATCTAAGTTAGACTTAAATGTTCCGTCAAACCAATAACGAATTGAATCGAAATATCTCGCAGGAAAGGTTATCCATCGCCGGGAAATTACTCCACTCGGTCCTGGCTGGCGGGAGAGTAACCGGGAAATTACTCCGCGTCGATTACTCTGATAATGCGTCTGTGAAATATAAATACTCCACTCTAGATTCTACATTACCAATGCGTCTGTGAATTTTACTCCACTCTAGATTCTGCACTCTACAACGGAATGTTGGCATGAAGCTGGAGGGAGTGCGTCTGTGGGTTGTACCCCACTCTAGATACTACACTTAAATGTGTCTGTGAATTACTCACTCTAGTTACAACATTTCTACAACGGAATGTTGGCATGAAGAGGCGGGCAGTGTGTCTGTGAGTCTTCTACCCACTCTAGATACTTACACTAAATACAAAGTATTTCTACAACGGATTGTCGGAACGCAGAGAAGTATAATATGTGCTCAAGTAATATCAGTATCAAACAAAAACAGAACAAGAGCGAGCTATATCCGTTTTGCAGGGGGATATATACTCGGTGAGGAGAATAGCTGTTCAGTGATCCAATGGGATCACTGGGCAGTCAAATCCATCCAATCCTAGGTCATAGGAAGTGGATACTCAGGACATAGTCTTCTACTAGGTCCAAAACAGGAACTGGATACGCAGGACACATTTTGGATTAAGTCCCTTTGACTATAATCCAAAAGGAGTCCAACTCACAGTGGGTGATGGGGGGTGACTTCACCAGGTGTAGAGGTTGCACATAATTCAATAGAATTATGTGACAAATAAATCAACTAGCATTTAAACATCCAAAAGTATTTAAAAGTGTCTAAAGTTGCAGTGGAATAAAATATAAATAGTAATTTATATTTTATTCACTCAAAAATTGTCGAAATTTGAATTTACCGCTAAAACGCATCAGCGCCATCTATTGGTGAAGTAATCGTCCTATACTAACAAAGTGCATGACAGTGTAACCGTCACAAGTCCCCCTTAAATATATGTTAATACCTGTATTAACATACTATTTATTCCGAATATCTTGAGGATCAAGACCACACTGTCATCTAGGGGACTCGAGCTGTAATCCTTGGTAAGCAAAAACCTTTATTTTATATCTTAATAGTATAAATAAAGAGTATTTCTTAATCAAATGCTTCAAAAAATATTTATTAAGGTTATAAAACTTTCAATTATCAATAATAACTTCCATCTCTCTTTACAGGTGGACTTTCAACTGCATCAAGAAAAGGCGATAACTTAAACTAACATCAAACTCTTGTACCAAACAAATGATTAATAAAATTTAACAATTATTTTCACAAAACTTAACTTCTCACTGGAAATATAATGATTTGCAAAATAACACTTTACACGTTAAAATTCAAGTATTAAAATTAGTATTCATTTAAACAAACTCACATTGACTCGTAATCAAATTTTAACAAAATTGTTAATTTAAATATTAAAGATCTTTGAATTATTCACAAAAACGGCATAAAATACACCTGAACCTGACTAAATCTTTGTTTCAACTCGGGTCAAGAAATGGAGATGGAGAAAATGGACTCGTTACTTCTGGTCTTGCCTTAAAAGGGAAGATATCGGGAAAGTAACGGATCCCGACATCGTTGACGCTTTCTAGTCCAACTCTTCATCCTCAATAAATCCTTCCATGGATGTAACAACTTCCGAGACGGCTGCGGGTGGAGAATTAAGTTGAATAGCTACCAATTCCGGTACTACATCTGTCTCAACGTCATGGGCCAGGGGATTTAGGAGCATTCTGTGTTGTTCCTCGGTGAATACTTCCAGGGGATCAGGCCCTCCTAACGGAATGGTGTTAGCGCTGGTTGGCTCGGAGAAAACCAAGTGATGGTCGGGTAAGCCGGAGTGCCATCCCTCACGAATCAACGGGTGTGCTGCTGCTGAGACCTGTTGCAAAATCTTACACCAAATAAAAGAGCGAGTTTGAAAAGATTCCGGCCGGGATGGATGGAAAATCCATTGGATCACGGCCAGTGGCACGCTCAAATCTGGAATTCGGTCGTTTGAAATCGACACACTAATACGCTTAGCTGCTTCCAATAAAATTGGGAAATAATGTTCCACTTCCGCCTTCGTTTGTTCCGTGAGTGACATGTCTGGTCTCGGCATATATGGGTGGACCAGTAAAATAACCGGTTCAGCAGCGTTGTTTACTTCGGGGAGCGGGATAGTCGCTACAATCATGTTGTTAGTCGACGTTCCCTCTGGAGAAGCGGCGGCTTGTGGACCAGAATCGGATGCAACCGGCGGAGAATCAGACGCAATAACTGACGTTGGAAGGTTTTCTGCCGAGGCAACTGGAGTTCCATCAATCGCAGGGGTGGGAGTTTCCGGCTCGCGTTGTGGCTCCGTAAATCCTCCTCGTGGAGTCGAGGTGCTGGACATTTGTGCCGGGT
This sequence comes from Strigamia acuminata, assembly GCA_949358305.1. Classification (NCBI taxonomy): domain Eukaryota; kingdom Metazoa; phylum Arthropoda; class Chilopoda; order Geophilomorpha; family Linotaeniidae; genus Strigamia; species Strigamia acuminata. Next base: position 34,300,501 of record OX442314.1, read on the forward strand.
CTACATAAATAGCCTGCTCCGGGCCCTGGTGGATGAGGCCACATTCGCGACACATCGCCCAATTGCGTGCTGTCGGCGTACTTAGCCCCTTGACGATAAATGGAAGAATTTCTTCATTCCACATGCTGGATATGGCAACGCGCTTACCACCGTGACAGTTCACGCAGACTACGGCGTGAATGCCGGATAACAAGGACGACAACCATCCGCATCCTGCGCACAATGGGCAGAACATCAGCTTCGACTTTGGCATGATGTTAGTCCCCAAGGCGGCAGCTTCCATATCTCGAAATACGTGTTCTCTTCGCTGCTTCCGGTAACTTGGCAAATTTAGCTCCGATATCGAACGAGCTTGCGATGTTGGGCGGGTCAGCGCTTCGGATGAAGATGCCAACGTGGACTTGGTGGGTCCTTTGGATTTGCCAGTCTTGCCTCGACTAGCGGTATCACGCGGATTTCGTGGTCGGGCAAACTGCCTGCTGGTAGCTGGAGGCGGAGCTTCTTCAACCGATTCTTCTTCTTGTGAGAAGTCATCTTGGCGCCGTCTCCTCGAGGCAGAACGGGAGTATTGTGACGAGTCGTCAGAAAAATCCCAATTCGGCGCATCATAGGTTACAACACGCTGACTAGCTTGACGGCCTCTGGAAGGACGCGAGTCGGTCGGGCTAACACCCATGGCGGTCCTAATTCGTGGCGGTACGAGATCCGGGTTATCACGGGCCCAGTTGGCGACGAGCTCGGGGTCAGAGGAGGGATTAACAAAGCGATAATCCGTCTCTTCCGATTCTTCTGGATCCCAATGCACGTACTGTCGCTTGCTAGCACGACCTCGGCGACTCATTGCATCTTCAAGAAAATATAAATTTTATTTGAGAACATGAATCAACCGTCGGAAATTAATTTAATTTCAAATTAAATTAATTGTCGACCAACAACTGGATTAATTTCATAATTAATTCTTAAGTTCCCTTGTTAGCGTGTTTCCTCCATTTGTCGAATAATTATTAAGATTAATAATTATTCTCGACTTGGCATATAATTTCATTTTATCGTTTAACACAATATCGCTGATAAAATATTCAAATTAGTGTTTATTTAATGAAATAAACCTAATTTTTGTATCTACACGACATAATAACTAAAAAACATATAAAAATATTAAAAAAAAAAATATTTTTGTAAGTGTTTTTTAGCATCCGACAATAGTCATTTTACATGGTTTTAATTGTACGAATAATTCCACAATTCGTCCGAGTAAATAATTTACTACCGACATCTGGTGGCGTTTGCCCCTATCATACACGTGACTTGTTAACCCATGTCTGCTCACCAATTTCCAAGGAACTTAAGAGATATTTTATCTTTCAAAAAATAAACACTTACTAACTAGGTGTAGTCCTAGAAGGGTATACTTGGCTAGTTTAATGTCTAGCTTCACGTATTTGCGAGGGCTGCTCGGTTCCGGCGATGTTGGCCGATAAAAACGTTGTGCGGCGCGTGCGAATTCTAAGTCCGCCGTAATGAACGCTTAACCAAAATAAATGTTGTCAATTAATGTCAAAATATTATAAATTTTGACAAAATATTGCTTAAATATTTACCGGGAATTCACTTAGTGAGTTCGTGAAAGGCTTACTCGCGATTTTGTCCACGAGATGGTTTCGATAATCAGCGTCGTGTCGATAATTTCTGAATTTGAACTGATATTTGTCAAATGAAAAAATCAGTAAAATAAACGATAAGTGTTCAAAATCATCTAGATTTTAACTCACTAAATTTCAGCGAAAATCCGTTAAAGCGTCGAAGGGTCGAGAATAATCCTTGATTTCAGTCCAGTACAAAACTTGGCGAACAAGTGAGTGATAATCTCAAACCAGGGGTTAAGGGGAGTTTCGAGGAGTAATTTGATTGGTTTGTAATTACTCATCTCGAAGTTTCTATTAACCCAAAGGGGGAAACACAGTTTCAAGTAAATGTTTACACGTAGATTAATTTGAATACAATCAGCTTGTGTAAAAAATAACTCAAACATTTGTTAAATTTTATCCACATCAAAAAAAAAATGTTTTTAATTAATAAAATTTAACAATTCTTCGTGAATATGATTGGAAATATTTATTTAAAATAAAATATTTTCAATATATTGTGTCCTAACCCAACTTGACTTGTTTTAGACAATTTACGAGTTGTACAAAATCGGTCACGTATTTTGTGTTCGGCTTGGGTCTACGTTTAGACTGTCGAACGGGAGATGGAAATCTTTTCCTCTTTTTGGATGAATTTTGAGGAGTTTCGTCCTCTTTAGAAGAAATCTGAGAAGTTTCCTCCTCTTTCTCTTCAACTAAATCCTCTGTTTCCATGGACACAGGTTCATTTATTAATTCTGAAGAATTAATAACCTGACCTGCCATCCAATCTGGAGTCGGGTGTGATTCGTTGGTACCGACTTTCTGATCTAATGTCCATTCCTCAATCGGGTAACTTGGGATATAAGGCATTAAATCCTGTATGTTGATCGCTTTTGCTTTCGTGTTATCAGAAAGCTTACGTAGTGTGTAGGAACCTCCGCCGAGAACAGCCGTAATTTCCCAAGGTCCATCACGTTTCTCAGCGAATCCTGCCGAAATCCCTTTATCTTTATTTGATAAAATATGTGTGGCTTTCCACACGAGATCTCCTTTGGCAAATTGACAAATATAATATTTGTCTTTATGTAGTCGATCATGCTTTTCGTAATTCGATTGAATTTTCCGATGCATTTCGCTGTGTGCACGTCTAATTACGTCTAAAATACTATAGACATAAGCTTCGGGATTCTCTTTGTCGAATTTGATGGCGTGTTTAGTAATACGCGGGTCAAATGGCAAAGGGACGATTCTTCCCGTATTAAGAATCATCGGTGAACAATTTGTTGCCTCGGACTTAGCGGTGCGCATCGCAAAGGCAAAAGAATTTAAATATTTTGGCCAGTGAGAGTGAATGTCCGAGTATAAAGCTAACATCATTTTTAAAGTCCTGTTAGCCCGCTCTGTAATATTAGCGGCAGCGTGATATGGGCTAATGTGAGCAATATCTACGTGATTTTTTCGACAAAAATCATTAAATATTGTTGACACGAATTGTTTGCCGTTGTCGGAGATTATCTTTTTTGGATATCCCCAACGGTGGAAAACTTCGCTCATTTTATTAACGATGCATTCACTTGATGCAGTCGCTAGTGGGAAGACTTCAATCCATTTTGTACAATTATCAATGATTACTAAAATCCATTTTAATTGTGAACGACCGGCTGGCTTTGGTCCCATCAGGTCAATGCTTATTGTCTCCCACGGGTTGGTCATGTTGTGGGGTGTATAGCTTGCCCGATGCTTTTGGTGTTGGCTAGGTTTGTATTGTTGGCAATGAGTGCAACTGCGAACGTAGTTTCGAGTGTCTTTGCTCATTCTAGGCCAGAAATACATCTGTTTTGCTCTATCTAGGGTTTTGCTCATGCCAGCGTGTCCTGTAAGTGGGTGGCCATGGCATGCGAATAATGCACGTCTCACGAGAGAGCGTGGAATTACCGCCTTAAACCCGTTGCCAGAGTCGTTTAACTCTTCCTCATCGGTCGGAGCAAAATAAATTAGCATAACACCTTTATTTTCTTCCGGTTCGTCGAGAGTGTAGCCACGAATCGCGTTTAACCAATGTTTATCCGTGACACGATTTTTTAATTTTTCGTCTCCTTTTAGGTAAACAAGGATTTTACTACATGCTGGATCTTTAAGCTGCGCTTCGATAATTTCGTCTCGCGTCGGCGGAACTACTTTTAGGATATCTGTTAGCGCAGTGTGTACATTTTCGTGATTACAATTGTGGACATCTATATGTCTGCAATTTTCTCTTGTACATCCTTCTTCCTCCCCCTTTTCTCCAGAATCATGAAATCTAACTGGATTATATGATTCTGAGAAAAAGTCTAAACTAAGGCCAACATTTGTAAGAAAATGTTTGCGCTCAGTTTCCGTCACTTGTAAAGATGCACACCTGTTTCCATTCCAAGTTGGATAGAAATGGGTGATCTCCTCTGGTTCGATATAATCATAATCCGGAGTGTCTAGTGCAGACAGTGGAGCGCGTGATAATGCGTCCGCTACTTGGTTCATTGCGCCGCGTCTAAAAATAATTTTAAACGCGCCACATTGTATTTTGACGGCCCAACGACCAAACCTTCCGGATGGTTCCGGCGTACTCATCAACCAGCTAAGGGCTTTAGCATCGGACTCGAGAGTGAAAGTCGTGTATTCTATATATGGGCGAAATCTCTCGATTGCCCATACAACGGCCAAACACTCCAATTCCGGCGTAGAATACCTTACTTCGGCCCCGTGCAACACTCGACTGGCGTACGCGACTGCCTTTGGAACCATGATTAATTTCTGTTTCTTTTCACAGAATAACTCGACATCTTGGCAGAGTACTGCACCTAAGCCTGAATGAGAAGCATCTGTCAAAATGACAAAAGGCTTATTCATATCTGGCATGTGGAGAAGGGCCTGGTCCTTGTCACACAAAATATCTTTGATAGTTTCGAATGCAGTTGTTTGTGGATCATCCCACACAAACTTTGCTTGATCATGCATAATATTGGTCAATGGACGAGCAATATTTGCGATGTTAGGAATAAATTTTCGGAAAAAATTCGCAAGTCCTACAAATCTTTGAATGTCTTTAGAGCAAGTCGGTTTGGGAAAATTCCTTACAGCCGAGACTTTGTCAGGGTCTGGAAGAAGAGATCCCTCCGAAATTAAATGGCCTAAAAATCGTAATGATGTTCGACCAAATTTTGACTTGTCTTTATTGATAGTTAGATTCGCGGCATCCAACTTCTCAAGTACGTCTTTAATATGTAATAAATGATTTTCCCATGTGTCGGAAAAAATAATTATATCGTCTAAATAGACCAGAGCATGTTTATATAAAGAGTCACCCAATACGGTAGTCATGAGGTGTTGAAAAGAACTAGGTGCATTACAAAGACCAAATGGCAATCTCTTGAATTGAAATTTGCCTTTTGGGGTGTAAAAAGCAGTTTTGCTCTTATCCTCCTCCTCCATTTCCATTTGATGATAACCTTTAGTTAAATCAATGGATGTAAAGTACTTGGCCTGATTAGTATGGTGAATTAATAGGTCAATACTTGGCATTTGAATTGCATCAACTTCTGTGATCGCATTCAACCAGCGGTAGTCGATACATAATCGATACTTCCCGCCGGGTTTAGCCACTATGACGGGGTGACTTATATAAGGGCCAGTGGCAGGTTCGATCAACCCATCGGCCTCCAACTCCTCGACCAATTCCGTCATAATCGCCTTCTTGGCCGGATTGTACATTCTATATGGCTGGTGTTTCCAAGTAGCACCAGGTTTAAACTTGATGCTGTGCTTGGCCACCTTCGTACAGCCCAGTTGGTCTCGAAATACGTTTTTTAATTGTACAAGAACGTTTACGAGTAACTGTTTTTCTTCCGCCGAACTGTTGCAGCCTTCGACGAGTTTTTCTGCCCAGTCCGGTGAAGTGGGAGTTCCTTCACCTTGGAGACCCAAAGTCTTAATGCTTGCTAAGCAACAGTTAAGTTCAGTGGTCTCGTACGGGGCTGTCCATCCGGGCATGTCATCACAGGTGAACACTGCTCGTCGGGGATTAGGGTTTATCCCCGTTCTACGCATAAAATTGTGACCCAAAATCAACCCACATACATTCTTGTGTAGAATTATGAAGGTCATAGGTGTAACTCTCCTTTTATCGGCCCATTTGACACAAAGACAAACTTGACCGATAGGTCGGTGATCTATTCCGACCGCGCAGACACGCATTCCCCGGGGACATTCTTGTATGAATTCCACCGGAATTTCCGTGTTTGAGAGGAGTTGTACTCCAATAAAACATTGGGTGGCTCCAGAGTCCATTAGTGCGTTGTAATCCAAACCTCCAATTTGGACATTCATACGCGGATCATCTTTGCCACCATTAATTAATTTGCTATTGCAAAGTTTGCCAAGCAATACTTTTCGTTCTTTCTTGTTCCATTTTTCAAGTTTAAGAAGTTTTCTTAACTTGAAAACCTTGGGTACAAGCGGTTTCTTGGGTGCATTCCAGCTTCCACTGAAAATACTCAAATTTTCTAGTTGGTCTGTCATGACTTTTAAATTTTCATCGACACCGCCACTAGAGCTGCTAGTCTTTCGACAGACAGGTACTGCTTCGTAAGAAATGACCAACGATGGTGGTTTATTCTTCGAATCATCGACATAAGGTACTGTGAGATGACTAGGCTTATGTCTTAATTTAAATTCATCTTTTCGTAAAAATAAATCATTTGACAATTCCGAGAAAGGAAACAACTCTTTAAGCGGGGGTTGGGCAACTTGAACAACCCCCTGAATCAGTTTTTTGTCTCGTCGGGAGTGACTGACTCAGTGGCTGCTGGTAAATGCTTAATTAACAGGTCAACCATGTTTTTCTGGAAGTCAGTAAATTTGGAGTCTAAAGTTTCTGACGTAACCCAATTTTGTTTGGGTCGTTTAAACTCGGGGTTGGGAGCAGAGTGGTTAAATCTTTTATTTGAATTTAACGAGTCTGTTTTCCCTGCTAATTTTTTGGCAAGGGCGGGACATTCTCTTTTAAAATGTCCAGGCTCGTGACAGAAAAAGCATTTTCCAGTAGTCTTTTCATACTGGGCGGCAAATAATCGCTCCATTGAACCATCGTCAGTTGAGTCGTCATTTTCCGACTCGTCTTCATTTTCAACTTCATCTTGAGTTTGCGTTAAACGTAGTGAAGTTTTAGATGGAAAAATCTTAGATTTTTCGTGAAGTTTGGGAGTAGGATGATTCTCTCGATTATCGTACTCCAATTTTGCTGCAAGTTGAGAACTTTCAAACTTAGAGCGATTTGCTCCTACATATTGTAGAATGTCATCTACTGTAAAGTTACCATACATTCCTTGTGTACATAACGCCGTGAAACTTTCTTGAGTTAAATTGTCGAATAATTGCGCACGTCCAGTTTTATCACCTGGCGGCACTTCACCTTGTTCTTGCGTATAACGCAGAAGAAAACTATAAAGTGACTCGTCGGCTCGTTGTTTTACATTAAGAAGTCGCCTTTCTCTTGTAAGTGGAACGAGGTCGAAACAATCGAGAAAAGAGGCTTCGAAAGTTCGCCAACTGTTAAAAGTATGGCGTTGCTTATGGAACCAACGTTGTGCATGGCCTAATAGTCGTCCAGGTACAGCAGTGTGTACCATGTCGTCTAAAGGGATGCCTTTCCCGAGTGCGACAGCTTTGACGATTTCAAGGAATCGCGCAACCTCTGTCTGTTTCCCGTCAAAAATAGGAATCTCGATTCCTTTTCCAAAATTCTGACTGGGATTACTCGGGCTTCGGATTTGACCAACTAAACCCTGAATAATTTGTTTTACATTTTCGTCCGACAAATTAGAAGCAGAGTTCGAATTGGGTGTAGACCGACTTTCTTGGTCTCTGGGTGGCGGATTTGGCTCTCCTCGAAAATTTTGGCGTCTATCAGGTGGCGGAGGAGAACGAGAATTATTACGTCGGTGGAAATTATTGTTATAATTTCCCCCTCCACCAGCGTGAGATTCGTCACTACTCGAGTTAGGATCGGAGTCACGAGGATCACCAGGAGCTCCGGGAAATCGTTGATTTCTCGGCGGAGCTCGTCCACCTTGAGAGCGGGAATTTCTATAATTCCTAAAATCTCCATCAGATTGGGTGTGAGATTGAAAATTTTGATAATTTTCATTTCTCCCCCTTGGTTGGACCGACAGATTAGTTCGAGGCTGTGGAACTCTGAAAGAATCATTCAAATTCCCAGTGGGAGCGGGTAAAATATTATTTACAGCCGTCGCACTTGGTAAATTTCGGGAAATTGGCGCAGAAATATTTCCTTGTCCGGAATTTCCCATTCTTTCGGCCGAATTCGATCGCCAAGAACTAGTTGGTAACTGAATCGAAGGTTGAACAGATAGTGAAGAATTTAACTGCCCATTGTCGTCACGAGCAACATTCATTCGCCATCCAGGCAATTGCTGGTAGCGATATGTGGCCGGCGAACGAGGGCCAGTTCGATCTACAGAAACACTTCGTTCGTTGGTTACAACTACATCGGGAGTAATTACACGATTTCTCTCGTGATGATTATTCGCCGTGTATTGTTGAGCTTCACACAAAGAGGAAAACTGCGTCACTTCCAATTGGTAATGGCGACAGTAAACTTCTAAATCATGTGGGACTGATAGTGGATCCGTTCGAGAACTACCTGGGTTGGAAACGTCTCTAGGAACATTCTCTTCCCCCTGGCTTTCTAGATCAGACTCCACAATTCCTCTTGGTGTTTCACACATACCACCACGTCGTCGTGCTCCACGATTTCCTCGTGTTCCACGAACTCTTACAGGTCTACGGGCCATAATACTCAAAGAAATACACGTACAAAAGAAAAAATAAACTTTAACTGAACTAGCGTAAATGTAACACGCTTAATATTAAACTAAGAAATAATTTGAAAAAATACAACCTTAGCTGCTGAAACTGAAGTGGCTTCGGAAAAACTGTCCTATTGCGTGGTCAAGAATGGTCCAAACGGGCACTGGTCACAAAGGCACAACTGGATGGTCGCACTGTCGAAAAGCAAGTGTGGCTGAATATTGGTTGTCAAACTAGCTTCCGGAAAATCTCCTTTGTCAAGACAGTCTGCTGTGATTGGCGATGTTGACAAATTCCTGATAATTTCTAATCCGAAATTCTCAACAATGTCACATCTGGATGACCTACTCCGAGCTGCATCGTGAGTGGTTCTCTTTGTCACATTCTTTACTTTGTTAAAGATTAAAATAATAATCAAAAACATTGAAAACAGAACAATAGAAACTTGGTCAAGTTTTTAACCAGCAAAATAAAATACTTTAACTTTTTATTTTTCAGTCAGCAGGATTTCTAGTCAAATTCGTTTTTTGATCAAAATTCAAGGTTTCGAAATTTTCCAGAATATAGCTGAATATTCTGGGAAACTCAATAAAATCATAATAGATTTTTCGTAAGAGATTCGGAATTATAATGAGTTTTTTTCAAAATAATCCAAAAATTCGAATTCAGATATTTCCAAAAGATAATGAGAATTTTTTGAAAACAAATGGATATTTCACAGTAAATTTATAGAGAAAAATCGGAAATTTTCTAATTATAATATCTATATAAAATAATCAAGAAAATTCATTTTTTCAATTTACACTTTGATCACAGAGTTCACTTCGATAAAATGCAACCTATCTCGGTGGAACCTCCACGTGTGACGATTACCTTCTGGAGATAGCAATTGCTAAACTAAAGTGTGAACTATCTGTGTGAAAATGTAAAATATGCAAACCTGATGTTTTCTCAAAACATATAACATTTATTCCGGTTTGAACCTTATATAAATACTATGCCTACAAGTGGCTAAAATGACGAGAAGTTAAACTATACAGTTGTTTGGCAAAAGCCCTGAAATAATATCATTTGAAGGCTTCAGTCATGCAATAAGAATTTGTAACGGTCTTATTGCTGTGACGTAAAAGATGTCATCTATGAATGGCTTTGGCTTCTAAATGGTCCGGGGTTTGGTTCTAAAAGGCGTGTAAATGGTTAGGCTGGGTGGGTTATATCCGAGAGGTGCGGTTGACTTTTCTGTATCGTCACACACATCGCATCGCAGATAATTGTTGTAATCAATAATTACCGCGAGATGTAACAATGTGAGAATAAATATTCATATTAATTCTATGGAATTAATCATGATATTTTAGAGTCACAAACTTAACTAAAACTATGAAAATAAGTAAAATATATTAAAATAGCGCCGAGCTATTTTTTGCCCCGAGTGCAATCAACATCTAAGTTAGACTTAAATGTTCCGTCAAACCAATAACGAATTGAATCGAAATATCTCGCAGGAAAGGTTATCCATCGCCGGGAAATTACTCCACTCGGTCCTGGCTGGCGGGAGAGTAACCGGGAAATTACTCCGCGTCGATTACTCTGATAATGCGTCTGTGAAATATAAATACTCCACTCTAGATTCTACATTACCAATGCGTCTGTGAATTTTACTCCACTCTAGATTCTGCACTCTACAACGGAATGTTGGCATGAAGCTGGAGGGAGTGCGTCTGTGGGTTGTACCCCACTCTAGATACTACACTTAAATGTGTCTGTGAATTACTCACTCTAGTTACAACATTTCTACAACGGAATGTTGGCATGAAGAGGCGGGCAGTGTGTCTGTGAGTCTTCTACCCACTCTAGATACTTACACTAAATACAAAGTATTTCTACAACGGATTGTCGGAACGCAGAGAAGTATAATATGTGCTCAAGTAATATCAGTATCAAACAAAAACAGAACAAGAGCGAGCTATATCCGTTTTGCAGGGGGATATATACTCGGTGAGGAGAATAGCTGTTCAGTGATCCAATGGGATCACTGGGCAGTCAAATCCATCCAATCCTAGGTCATAGGAAGTGGATACTCAGGACATAGTCTTCTACTAGGTCCAAAACAGGAACTGGATACGCAGGACACATTTTGGATTAAGTCCCTTTGACTATAATCCAAAAGGAGTCCAACTCACAGTGGGTGATGGGGGGTGACTTCACCAGGTGTAGAGGTTGCACATAATTCAATAGAATTATGTGACAAATAAATCAACTAGCATTTAAACATCCAAAAGTATTTAAGTGTCTAAAGTTGCAGTGGAATAAAATATAAATAGTAATTTATATTTTATTCACTCAAAAATTGTCGAAATTTGAATTTACCGCTAAAACGCATCAGCGCCATCTATTGGTGAAGTAATCGTCCTATACTAACAAAGTGCATGACAGTGTAACCGTCACAGTGTAAATGTTTGTCTTTTCCCATCTAAATCATGTATTTGTTTTGTTTATATTTGAAGCCCTGACATTGAACGTGTCAGGGAAACCATGTGTTGTGCCTGGGGGCTTTCCCTGAATTCACTTTGAAGACCTCCAAAATTAGTAAAATAAAACCACTTCCTGTTAAAGTTTTCATCAAACCACATGTACCATTTTTTTCACACTCAATTTTTATTAACTTTTGGCAAAATAACAACTCCAATCCTGCTTCAACCACTCCAAACGATTTGCGAATGCGAAATGCACCAACCAGTCTGCAAAGAATGCAAACCCGGTACTTCATCTGCAAAACACACTTTTGAAATGCTTACAAGATTTCGGTGCACTTGAAACTAGGAATTTGTTATTATTTGCAAAACCCACCACTATCAGTAGATGCCTATTAAGTCTATTATTTCTTTTTATTACTACTATTTAATGTTTTTCATGTAAATTGTCCGGCTTGTGGTGACCCAGTTGGATAAGTGTCCCCCCAGGGCGGATACTTGTCCTCTGAGTCACTATGATTGAAGAGTCGTTCCCCCCCGAGTTGGCTCCACCTCCCCATGGCAGGTGTGTGCCCCGAGGGGGAGGAAGCGGCTGGTGGTCAGCCCCCATTGGTTGATCGCCGGCCCTTCACCCCACTGCATAAAAGGCTGTGTTTCCCGCCTAAAGTAAGAACTTACACAAACGACACCAAGAACACAGCAACTACCTCACCGTCAGGCCAACTTCAACTACAAGTTAGGATTGATCGAGGATCGCTGAGTAAAGTGCAAACTGTAACTCTCACGAAGTCACTTGCGAGCTATTCCTGCGAAAGCACGAGAATAGCCCTTGTGAAATCACCCAGAATAATCGCCCAGACGATTATTCGCCGAAGTAAGTGTCCGAGTGCTTTGTAGGGAACCCCAAAGTTCCTAGACGAGGCCTCTGCGACGCTAAACCAAACCCTAGACAACAGGCACGGATAGAAGACTCGAGAGAGCATTCCACCGCGTCCGTGAAGACGAATCCGTGACGAATTAACGACAACTCGAGACGCCGCCTTTGTTCCGCCGACCACGCGGAATCGACGACGCCATCTTGAGAAATCCTTTGTTCGACGCTGACCACGTCGACTCTAGAATTATTACTGAGTGTATTTTAAAGGCATAAAGCCTGGTGAATAAATTACCTGTTTATTTACATACATTTAGTATTCATTTGGGTATTTGCATAATTGATCACAGGTAAAGTATTACACGTTAGCGCTATTTAAACCTATACAAAGTAGGACGCGACACGTGGGGGCCTGTCCGGGATTTAGAAATAAATCTCAAATCTGAACTTGTGATCTCTCAATAAGATAACCCAAATCGTAGAATTATCGAAAGAAAATGTCAGACAAAGACGAACAATCCACGTCTGAAACCGAGCAGAGAATGCCCGAGAAGGGAAAAAGGACCTCCGACTACCACCTAAGGTCGGATGGTCCCGTCCCTGAAATGTCCGCAAAGGCGAAAGCCCGAGCGAATAAAAGGAGAGCGAAGGCGCAGAAAGAGGAGCAAGCTGCATCGCTCGCGGCCCTAGACGGGCCAGAGCGAGAGCGGGTTCCCTTGAAGATGCAACCCTTCGAAGATACCGATCCGGAAGCCCAAGAAAATCGAGAAGAAATTCGCGACGTATCACCGGGACGGGTATCGATATTAATGACCGAGGAGACGAATGAAGCTCCGAGAGAAACGGTCACGGTCGGCACAAACCCATCACCACCAACGGCTCAGACGTCCGTAGAGCAAACCCCACGGAAAAACGACGGCGGGACCCCGATAACCCCCCGAGTTACGGCGAGTCCTGCAGTTGTTTCCGTCGAAGTATCTCACCTAATTCGGTTGACGCAGCAAGCTGCCCAACTAAAAGCGATGATAGACATCCCAGTAGGAACATCAGTCTGGGAATCAATTACTCTACTCACGGACGCTATCTGCGCGGCACAAGCCCCGACGCCGGTCGCAAGACCAGCAGCGGAGATGCCCATGCCCCAGGTAACGCCCAGTGACACCGGAGGTTTCGCGCCAGATCCCAACCGAGCACTTCACCAATCCAGAGAGAAGGCCCGCGAAGAAGCCAGACAAGAAGCGACTAATCGCCAGCGGAGACTGAGCGCAGAGCGGCGAGAACTCTGGAAGGAAGAGGAAGAAAGGGAACAACGCGAGAGAAGAACCACCGAGAGAACAGAGAAACTGGTCCAAAAAATGAGGGAAGAACGAGAAGCTAAAATTCGAAAAGAATGGAACGCCACAGTAGAAGGGCGACATCGAGAAGCTCAAGAGTACGAGGACCAATTTCAAGCGCTCGTAGCTCAAAGAAAAGCAGAAAAGCTACAAATGTTGCGAGAAGAAGCCATTTTACAACATCAAAAATGGGAAGAACGACATCGCGAGAGGTTAAGAGAAGAGGAAGCCAGAAAAGAAAAAGAACAGTTCCTAAAAGAGAAAGAGGAATGGGACCGAGTCAGATGGACCGAAGAGTACAAAGCAAAGAAACAAGCCATAATAGATGAGCAAAAAAGATGGGAAGCCGAAAACTGGGAGAAAGAAACAGAAAGGTTCCAAAAAGAGTACGAACAAGGCGTCTCGGACAGGAAGAAAAGGGAAGAAAACCCGAAACGGAAGTCGGAACCCCCAAGCGGCTCTGATACCGACACAGGAGAAGATGCAACAAAGCCGGCAAAAACGGCGAAAAGGGGGAAATCTCAAAAGAGAGACGGGTCGGTCCCAAAAACAAAAGACCGTCACCCCTCAAAAAGATCCGAGACGGGAGCAGCCATCGACGCGTTACTCGAAAAGAAAAACGCAAATAAAAACCGGGAACGCCCCGAAAGCGAAAAAAACAGCTGGCATTCTTTTTACGAGAACAACGACGGAGAGGAGCCGCCGCCATCCGGAGGCTCGAAACAGAAGAAGGCTGGCGGAGAGAACCCCCCGAGAGGACCGAGGTTTCACCCCCAAGGAGATCCCTCCGAGCCCTCCGATTCGTCGGACGACGACCATCCGAGTCGACCGTCTACAGGGAGGAGTCAAGAAGGCAGCGATGGGCACCGGTCGAACCGGCCGAATGCTTCAGACCGCTCCTCCCGGAGCTCCAACCCTCGTTCAGAGGAAGGGAACTTTCAGGACTCATCTGGCCGACATTACACGATGTCTGAGCTAGGCCGAGCCCTGCTGAACTCTTTCAGAAGAGAAGGAATCGATCTAGGCCATCCAGGCGACGAACATAATCGCGCTGGAGAGAGAGTCAAGCGCAAATATGGCGTACGAAACGAACCAAGCAGTGAAGCCACGGGTAACATCCGCTGGCAACACTATATTCAAACGCGATTTGACGGTTCGTGGAAGGCCGGAGACCGCTTCCTGGACGAAGTAATGCGTATCAAGAAAGCGACAAAAGCCACCGTCGCCGACATGCTAACCCACGGGCTGGTGGAGCTAACCACGGGGTCGGCTCGAGAATGGTATCAGGGACTGAAAAACCCAACCTGGGACGATTTTCTCGTCCGTTTCGACCTCCGATACGGCGAGACTCCAGACGAGATCAGTAACAAGTTACGTGGTCTACGACAAGCCCCAGGAGAAACATTAGCCGACTACGACGCCCGAGCGAAACTCCTGTTTGCAAGAGCGCCGTATGAAATAAACCCCGCTGGTTTTACGATGATCTTTTACGGGGGATTATCGGCCCACTCGCAAAGAATTCTGCTAGACATGCGCGCACCCCGCACCGGCGATTACCAAGATGTCAGTAACTATCTTCTAACAAACACGTTAGAAATAGAACAGCGGTATTACGCCACTTTGCCCCCGGAGGAAGCTGACGCACACGAGAAACGGTTGCAAACGAGCGCCGAGCGTCACAAGACCTCAGAGAAATTAATGAGGCCAAGTGAATATTTGAGCGGTATAATGAGTCTCACCGAAGCATCCTTCGGACGAATGCTGACGCCTAAGGCAGGCAGTATCCTTCCAGCCAACCCAATAGCTGCCCCAAAAAAGGCACCGGCAGCAACGGCGATGCAGGTGACCTCGACGGACCCCACCCAGATGGAGAAAGTCGAAGAGACAACACCTCTCGCCACAGCTAAAGAAGAGGAGCCAGCATCGAGCGACGAGGAAGCCCTAAACGAGCACCTCGAAAACTTATCGACGGGATGCGACGATCAAGGTCCCTATTTGCACCATGCACACCGGGCCTTGGCAATCACACAATTCAGAGCACACGTGCAGGCAACCAAAGCGAGAGGAGCATTGGGAGGAAAAAGACGATTCCCGACGCCCTTCGTCCCGAAAAAACCGGGATTCACTCCCACAGGGGATAAAAGTAACATCAAATGTTACAGCTGTGGAGAATACGGCCACTACTCAGATAAATGTGAGAAAACCGTCAAAGAAAAAGACATCATGCAAACCATGATAAAAATGATGATGGAGTTAAAAACTGATCTAGCAAAAAACTTCCGAGCGCAGGCGTCGCCGAAATAAATTCAGCTTCGTCTGCGCCAGCCGCGGAAATTAAAAAGAAGAAATATCACACTGGACCCGCAGGTCATGCCTTGGCAGAGGCACAGATCAAAGACCGCATACAGACCGTTCCGAAGAAGGAGGAAAAAGTGACGTTAACGAGTATGCAAGTGAGAACGAAACCGGAGGTCGACATGGATTGGACGGACCTTCCGTTCAATCTGGAGGTTGAGCCCCAGACATTACGCGTATTTCACTGCAATGTCACGAAAACACATTGCGAAACTCTGTGTATGCTGCCAGTGGAGATAGAAAACCAAAAATTGTTCGGTCTACTGGATTCAGGAGCGGACCGTTCATTCATATCCGAGGATATAGTAAAAGACTTGGATATTGGAAAAAAGGTGGCACAAGTGAACGCGAACGTAGAATTGCTCACCGCCAACGGCTACGTCAAGCCGAAGGGCGTAGTTCGCATCATGATCGACTGGAAGGGGGGGAACCTGTCCCACCCCTTCATAGTCTTGCCATCCCACGACAAAGTATTCCTCCTAGGGATGGATATCATGGCGAAACTGAAAATTCAGCCAAACCCGATAACCCGTTCATGGAACTGGATAAGTCCCGAGGGAGAACGGCCAGTCCCCGTGATCCCCCAAAAATTACTGGACGAAGCCAGGGACAAAGAGGAATACGGAAGAGGATTGCGAAAATTCGTCCAAGATTACGATTTCGCAGCCTTCACTCTGGAATTACAAAGGAGTAACGTCGTGGACACCCTGGTCGAGGAGGCAGCACTGCGTGTCAACGAGGCATCGCTACTAAGGCGAGTGCTTCGAAAACATGAAAGAATTCTGACCAAGACACCTGGTCGAACGACGGAGGCAACCCACGAGATAGTCTTAACCACAGACAAGCCGATTCGAGTGCCTTACAAGGGGATGAACCCCCAGAAAAGAGACATTGTGACGCAAATGTGCCAAGACATGCTCGACAAGGGCATAGTAACGCAAGCCCTGGGCGAATACGCCATGCGGATCGTCCTGGTAATGCGTCCAGGTTCGGAACCTCGACTATGCATCGATTATCGCCCCCTGAACGCGATAACGGTTATAGACCCGATTCAGATGCCGTCTATAGACTCGATCCTCCGGGAACTGAGCCCATTTAAGTGGGTAACCACCATGGACCTATCAAAGGGGTATTGGCAGGTGGAACTCAAACCCGAAGACAAACTGAAAACAGCTTTCTACTCCCCGATAGGAAGACTAATGTTCAACGTGATGCCGTTCGGGCTTGTAAATGCCCCGAGCACGTTCCAGAAATTGATCGAAAGCGTGTTGGGAGATATGCTTCACGACTTCGTGTGGGCGTATCTCGACGACATCATAATAACGTCGGACACATTCGAAGAGCATATAGACCACATCGACAGAGTGGTCTCTCGCCTGGCCAAGGCGGGACTCCACATCCATCCAGGGAAGAGCAAGTTTTGCAGAAAAGAGCTTGCCTTCCTGGGATACCGAATAGGAGTCGAGGGAATCGCGATTGACCCCGAAAAGGTTAAAGCAATAAACGGATTCCCCGCCCCCGAAGATATAAAAGGTGTCCAGAGATTTATGGGCATGGTCAATTTCTTCGGCCGACTGCTCTCTGGTCTGGCTGAGGTGGCCGCGCCTATAACGGATCTCTTACGAACGGATAAAGAGTTTGAGTGGACGGTCCAGTGCGAGGCCGCATTTAGCACGATCAAGCAAATGCTGGCTGACGTCGAAAAGACGCCATTGCCGGACCTAAACCGACCGTTCGTGTTGCACACCGACGCGAGTAAAATCGGACTGGGTGCAGCCCTTCTGCAGACCCACGTATACAACGGAATCTCGCAGGAAGTACCCTGTATGTTTATAAGCAGAAAAATACAGGGCGCGGAGAAAAATTACACGGCAACGGAACTAGAATGCCTAGCCGTAATTTGGGCAGTGCGGAAGTTTTGCGACTATCTGGAGTACACGAACTTCGAGGTTCAGACAGATCACCAGGCACTAAGCTGGTTGATGAAACTCAAAGAACCCTCCGGCCGACTCGCACGATGGCAACTGGAATTAATGGCGTGCAATATAACAATTACGTACCGCCCCGGGAAGTACAATCATGTGGCCGACGCCCTCTCAAGAGCCCCAGCCTCTGACCCCCAAGGTCCAGACGACGACGGCGAGGATGACACCCACCTCTTGTACTGCCCGACTCCACGGAGAATATGGCGTTTGCGAAAGGCGGACGAGCTACCAGTGATGGAGCCCGAAGATAGAACGTTTTGTGGTTTTTGGACTCGAACATACCAGCCAGCTGGGACGAACGATTCAACATCCGAAATTCAATCTCCGCCCCCCGGAGAAACCCACAAAACCCCACTACGCGCCTTCACAGCAAAAATTGAAGAAAAAACGCAATATGCTCCACCCACGAGACGTGAGTTCATCGAACACCAGGCAGCCGACGCAAAATGTCAAATTATAACACAATACTTGCTAAACGGCGAATTTCCGGAAGGGATGACAAACCCCCACCGCCGAAAACAGTTCGTCAAGGAAGCAACAAGCTACCTCATAGATGATGAACTCCTGGTAAAATACCACCCGACGTTTCAAGATGACCTCAGCGGAGCGGGAAACTCGGTTAAAGTGGTCGTGCCGACATCGCTGCACACCCGACTGTTGTGGCTGATGCACGGACACCCGCTCGCCAGCCATTCTGGCGTGGCGAGGACCCTTTATCGAGTAAAACAACTTTTCTTCTGGCCGGGCGCGCGGCAAAAGATAACGAAATTTATCCGACACTGCCCCCGGTGCCAAGCGTGCAGACCGCGAGATAAAGTGGCCAGAAACGCCATGTCTCTCGGACCCTACGCACCATTTGACTGCCTAAGCATAGACTTGATGGGCCCCAAGCCCACAACGGGAAACAAGAACATGTATATTCTCGTAATTATGGATGTGGCCACCCGATGGCCGGAGCTGTACGCCCTCGCGAAGCCCTCGGCTGAAAACATAGTCGAGTGCCTTTACGACGTGGCAATGCGATTTGGGTTTCCCAGAAAACTCATTTCGGATAACGGCCCCCAATTCCGATCAAGAATATATAAGGACTTCTGTAGAAAATTTAAAATGGATACATCAAACACCTCCACGTATAATCCTCAGACAAACCCAGTCGAGAGATTAAATAAAGATATAAAATATGCGCTGACAGTATTCACCGATATTCACAATCGATGGGACGAATACCTGCGAGAAATCGCTTTCAGCATTCGCTCAACCGTGTCAAGAACACGCGAATTCTCACCGGCGTACCTCAACTTCGCCCGCGAATTAAGGATGCCATGGGACCCACGCGTTGCCGAAGCTGTTAACGTATTAGACCCATCGAGCCCACATGAGTACGTGTGCCGGTTGGAACAGACTATATCCGACACATACCAGCATATGATGGCGCATATTTTCAACATGAGAGAGAGAATCGCAGATAAAGAAGGCGATCTCGCTTTCGCGAACTTTAAAGTGAATGATCTAGTGTGGAAGGAGGCACACACGTTGTCCAATGCAGCGAGGGGCATCGCCGCCGGTTTAGCCGACAAGAGGGACGGTCCCTATGTAATTGTGGCCGAACACGGCGGCAACGCATACCAACTGCGCCGCTTAGAAGACAACAAAAATTTTCAGTCGATACATGGCCGAGATTTAAGGCCATATCTGCCAGAGTTTCCCCAAGAAATCTGGCTGGAAGGTCAGACACACAGCGGCCAAGGGGGCACCGTGGTCGACACGTTCCAAAAAACGAATGAAGCTGAAAATATAACGGAGGACGAGGACGAGTTCTTCGACGCCGAATCCCCAGCCGACGAGGCTCCAACTCAGCCGGAGCAAGCAATTTCGGAGAGGGAGGAAGCAGAAGAATGTACTTCTGAAATGGAAAATAAAAAAATAAATAATGAGAAAAATGCCAACACATCGGAGATGAACGAGCAAGTAGAGTCACGATCTACGAGCACGTCGAAAATCAACCTTCGACCACGACGAAGCGATAATCCGTTCATTCGGGACGGCAAAGTCGTGGGGAAGAACTAAAAATAAAAGAAAATGTGATAACATGGAGCGGAGGCCTCGTAAAATAGAAAGATTTACTTGCGAGAGCTGCTGCACATGTTGAGACGCGAAAATTTGGCTAAGTCCAAACTTCGCAACGAATTGTCGCAGTCACCACTAACAGACGAGAAGTTATGACGTATCGGGCGACCGCGTGACAACAAAACCACGCGGTCAACCCCGTAGCGTCATTGCCAGCACGGCGGATCTCGCAAAATACGAGACGCGTTCGAGACCCACAATTCTCAGCGTCGATAGGCCCAGTTTCCGACTGTTTTTAACACGACGAGACGTGTTTTTTTTGCTTCTCCCCAAAGAGAAAGACAAAGACCTCTCAAACAAAACTTCATTTTTCTAAATTGAAATGGCCGATCGACGCAACCCACGATTAGAGCCGAGCGCATCGTCGAGAGACGAGAGCGACGGCCTAATCGTAAATGCAGAAGAAGATGAGAATTGGGACGAACAACCGCCGTTGCAGGTAAATTAGTGTGATTTCCCCAGAGAAATCACATAATTCTTTGAATCTGTTGCATCCAACCCAGATTGGAGCGTGACTTGTGACTGATATATTTCTTTCTGTTTTATTGTTGATTTAAGGCTGGCTAAAAAACCCGAGAGTGGACCCAGATTCACCTCGGAGTCAAGGCCGCCAAAAAACTAGAACAAAGGAAGTGTTCGCGGAATGGCGTCGTGGCAAACCAAAACCAAAACTAAAGGTTTTCTTTCTTTTAAATTTAAACATCGTAATAAATTAAAATACGATTAGAGTTAAAATAAAAAAGTTTAACGTAAAATTAAAATTTAACGATCGGTTTTGCCTGCGACCCCTTCCTAAAAGCGGATCACCTGAGTTCAAAAGTAGTGTTGGATCAGCGCTACGACGGCGGAGATCATCGCAGAACTGCGAAACAAGAAAATAAGACCGACGGCCGCAACAAAAGAAAGGAGTTGCTGCCACCGTCGATCTTGAGCATATTTCTGATCCCCATCGTTAACTGGGATTTATTATATTAATCTTGTGATCTAAAATTATTCAGGTCGACCCGCTAGAATCGTGGGACGCCCTGCCTCCGACGGCGTCAACCGCCAACAACATCTTTCGCGGAGCCCTGCCGATTTACCTGCGGCAGGCCTATCCTGCGGAGACCAGCGCCTGGAAGATTCGATTGATGTATTCCGGGACCCTCGAAGAAAAATTCGAGCGATCGAAAACGCTGGTCGAGTGCATGACGAAGGAGATGAGGGAGCGAGTGGGGCCGCGGATCCCACACGATTCGGATCCGCCGAGCCCCGTTTACTCCGGGTATCTGGAAGAGGCTTACCCAGGCACGGTGGCCGAGTTGCACACCTCCCACAGGTGGCGCGAGGCCCCGACCTTGGCAGCCCGCCAGAGAATAGTGGACGACGAGATCGAACGCTTAAAGCGCACCGAGACTCACGGAGTAACGCGAGTTCTCGAGAGAAACGGTTTCTCCCCCGAAGAAATCCGTAGATGGCTTCGCGACATCGAAGAAGATCATCTGACACCCAGATGGATACCGCCGGCGAATTTTACGGCCACGCAGTCTGAGATGTGGCAGTTATACCACGCTGGTATCCTGGGAAGTCGCCGCCATCACAGAAGATCGAAGCGTCCGGCGGAATCCGCTCCACGCGGACCCGCACGAAGAAGACAGGCCGTCTCCCCAACAGAGGCCGGCCCGTCAACGAGTCGCGACTACCGCAGCCGCTCGAGCAGCTCCAGTTCCCGAACTCGAGTTGTCGTGCGCTCGGAGTGTCGCCGAGTAGTAACGCTCGAGCCTGCCTCGCCAGACGATGCGCGGGCTGAACGAACGGTCGAATCTTCCGCCCACTGGGCTGCGAGGACCGAGACACACCAAGATCGAGGAAAGAAAAGATCCTCGTTGTTTATGGCGATTACTACGCAGTCGTCAGATCGATCCTCGTCGCGACGAACCGTCTCATCCCACCAGAGACCGGATTCCCCGTCGGACGTCCCCCAGAGGACGGTCCAACGAAGGTCCGTCGCAGCCAGCACCAGAAGGAACCGGAAACGCAAAGTACGTCAGAAGATACGTGCACAATCCCTGATAGCCAAGGGATTAGAGAAGGAGCGAGAGATGGCCGCCGCGAAAAGGTCCGAACCCCAGAGTCTCGAACCCACGGCTGGGCCATCCAGGCTCCAAGCGGAGATCGACCTGGGAGAATTAACGGAGGAACAATTGTCCCAAGATGAGTCGGATAAGGATGGACCGGTTACGAAGCAGGATCTGGCCGTGGCATTGAAGAACGCCTTCCGAGGATACGCGGCCAACCGGCCGTCGAACTCAACACCGGCTGTGCCAACCGCGCTTGTGCCCCCACAGGTGCAACCGCGATGGCCGCCACTCCTCGAGGGTACAAACCCAGCCGTGACCGCGTGGACTCCTCCCCGGATGATTCCGGTGGGAGATCCAACTCCGAAACGGGTCAGATACGATGACTTACCCGGGTTGGGCCGTCCACCATCACCCCCAACACCGCGCGTGTATCAACCTCATCGCAACGCCGAGTGGTACGCACAGCGGGAGATGGACGCCCGGTGCCGGCGTGAAGCGGCCTATCCTCCACTCAGCGAGCTACGGGAATATCTGGCCGAATACGAGAACCCCGCGATTGCCGAGTTGGCCATACGACAGGCCGACGCCGCCCAGACTCACCACATCAATTGGGCGATCGAACAGATGCGGACGCTGTCACAACAATTCAGTGACAATCCGGACCGCGCTCACCCCTGCCATCGGAGCAGTTTGAATTTGGCCGTGACGAACGTCTTGGCCCAGCTGTTGTCCCTGGGCGTCTTCTTGGACAGTCGGCAGGCTATGGCGGCCTGGACAATCGTCGATCGTGAGGGAGTTCACCTTCCTCGGGCGTTGTACCAGGTATGGGCCGGATGGACTCCTGAGCCCGCCTCGCTGCGCTTCGACCTGGCCAGAAATACAGAAAACCCAGGCCTACAGTTTTCAAAGATGCGCTCGTTAGCATTCCGCTACCGGAACCCCGGAGTCCACCCTTCCTTGTTGCGAACAATTCGGGAGGCTCCGGAGATACCGGGGACGGCAGCGAGCCTACCACAGGCCATCGGGACCGCCCCCCCAGAGGCGGCGGTCCAACCATACATACCGACCCCAAAGCCGGTATTCCCGAAGGAGAAGCGGTACGCGAATCGACCCAAATTGATTCCGAAGCGCTCCAACCGAGGACCGCGAACTCCTCCGCTGCCCTCTCCTTCACCACCAGCGGCAGAGCTGGCCGCTCTTGCAACAGAGCCGGCTACGCCACCGTTGGAGAGTCCAATGGAGATTCCACTTCCTCCATCGCCTCCGCCGCCCCCAGCAGCGCAGCTTTATTTGAGGCTGGGAGTGGAATACCCCTTCCTTCAGATGTCGGAGTTCACGCGACAACGCATCATTGACTCCGATGATCACGGCGAGTCGATCCTCAAATGGCTGAACAGAGAGGCCCGATCCACCATGGATGCCGTCTTCCATCGCCGTATCCTACGGGCCCACAGGAAACCCGGTTCGAGCGCCGAGTCGCGAAGGATTCGACTCGTTCCAGACCGATTCCCTGCATCTACCCGGATTTGGATCCATGAGCGTACGGGACTGATCGGCGAACCCGTCGGTGGTCACCCGCAATATTTCATCAACGAGCGACAGAATCCTGCGGATCTGACAACCTCTCTGCCCCCGGATTTACCACCTCCGCCACCGGCCGTGCCGCCAGTGATCCTCCGCCCATGCAGAGGAGTGTTGCCGGCTCTGCGCAGAGGAGAGCGATAAAATTTGAGATCGCTCCGATCCGAGATCGAAGCTGGAGGAGGGACGTGTGGTGACCCAGTTGGATAAGTGTCCCCCCAGGGCGGATACTTGTCCTCTGAGTCACTATGATTGAAGAGTCGTTCCCCCCCGAGTTGGCTCCACCTCCCCATGGCAGGTGTGTGCCCCGAGGGGGAGGAAGCGGCTGGTGGTCAGCCCCCATTGGTTGATCGCCGGCCCTTCACCCCACTGCATAAAAGGCTGTGTTTCCCGCCTAAAGTAAGAACTTACACAAACGACACCAAGAACACAGCAACTACCTCACCGTCAGGCCAACTTCAACTACAAGTTAGGATTGATCGAGGATCGCTGAGTAAAGTGCAAACTGTAACTCTCACGAAGTCACTTGCGAGCTATTCCTGCGAAAGCACGAGAATAGCCCTTGTGAAATCACCCAGAATAATCGCCCAGACGATTATTCGCCGAAGTAAGTGTCCGAGTGCTTTGTAGGGAACCCCAAAGTTCCTAGACGAGGCCTCTGCGACGCTAAACCAAACCCTAGACAACAGGCACGGATAGAAGACTCGAGAGAGCATTCCACCGCGTCCGTGAAGACGAATCCGTGACGAATTAACGACAACTCGAGACGCCGCCTTTGTTCCGCCGACCACGCGGAATCGACGACGCCATCTTGAGAAATCCTTTGTTCGACGCTGACCACGTCGACTCTAGAATTATTACTGAGTGTATTTTAAAGGCATAAAGCCTGGTGAATAAATTACCTGTTTATTTACATACATTTAGTATTCATTTGGGTATTTGCATAATTGATCACAGGTAAAGTATTACACGTTAGCGCTATTTAAACCTATACAAAGTAGGACGCGACAGGCTATGGACCGTACAATACCCTACAAAAGCAGCCAAAGTTCAAGCAATGGTTCACTAAAGGATTGGACCAGGAATTAAGCCCAATTCTTTTTAGACATCCTCTTCTTAAAATTGCTTTCTATAATAGTTGATACTCCACATTTTTTCATTACCCAATGTTAATTCCAGCACAGCTGCTGTATTTTAGATATTTTAAAGCAAATACCAAAAATATTTAAATGATACTTTCTACGAGAATGTCAAAAACACAAAAATAAATATTAAAATGAGGGATAAGTAGAAGACTCCACACAATTTACCTAATAACAACTTCAGAAAAATGTAAATGTTTCGGAATACAGCTTACAATGTAAATGCCACACACATTCTAGAATGTGGTCTTACAGTACAAAATCATGTAAAAAGCCACATTCATGTGAGAATGTGGGCTTACAAACACAATAAATCACAAATTTAGTAAGTGGTCGTGTAATAAATAGAAATGGAAGCCATTTGACGCCGAGAAATGGAAATTAACGTTGTACTCAACTTAATACTTCGATCAGAATCAAAAAAATGAAATTTAAAAAAATACTTAAATGTACAGTAAAGCACAACAGGAATATTCAAAGCGGATAAATTCCACAGAAACGAACCAAAATCAAATTAAAATGCAAGTGAAGAACAAACCAAGCCCGAAACGAAGCAACGTGGCGCCCGGAACAAAGATCCAAATGATTCTGCGGGGTTCACATTGCTAAACACGGATAATGTCTTAAGAGTAGAACGAATCTTTTCTCGAGGAATGAACCAATCGTCAATGCTGAAGATTTTAAACGTCACGAGTCACGACATAATCAAATGATGATTGTGAATAAAAATTCAAAATATAGCCAATAAACCAAAATTAAAAATCCCAACAATTTTAACCATTCCTAGTGCGAGTAAAACGTGGCGATTTCAAATTTGTTAACTAAAAAAATTATTTTAGTCTGCAGATGTTCAATAAATTAAAAACATGTTTTTAAGACTTATTTGAACAAAATTCAGATGGCATTACAAAAAAAATCAGCTATACTCTTGTTCGACTCAAAAAGGGCCCCTTCTCCCATTGGCCGAGCCATTTCACTGGTGTAGTAACCCAAATAAATATAGACCCAAACACCAGAATTGCATTACAATGTACAGACATCGATTGCCTAGGTACTAGGTAACAGGCTAAAATTTCAAATTGTGTGGTTTCCAGACAAAGCAACCAATAAACAGAGCAAACATGAGTTTTACATTTATATGTGCATAAAACTTTATTTTTTAAAAGAAAGTAACGTTTTTTAATAAAAATACCGTACTGCCTTGATTTAACGCCGGTCGTATCTAAACGCCGGCTCCTGATTAAACGCCGGGCAAACTCAGAACGAAAAGGCAATAAACGCCGGCCTTAAATAAACGCCGGGTTTGTTTAAACGCCGGTTTTAAACGTTTTTTAGACGAATATACGGTAATTTAACGTAAATGATTGGGTGGCGGCAGTAAAAAAACCTTTTTTTTTCGTTAGACGCCCGGCGCGAATAATCGCCGGGCTTTGAATAATCGCCGGAGGGGTCGACTTGGAAAAGTAAATAAACGCCCCGGCGTTAAATCGAGGCAGTACGGTAATCCAAATTATATCAACTTAAAGGTCAAGTGCACTGAGTGGGATTTTTACATTTTCTGAAAGCCCGTACTAAAAAACCAATAATCATCATAAAAAAAATTAAATTGTTGCGGTAATTATTTTATAATAACAATTCAAAAACGTAACAATCAAATAGCAATGCGTGATGGGAGTATGACGTAGTCAGTTCTAAAGTTCATTTGACCTGGATCCAGTTCTTGGATCTGGGTGGATCCAAGATGTCCGACCTCAATCAATCCATTGTTTTTCAATGACAGGATTGATTTTAAAATCGAAAAAATATAATTTTGTCCTAGTTGCTATCAATGCTAAATAAAAAAAACATTTTTGAACAATCTTGAATTATTTAAAAAATTACGAATCGAATTTTGAATCGACAGTTAGTCTGCGCGTGTGCATGACTGTCTGATTCGAACTGATGACGCAGGGCAAGACGTCTGCGACCATCATGCATTGCTTTTTGTTAACTACGTTTTTGTATTGTTATTATAAAATAATTACTAAAACAATTTAATTTTTTACCCGATGATTATTAGTTTTTTAATATGGGCTTTCAGAAAATGTAAAAATCCCACTCAGTGCACTTGACCTTTAAATGGTCATAGCAATCACAAAAAAAAAATAAAAATTACATTTCCTAGTGGCAGTATACAGTATGGAGTTAGAAGAAATGAGACTCGCGCAATTGGAGAAAGGGCCCATTTTGAATTGAACAAGAGTATAATTTCACTAAAATTGTATCTGTTAGTACGACGCGGATCAATGAATGTTCCTCGAAGATGTGCCTTCGGAGGCTTGTTTGTAGCCGAATAAAATCCAGGTTTGACACAAACTTTGATTTGTCTCCCTCGTACAACGCTGGCATTTAAAGCCGTGGCAACCGCCACTGAATCTGGATCCACAAACTCGATAAACGCAAATCCCTTGGAGCGGCCACTAAACTTGTCATTCAAAATGATCACTCTGGAAATTGCCCCGCACCCGACAAAATGTCGATGCAAGTCCTCGGCCGTCGCGAAATAATGTACATTCCCTACATAGATTGAGCGTGAATCCGATTCCGCCTCGTCTATTTGCTCGAGCCTCATTTCGACTTGCTTTTGCTTCAATTTAGCAATTTCTACTTTTAATGCTGTGGCATCTCGCTCTGCATTTTCGCGTTCGGCAAGCTCGCCAGGAACGGACATGACGGCTGTGAGCGAAGAAGGAGGATTTAGGGCGAGGTAGTCAGACATTACAACTTAAGAAGGTGCGACCGGAATTAGAAGAAATGGAATGACTGTCTCGGGAACGAATGGAATAAAGTTATGATCAAAGATTCGGGGCGCTGATAGACGCGCTTGTGAAACGTCTTTGATACGTCCGTCCACAGGCAGAATAACGTGGAAGCAATAACGTCGTTGAAAAGGGTTGAAAAGGTTGGGAAACGATTTGGAACACGGGATGATTTAGGGTTACAATTTTTGAGAACAATGTACAACGACTTGTTTTCACATGCGCATGGCTTTGTTATTATTTGAGTTCATTGTTATTTGACTCAACTATTGAGTTCGGGAGACAATTTTCGTTGGTATTTTTGTGTATTTTTGTGTCATGGGCGCACGAAGCATTTCCAAAGACGCATACTGTATGTTAGGAACGAAAGATGGGAAGATCTGTCGTTGTAAGATGTTGAAGAAGATCTGTCGCTGTAAGATGTTGTAGAAGATCTGTCGCTGTAAGATGTTGAAGGAGATCTGTCGTTGTAATATGTTGAAGAAGATCTGTCGCTGTAAGATGTTGAAGAAGATCTGTCGCTGTAATATGTTGGAGATCTGTCGTTGTAATATGTTGAAGAAGATCTGTCGCTGTAAGATGTTGAAGGAGATCTGTCGTTGTAAGATGTTGAAGAAGATCTGTCGCTGTAATATGTTGGAGATCTGTCGTTGTAAGATGTTGAAGGAGATCTGTCGCTGTAATATGTTGGAGATCTGTCGCTGTAAGATGTTGAAGAAGATCTGTCGCTGTAAGATGTTGAAGGAGATCTGTCGCTGTAATATGTTGGAGATCTGTCGTTGTAAGATGTTGAAGGAGATCTGTCGCTGTAATATGTTGGAGATCTGTCGTTGTAAGATGCTGAAGGAGATCTAGATCTGTCGCTGTAAGATGTTGAAGGAGATCTAGATGTAGAATAAGATGGACTTGATCGCAAACGACTCCTTCTACGAGATATTGGAGGCGATCTGCACGAATGACCGTTACTGTAGCGGCGTCGCAAGGGCCGAAATAAACTCACCGTCACCCGCTGTCTACGTATATATCCACCGTTTAATTCGTAAACCGCGTCGGCGGCTTCCCGATCGTCGTCAAATTCCACTATTCCAAAACCCCGTCTCATAGCAATTCCATAATTTCCATAATCCCTCAAAAATCTTTCGACATCACGAACACTGGTCTCGTAATCTAAATCCCAAATGTAAACACGAGTGCGCATTTTACAACGACGACGCTTAACAATAACGACGAACAGTGTTATACAGTTGTATTATACAGTTGTCGGAGCAGTATAGCTCCGAAACGTCGCCGAAACATACAAATACGTCAACAAATCGTGACGTGTTTCGCCTCTTTGGAATCAACATTTTATTTGTCACACATTTTCAATTTTTCATTCATAAAACAAAATTTAAAAAATGCAAATAAATCAAACATTATTCATTAAATTCATTTTATACCTTTTTTAACTGCCAGTAATTACAAAACAAGAAATCCTCGCCGTAAAACGAAAACCAAAAAACACAAAAAAATTGCGACTCCCTGAAGGAAAATCTGTCCCCTTTCCTATAAACCAATCAAACCACCTCGTTTCCAAAGGTCAAGCAAACAGTCCAACTCCATAGCTGCGAGGCTTCGTGCATAGATTTATCAACGAAACATTTCCCCAGTCACCTCCAACAGCGAACGAGCCACACTCCAAACTCAAGCCGCAACATGGCCGCAATCCATCCGATCCATTCGATTCCTCGTGTCGTGCTAACACTGACAATAATCTTCGCCTCGCTGCGATCGTCGTCCTCGAATCCGGACATTTTAAAACCAGTTTACCCGGCCGGCACGTTGATGAAAGCGCAGATGGAAGCGCAAAAAAACGCCGCATTCGGCCCGCACCGCCAGCAGAATTTCATCCACGACGCGAACGTGAATCAACCGCAGGGATTTCAACTCCCGCCCGGGATCTCGCCGCAGCAGTTGCTGATGGCTCAGCAGGCCGCGCCGTCGTTTGTGGCGCTCGCTCAGAACGCGAACCAAATGCAGGCGCAGCAGAAGGCGTTTATGGTGCAGATCTTGAAGAATTTGGGACTGAACGTGTTGTCGGATTTCCTGCAGAATGTCGACGTGCCCGAGCTGTTCGAGCAGCCTGGTAAGAAAGTCGAAGCGCAATTTATTTTGTTGTGATGATCAATGTGTGTCATCATCGCAAGTGAAATGTGGGTTGTGTTGCCACAGGTGCAACAACCTCATAAATTTCAATGTTCATTAGTAATATTAAGTGGTTAAGGCCGGATCTCGAGTTCCGGTTGCTTCATTGGGTCATGTTTGACAATTTAATTTAATTTGAAAATTTTTTTTAAAAAAAATTGTTTATTTAATTTTTTTTTTTTTTTTTTTGAAATTTGAAATTTGAAAATGTAAATTTTTCTTGTCGTTTGTGTGGTTGGGGGTCACAAGTCAAGGTTGCGGGGTCAAAGGTCAAGTGCAGTCTACTTCCGCATTGCCAGATGGCAAGGTAGACTGAGTTTTCTAAACGAGGTCATTGCTCTTGATTTTTTTTTTAAAAAATAAATTTTTGTTATTGTTTATTTTATTTTTCGCAGGGTTGCCCAAAACAATTTTAGCACCGAGTGACGATGCTTTTAGCATTCTTCCCGACATTTTAATGACGAAAATGAGACGTGACGGCAGACAAATAGCACGCCTGCTGCGCTATCACGTTCTGCCGGGAAGCTTCCCTGCCGAGTCCATCGTAAACGACATGCTCGTAAACACATTCAACGCGAACTCACGCGTGCGGTTCAACGTGTACGGCAAAGAGGAAGCACGAGTTAGTAAAAAAAAAAATTATTTATTTTTACATTAAATTTTTATGTTAAAATTTATTAAATTTATAAATCCGCCAGAGGAAAACGTTAAGATGAGTAAGCCATTCCTGTTCGGTCATAAGGACATGGTCTCATATATTTTTTTTCCTTCTTATTTTTCAATTTGTAATTCAGTTTCCTCGATGAAGCGAATCAGAAATGCATTTCATTCATTCGGTTTTGTTTTTGCAGCGTTTCACCGTTAACGGCGCTCTGCTGACTCGTCTGAACGTGTTGTCTGGGCCAAATGTAATGGTTCACGTTCTTGACCGCGTGCTCTATCCATTTCCGAGGGGAGACATGACCACGACGCTTTTCACGGAGAACTGCACTCTGTACGATGGAATCACGACCGCTTTGGCTGCTAGTGGGCTCGAAGAGTTCTTCAAGAGTATGTTTTCAGCTAGGGTTTCTCTACCGGTAAATACCGGTATCAAAAACCGGTATTTGTCAAGAAAATACTGAATACCGAACACCGTCTTTAATTCGGTATTTTTACCGGTTTTTTTCCGTTAGGTGTCACTGCAATAGTGACATTTATAATGCACGTTGAATGATATTTTTTTAAACATTAAAAAGCAAAGTTATTGACTTTTTAGCTTAAAAATGTAAATTTATTGATTTTTATACGTATAAATTAGGAATTAATTGATTTTTTTCACATTAAAACAAAAAATTATCGATTTTTTAACTTAAAAATGAAAATTATCGATTTTTTAACTTAAAAATGAAAATTATCGATTTTTTAACTTAAAAATGAAAATTTTCGTTTTTTTAACTTAAAAATGAAAATTTATTGATTTTTTAACTTCCAAATGAGAATTTACCGAATTTCTTAACTTAAAAAATCTTATAAACTCAATTCATCAATTTAAAAAAAAAGAATTCTTAATTTCAACTAATAAAACCAACACCTGATAACAAAACAATCACACATTCATCAAACTTCTACAACACATTGAAAATAATATTTAAAAAAAAATAAACAAAAATTACAATTAAAACATTACGATTAAAATAAAAGTATTTTACATTAGCTATATTATTTTACTTAATTACCGAAAAATACCGGATTACTGGTTTTTTAAATATTGAATACCGAAATACCGGTTTTTCCAAAAGCCCTGATTTTGAGAAACCCTAGTTTTCACACGAAATATGATCGATTCAAGTTGTTTAATATTTTTATTTTATTTATTTTTGTACAGCAACGGGACCCAAAGAGAGTTTCACGCTGTTTGTGCCGACGACGCAAGGATTTCAGTTTGTTCCGAAGAAAAATTATAACAAAATTCTCGCTGATCCAGATAAGGTTTCAGGTGTGAAGTGGGAGTTGGTTTATTTAAATGTGTGTTGTAAAATGTGTTTTGTTTTATTTTTTTTAGCGTTGGTGTTGTCTCACGCTGTGAATGGGACGTTTTATAGTCAGGGACTGCGGGATGGTCAGTGGTTGACGACGATATCTCGCTATTTAGTGCCAATTTGGGTCGGTGTGGTTTCGGAAGGAAACTCGAGTAAGTTATTTGTTTTAATTTAGGGTTAGGGATGTAATTTTGGTGTTTTGTTTTTGTTTTTGTGAAAATAGGACGATTGGACAGCGTAAATGGCCAAGTACGGGTTTTGCAAGCGGATATTCCGGTCGACAATGGAGTTATTCACGTAATAGATAGGCCGATCAATCCGACCGAACTCGTGGATCTTTTCCGATGTGAATCCGATTTTCTTTAGCTTGTAGGATCGAAATGCGCGTAAAACCGATTAAGTTTAACGTAAATATTGAAATGTGAAACTCAGGGGTTTTTGAATTTAAATGCAACATTAGTTTTTGTGCTCAGTTTGAAAAAAAAAGAAAAAAAAGAAAAAAGAAAAAAGAAAAACAGTCTATTTAAGATATTTATTGTAAATGAGTCGTACGCAACAAAAAATAATAAATGTTTAGGAAAAGATGTGATGTCGGCGTATTGAGCCAAAAATTCATTTTTTCAGCCTGTTTAGGGACCGTCCATAAATTACGTAACGCCTGGAGGGGGGGGGGGGGGGAGAGGGTTTCAAATTTTGTTATGGGTTGTTACGACGGGGAAGGGGGGGATGTTATAAAAAATGTTACGTAACAATTTTTTTTTTAACATTTTTGAAAATTTTTGTATTATAAGCATGTATCAAATTTTTTTTTTTTGGGGGGGGGGGGGCGGTGAGTTTTGTTACGTAATATTCTAGGGGGGGGGGGGGTTTGTGGATTTGTTACGACCTTGTTACAAGGGGGGGAGGGGGGTCTAAAAATAGAAAAATCAGTGTTACGTAATTTATGGACGGCCCCTTATGAAGAATTTTATT
The DNA here is from genome assembly GCA_949358305.1 of Strigamia acuminata. NCBI lineage: Eukaryota > Metazoa > Arthropoda > Chilopoda > Geophilomorpha > Linotaeniidae > Strigamia > Strigamia acuminata. The sequence goes on from OX442314.1 coordinate 34,332,900, forward strand.
AATGCTTAACCAAGGATCTGGATTAAGGTTGGATTGTGATCCGATGGTTTGATTTTAGTTAAATTTATTTCCATTTTCTGGAATCGATTTTAGGCCTAATCTTAATTTGAATTGGAATGTGGCTTTGAGTTTGCAATGGGCTCACGTCTGATGTCTTATCTTTCAGACTGAGTTTAAAATTGTTTGTAAAACATTTTAAAACCTGGATGATAAACATCTGGTCACGGTGGACATTAGGCCATCTAATTTCTAGGGTTGCACCGAATAACCGAATAACAAAAAATAATAAACATTGTCAGTGAAAAAAGTTACTTTATAGTGGGAGAAGTTATTTTATTGTGGAAAAGTGATTTTTCATTGTAGAAAAAAGCCATTTTATGTCGTTGTTATGTTTAAAAAGTCAAATTTGCTATAAAAGTTCAGTTAAAATCGCAAATTTTTATCTAAAAATGACATTTTAAACGTAAAAACGTCATTTTAAACGTAAAAACGTCATTTTAAACATAAAAACGTCATTTTTTCACCACAGAAATGACTTTTTCCCCATATAATGACTTTGTAAAGCCAAAATTGAAATTTTTTGTCAAAATTGCAATTTTTCATCAAAAAATATAAAGTTTTCTGATGAAATGCAATTTACGTATGTAGTAGAAACTAAGTAACATGATCAATATCTGTGCTAATAAGGCGAAACTTTCTATTAAAATGTGCAAGTTATTCTAATTTTCTAATTATTATGTATTCGGCCGGATATCAGGTTGATATTCGGCCGAATACGTAATACTGTATTCGGTTTTTTGGCCGAATAGGCCGAATAACCGAATATAAACCTAATATTCGGTGCAATCCTACTAATTTCCAACTAATACCATATTTTACCGATTAAACAAATGTAACAAAACGAAAAACCGAAATTGTAATTGCTGACAAAAATGGCAGTTTTGAATGAGAGCTGCGGCTCTTAATCGATAAAATACGGTATTCAACTCTTAGTCATCCTTTGAAATTGATCCTGTATTGCACACAGACCTCGGTGGAATATTTGCCTCTTCCTTTTCCCCCATTGGTTCTTCATCACTCATGTTTTCATTTTGTTCTTCATAATCAAAAAGATTTACTGCTAAATACGGGGTTACTGTTACTTCATTTCAATCGTGGTCCTAATTACATGTTTATACATACACATATAAATCTATCAAAATAAAGAAGCCATGATTATGAAATAAATATTTATTTTAAAAATGAGTTTCAGTTCAAACTTATTCATTCAAAATTAGTTCATCTATCGCCCAGTCTTCGTGACTATTATCAGGCAAATACCGTCGAATGATGATCGGGATTTTTCGCGCTCTAAAAAAATAAATAAGAAAATCGTGAATTAATTGCGCTGAATACAAATTACACGTTTACTTACTTTAGTTCTTTCATTGCTATTTGTAAGGGATCAGTTTCACCTTCCAATTCAACCATAACCGGCGCGCACATTCTAATATAAATCGTTAAACCCATCTAATTAATTATTATACACTTTAATATACATTTAATTTTCATCATTTCTTACGCTATTTGCAAAGCCCTGGTGCCTAATACCCGCGCCCGTTCATATTTCGTGATGAACGGAGTGGTTATTCGTTTATTCGTCTGTTGCGAATGCGAAGCCTCCGACGTGGGTAGTAAATCTATGTTATCGCCATCCTCCTAAATTAATATTAAAATTCATTAGATCGTTTACTCTAAGTTTTAAAATAAAAATCAATGTTAACAAACTTCCTGTTGATCAATTTCATCCAAGTTGTCGTCCTCTTCGACATCGTCAAATTCCTCCGGACCACTGAACAAAGAAAACGTGAATAAATTCATTAAGGAATACCAAACAAAACTTACTCTTCGGGTTCATAATCATCATCCATTTATTTAATTGAAATGCTAAACAAACACTACGAGCTTAGACGAGGAAGCGGGGAACTCTCTTTTTCAAAGTCGGTTTGGCGCATGCGCGCGCACAAATGAAACTCTCGCACCCACTCAACTATACCATCGTGGAGTTCGAGAGTACAGTAATATCATCTTCCTAGCCTAAAAACCAAACAACCATATTTAATTTTTTTTTATTATTCAGAAAAAATATTTGTTTTTAATCATCTTAATTTGTAATCAGTGAAACAAAAGTAAATTACAAACTCGCGGCCTCGTCTTTTGATTTCGTCGCTTTATATCGCTCCTGAAACCAACAAATAAACGATTTCACACATTAATATATCATTTCCTTGAAACCCAATTAATAAATTTAATATTTAAAAAAAAAATTACTGCTGTAAACGATTCTTCCGTTGCCCAATCGAGGATCTTTGCGTCTTTGACTCGATCAAATATTAAAAATCCAAATTCAAATCCAAATCCAAATCCCTGCAGGGACCCCAAAATGGTCACAATGGTCCGCCAATCGGTGACGAAGATGACTCACGCCTTGTAAGCCAGTCTTGCAGAGACACCACACTTCAAGATCGCGAATACTAAACTAACACTACACAGCAGCATGCGAACCGTCTGACGAATTTGACATTGTTTACTATTCTAAGGTACTATTGACCATCTTTATTTTTCTCGTTTGCGAGTTCATTTTTCGTTTATTCAAACCACGCCGTTTCTGACGCTGCTTTTTAATCTTTATAGGTTTCCAATGAATTTTGTGATTCTTCTAGTCGTTTTAAGCGCCACAGCCTGTTTTACTCGTACACTCGAACATCCAATTGGAGATGGCCAATCAATCACTACTCCCAGTGCCGAAACCGAAAAGATACTTGTAACCCGTTCACAGCTTGGTCCCTTTTCGAACTGCAGATTCAGGTCATGCGACCGAGGAATGCAATGCGATTTATCAATGGCTGAACCCAGGTGCAGGATCGTGATCGACTGACAAGAGAAGAATATACAAATTCGGTGGATTTTTTTTTAAATAAAAATGTAATATACATAATGTTTTTTTTTTAATTTTTTTTTTTAATATGTACAAAAATATAATTAATAAATAATCGAAGCATCAAAATATAATAGCGATGAATGTAGTAAAGCGTGAATAAAACTGCAAAATGAAGCTATAGGAATCGTTGTGACTCGTGATCACTAAATTCCCTGGCGACCATTCCCGGTACCAGCAAATTTATTAAATAAAAAATTATAGACGTTTTTGCGAATGTTATTTGAAGAAGACAAATCTACAACAGACTGCATTACAAAATAATTCAGCTAATTTCAACTAAAACTCCATTCCAAACAATTAAATCCCAAAAAATTACTCTTTAAACTTAGATTTTATCTTTACAATTTAGTCATCTCATTTTGCCACGTTTTCTGTTAGTACGGCGCAGCCCTGACACATCTTTTTCTTGAATTTCGACTCGGACCAATTGCACCACCTCTTCTGAATGTTCCTCGAAGATGTGCCTTCGGTGGCCTGTTCGTAGCCGAATAAAATCCAGGTACATTCGTGTGTTTGGCGCAAACTTTGATTTGTCTCCCTCGTACAACGCTGGCATTTAGAGCCGTGGCAACCGCCACCGAATCTAGATCCACAAATTCGATGTACGCAAATCCCTTGGAGCGGCCACTAAACTTGTCATTCAAAATGGTCACTCTGGAAATTGCCCCGCACCCGACAAAATGTTGTTTCAAGTCCTCGGTTGTCGCGAAATAATGTACATTCCCGACATAGATTGAGCGTGAATCCGATTCCGTCTTGTCTTTTTGCTCGAGTCTCATCTCCACTTGTTTTTGCTTGAGTCTAGCAATTTCGGCTTTTAATTCTTCGATCGTCTTTCGATCGGTAACAACGTTGTTGTCTTGAACAAGCTCGTGTTCGTTCTCTAGCTCGAGATTGAGACCATAGAGAAGATTTTCCAAAGAGTCTTCGTGAATGTTTGCCATTTCTAATTAAGTTTCTGTTTCGCAAGGAAGAGTAATGAGATGCGAGATGTCTGTTGCGTTGTGATACTGTGTTAAAACAAAGTCTGGCTTTATATACGGAAATTTCTCGGGGTACGTTGTTCGTACGTATACGGCAAATAGCATTTCGAGATTGCAAACCTTGTAACATCGTAGTAACGTAACCGAAATGATCGGGGAATACATCATTCTTAACCATACTGTTTTCGTCGTGGGAAAATTTGTGAAATTCGTGACAAATTTGTATAATGTTCCAAATTTGCTAGAAAAAGTAAAATTTCAAATGTTTGTAGTCGGGACCCTCTTTTGGTCAGCGGTCAGCAGTCACACTGCAACATTGTTGTAGTAAAATAAAGAATTAGACGAGGAATCGAGAAGAGTAACGACTTTTGCTACACATATTGGTTTGTTCCGCTTTAAGCGGCTATTTTTTGGACTGAACTCGGCGCCCGAGGTCTTCCAGGACCTCATTCGACAGAAGTTAGAAGGTATTCCGAATACAATTAATATAATGGATGACATATTTGTAGTTGGTAAGCGGAGAGAGGATCACGATTTGACCATGCACAGTGTGTTGGAGCGCCTTCAGGAGGCAGGTTTGACAGTGAACGCAGGAAAATGTGAATTTAGAAGGGCGAAGATTGTTTTCTTTGGACATGTTTTTTTATCCCAGGGGATTGCAGTGGATCCGCGGAGAATTGAAGCCATAAGGGACATGAAGGTGCCAGTAAGTGTGTCAGAAGTCAAGAGCCTATTAGGAATGGTGGTCTACTGTGGTCGATTTATTCCGGGACTGGCGGAGTTGACGAAACCGTTGCGCGAGCTGACGAGGAAGTCTGGGGCGGAGTTTGTGTGGGCGGCACCGCATCATGAGGCATGGCAGAGGATTAAGAGCGAGTTGAGCGATGCAAGAACGATGGCGTATTACGATTCGGCGGCGGAGTTGCATCTGACTGTGGACGCAACTCCGGGGGGTTTGGGTGCAATTTTGGCGCAGCTGAAAGAAGGTGAAGAAGAAGCACGAGTTATTTCCTATGCGAGCCGCTCGTTGACGGAGGTGGAGGCCCGCTATTCTCAAATCGAGCGGGAGATGCTGGCGATGGTATGGGGTATGGAGGCTTTCTACATTTATTTGTTTGGGGCCCACTTCGTTCTTTTTACCGATCATCAGCCGCTCGTTAGCATTTTGAGTAATCGGAGGGCAAGACCCAACCTAACCCTGAGCCAGTTGAAGAGCCTGGTATTGCTGAAGCAGCAGGGGGAATAGACATTGGAATAGAGGGTGAAGAGATTAGTCCAGAGACATCCCCACCTTTGCCACGTAGGAATCCTCCAAGAGGGGATGAGAAAAGGGGTGGAACGGTAGCTCATCAAGAGCTGAAACTATTGGACATGACGCAATGGAAACGGTTCCAGACATTTTAATATTGGGATGGCTTGGGGATGGTTTCCTGGGGCAGGGTTCAGATTAGCGCAAATCAAATTTGCGCGACCCGTATTTGCGCGAGTCAAATTTGCGCCGACCCAAATTTGCGCAAACCAAATTTGCGCGATTCAAATTTGCGCCGACCCAGATTTGCGCCGACCCAAATTTGCGCCGACCCAAATTTGCGCCGACCCAAATTTGCGCGTGGTCAAATTAGCGCGACGCATGCGCAGAACATTTCGTCGCTGCCGCTGTTAGGCTGAGTCCGCCTCTCGTATTCCTAAGGATGCCTAACAAGGGGGGGCTAGCGCCCCCCCTTGACCCCCCGCGAACCTAACCTTACCACTTTTTTTAAGCAATTCTCCTTCCATTGAGTATCGGTCGAAAATTAAATAAAGGGCAACTAAATGAAGGGCGACGAAATGAAGAAACCCCGCAAAGGGGGTTGAGGGTATCCCAAGGCGCGCCCTGGCGGTCAGTCGTGACATATGTTGCGCAAATTTGGACCGGCGCAAATTTGGGCCGGCGCAAATTTGGGTCGGCGCAAATTTGAATCGCGCAAATTTGGGCCGGCGCAAATTTGAGCCAAAATAAAGACGGCGCAAATTTGGGTCGCGCAAATTTGGTGCTGGCCGAACTAAATGAAGGGCGACGAAATGAAGAAACCCCGCAAAGGGGGTTGAGGGTATCCCAAGGCGCGCCCTGGCGGTCAGTCGTGACGTATGTTGCGCAAATTTGGACCGGCGCAAATTTGGGTCGGCGCAAATTTGAATCGCGCAAATTTGGGCCGGCGCAAATTTGAGCCAAAATAAAGACGGCGCAAATTTGGGTCGCGCAAATTTGGTGCTGGCCGGTTTCCTGTATGTGCATCGGTCCACAACATTAAATTAAAGGTTTCATGGACCAATATACATATGAAAAAGTATTGGAGGATTGTTATGCTTCCATTTGCAGATGATAAACTGCCTTTGACATGGATATTTCAGCAGGAAAATGATTCTAAACATAAAGTCAAGTCATTTGCTCAGTTTTCAAAATCCATCACATTTAGGTTTTGACTTGGCCTGCACAATCACATACAAAATTTTGGTTATCCAACAAAATATTGTAAAGTATTGTCCAAATAAACGATGATTTTCTGAAGAAACCGTTTTTTTGTGTGATTTACATTTTTACAACTCACTTGAGGCAATTAGCGTGGTGGCCCAATACACTTGTGCCAAGTGGCACAAATTCAAATGGCCATAACTTTTGGCCCATTTAAGTTAAAATTTTATTTTTTTAAAAAAATAAAGCCCAATGTTTGTTCTATAAGTTGCATTTATTTATTTTGATTAAAAACATATTTTAGGGTTTGAATTTTACGATTTTATTTTTTTTAACATCAAAAAAGACAAGATGCCCAATACACATGGGTGCGGGTAGTACTTTGAGATTATGAATTTGGGTCCAGTAAATTTATTACTTTGGATTGAATTTGATCGACAAAAGAAGAATATTCTGATACATGAGAAGAAGTTTATTGCAAAATTAGGCAAGGAATATAATGTTGATCCTTCCCTTCGAATTAAGGTGCCCGGTACAATGGGGACCACGATTCAGCAAGTTCAGACAGAGGAACGAATTGATTCGACTTTCCCATTTCGTTCTTTGGTGGGAAGTCTTCTTTTCATTGCGAGCAGAACCAGACCAGATATCTTGTTCTCGGTGATTGCCCTCTCGCAATATAACGAGGTGCATTCGCCGAGACATGTTTGCTCCTGCAAATACTGAGGTATTTGGCGAATACCCCTGACTATGCAATTAATTTGGCCAACTGCAAAAGCGATAACCTAACGGTTTACACTGATGCCTCACTTGCTAGCGACCAGGATCGCAGGCGTAGCTTTGGGGGTCACATTATTTATTTGGGTGGTGTACCCATTAGTTGGGCTCGCCATAAGCAAACCATGGCTGCCCTGTCAATCATAGAAAGTGATTTCCTTGCGTTGGTTGATGGGGTTAAGGAAGTGATCTGGTTATAGCGTCTGTTTAAATCAGACCATGTGCTGAGCGCCGTTGACCGACCTGTGCCCTGTGTTTTTGCGAACAGTATGCCCGCAATTCAGTACGCAAAGAATAAGATAGAGAACAGGGCCAACAAACACATTGATGTCAAGTTACATTTTCTGAAAAACTGGTATGAGACGGGAACCTTTAGTGGAGCCTCAAGTGGAGCCGAGATCTATTACAGGCAGATCTAGTAAATGTTTCCATTGGAGGAGAACGAATTTTTGAACAAGTGCCTAGTGAAATCTTTAACCGGCTGAGGAGACTTCTAGGAAGAATTCAAAATAGTCATTTTGATTTTGATTTAATGATTAATTCCATTGCTAAATTTGCAGAAAGTCACCGGAGAATAGACATTCTCGATTTCATCAGCTTAGCTGAATTTGTTATTCAATTCACGGGAGAAGTGGCACTTCAATTGGAATGTTTATATCAAACGGCTGTTTTGGCAGGTGAACTAGAGATATTTTATGACACGTATTCTCAATGTCCAATAGAAAATTTAGCTCGAAATGAATACTTTGCGTCTGGGATATTAATCCTGATGCTTCGTTGAAAGCATCAGATTCTTGTGCAGATGCTGACTCGGCAACATACAAATTGATTAGTCAAAATCAATTTGTTAAAATGAATTATTCAACTCATGCAAATGCCTGTGTTCAATGTTAATAAAGGGAAGTCTGAAACAACAATTGCATCAAGGATCAATGGTCAGCCAGCGCAATTTCGCCTGAGCTATTGTGAGATATTGTGTTAGGATCTTATTTTGTGTCATTTTCTTTTATAAAAGTTTTCTAATAATTGTTAGTAAAAATATCCTAGAAGTGTTAGATTCCTTTTTTGTCATATGAATATTGCTTACTTGTTAGTCATAGTATAGTGTACGTATCTTGTGTTTGTGTGTCATTTAATATGTATCATTTTTCTTTCTCGATATTAGTTTACCTTTTGATTGAATTTGTATTATTAGTTAGTTGCTGTTTGAGCTTGGCAAATAAAAGTTAAAAAAAAAAACAATTGTGCCCACGAAACTCGAAATTCATTTTTGACTTGGTTTTCATTAACCAAGACGGACCCACAGGAAGAGAAGACCGGAAACTTCACAATTGAACAGCTACACTGCTACACTGCGTTTGGAACAAGCTTTTATAGAGTCCAAAGAGGGACGCAAATACTTCGTGATAAGTTTCGGCAACAACGCCAAATCAAAGTTTTTATTTTTATTTTTGTTTCTGTTTAAGTACTAAGATACTTTACCTCCTTTTAGGCAGGCAAGTATACTGACATCGAATTCAATTTGAGCATTCACTATGTTTCTTCCTGCTAATTTTGAGAAATGTGTATTCTTTTATTTATTTTCTTTTTTACTCAAGTCCCCTGGCACACAGCTAAATGTTTTATTGTGCTAAGTGTTATGTATCGATATGTGAATTTATAGTATCGCCCCCTAGAGGCAATTATTGTAACTAATTGAAACCACGTGTCACTTATATGATTGTACTGTCACTCACTTGAGTGATGACCTTCAGGCTGCAGGCAGCAATAAAGCTTGATCTATAGTGTGCACAGTATAGGCAGTTATCGTTTATTTAATATATAACAATGACGACGAGAATGGACAAGAATTTTGCGTGATATGTGAGTTTTTGTGCATAAAATCGTGGACAATTTTGTGTGAGTGTGCTATTTGCTCCGTTGTGACCTTCGCAAGGACGTTGGTGAGTCATTTAAACAAAAATGTCGGCAATAATTGGTGAAATTGGCGAATTTGATGAGACGAAAGAGGAATTTTATTTATATTTGGAGCGGCTCGAGCATTTTTTCACCGCTAATGGGATTAAAGATGACAAACAATCGGCTACATTAATGGCGGTAATGGGTCGGACTGCATATAAGTTGTTAAGAAACCTCATGCAGCCGACGGAGCCAAAGGATTGGACGTGGGATGACATCATTAAGAAGCTGTCCGACCACTACAAACCAGCTCCAATTATCATCGCGGAGCGGTTTAGATTCTTGAAGAGAGATCAAAATGCCGGCGAATCAATTGCAGAATACGTCGTGGAGTTGAAGCGATTGGCGTCGACATGTGAATACGGGACGTTTCTAAGCGAGGCAATACGTGACAAATTCGTGTGCGGTTTGGCGAGCGAGACGATCCAGAAGCGTTTGCTATCTAAAAAGGATTTGAAGTTGGCGAATGCGGTGGACACGGCGGCCGCCATGGAAATGGTGGAGCGCGATTCAACGCAACTTAAAGTGCCACCAGTCATTACAGTGAATAGGGTGGACGCAGGACGCTCGGACAGGCCAAGATTTGAAAGAAGCAGAGATAGGAAGGCATGTTACCGTTGCGGATACGACCATCCGGTGGATAAGTGTAAATACGTCGGAGCAACGTGTCATGCATGTGGGAAAGTGGGACATATTTCCCCGGTTTGTAAATCAAAGATGACCAAGGATGTGGGCCAGGAAAGGCGGACATTTCGACCCGAGCAGAAATTTGCAAAGAAGGTCGAGCTTCGAAAATCGGAGAGCGATGAGGACCAGCGGACGTTTGAACTTTATCCGGTGTATTCGATTGGTAAGGTCGGAAATTCTAACAAATATATGGTTCCTATAAAAATTGCCGGTGTATGTGTCGAAATGGAATTGGATACCGCGGCGAAAAGTGGTTCAAAACTAACTTTCCTTTAATGACATTGAATACGTGCAAAATAACTTTACTTTCATATAGCGGTGGTGTCGTGGAGATCGAAGGACAGACTGATGTTACAATCGAGTATAAGGGAAGGACATATACGTTGCCGCTTGTGGTGGTAAAAGGCGATCGTTCAGGATTGTTCGGTCGAAACTGGATTGAAAAAGTAAACTTGGACTGGAAAAGCATTTTTGCGGTGGCTGAGGTAAAATTCGATCAACCGGACACCGTTGAGGATTTGTTAAGGGATTATTCAGGTTTATTCGAGCCAACAAAGGAACCAATTAAGGATTTCAAGGCGACCATTAAGCTGCGTAAGGACGCGAAGCCCGTCTTTTGTAAGCATCGGCCAGTGCCATATGCATTAAAATCAGCTGTGGAGGCCCAGATTCAACGGCATTTAGATGCAGGGATTTGGGAGCGTGTGGAGCATTCTGAATGGGCCACACCTTTGGTTAACGTCGTCAAGCCGGACGGGTCGGTGCGGTGTTGCGGCGATTTCAAGATTACGGTAAACCCGTGTTTGGACATTAATCAATATCCTTTGCCTACCCAACAGGACATTTTTGCGACATTGTGCGGAGGGGAGGAATTTTCTTCCGTCGATTGTTCGGACGCTTATGAGCAAATCGAGCTCGATAAACAGGCACAGGAAATTTTGACTTTAAACACGCATATGGGTTTGATGCGCCCCAAACGTTTGGTATACGGATTCGCTGGGGCATCGGCTATCTTCCAGCGGGCAATCGATCAAATTATTCAAGGTGTTAGGCGGGTTGTGGCATTTCAGGACGATACCATGACTACTGCGCCATCGAGAAGTGAACATTTGGCGGTTTTGAGAACGTTATTTGAGCGATTTAGAAAATATAATGTTTGTCTGAACCGAAAGAAGTGCAAGTTCCTGCAAAAGAAAATTAAATATTTGGGACATATCATAGATAAAGAAGGAATTCATCCTACGACTGATAAAGTCGATGCGATAAACAAAGTGCCGTCACCGAACAATGTTTCCGAATTGCGTTCTTTTTTGGGACTTTTGAACTATTATTGTAAATTTTTAAAGGATTTGTCAACTAAATTAACCCCTTTATACAGTCTTTTGCAGGATAAAGTGGAATGGAAATGGACCGAGGAATGTGAGCGAACATTTCAGCAATGCAAGAGCGCTTTAACATCTGAGGCGGTTTTGGTGCATTACGACGTTCGCAAACCGCTTCGATTGACGTGCGACGCATCGCCGGTCGGGGTTGGTGCCATTCTTTCGCATATCATGGCAAATGGCGAGGAGCGCCCTATTGGTTATTCATCCCAGACATTGACGCAAGCCCAGCGGGGCTATCCACAAGGCGAAAGAGAGGCCTTGGCAATTGTCTGCGGCGTGCAAAAGTTTTATCAGTACCTCGTCGGGAGAGAATTTACGTTGGTAACTGATCATCTTCCTTTAGTGGCAATATTTGGTGACAAGCGGGGAATCCCGACGTTGGCCGCTGAGCGCATTCGCCGATGGGCATTGTTATTGTCTACATTTAGGTATAAAATCGAATATAAGCGCGGGTGCGAGAATGTGAATGCGGACGTTTTATCCCGCATGCCAATACTGGATGGCGTCGTTGGTGTGGAATCACACATATTTAAGTTGTCGTTCATCGATGAGATGCCGATTGTGGCGAAGAATATTGGTGCCGCCACGAGGAACGATAGGGTGTTGGGATCGGTTCTGCGTTATCTTGGGGACGGTTGGCCGAGTGATGTGAAGGATCCAGACATTATGCCGTTTTCACGCCGGCGAGAGGAATTATCTATCGATGACGGGTGTATTGTGTGGGGAATGCGTGTGGTGATTCCGACTAAATATCGTCCGCACATTTTGGACCTATTGCATGATACGCATTCGGGAATGGTGAAAATGAAGTCGATCGCGCGCGCGTACGTGTGGTGGCCGGGTTTGGACGCGGAGATAGAGAGCGTTGCGAGGAAATGTCATGCGTGCCAGCAGTGCCAAGCTGATCCTCCGGAGGCGCCCTTTAGATCATGGTCGTGGCCATCTGGCCCATATGAGCGCATACATATTGACTTTGCCGAATTGCAGAAAATACATTAGGGGGTTTCATTATATGAATGATTTTTCAATTTTGTGATTTTGCATTAATCACAAAATCATTATTTTTTGATGCCTCCAAAAATGGGATTACATTGAATTAACCCAGTCAATTTTGCAATTGTGTGATCTGGACAACTTTGTGATTTTTGAGTATTGTCATGTGATATCTGTTCTCCCAATCACATTCACATTCACTAAAGTACAAGAGAGTGAAAACACAAAATCCCAAAATCATCTAAAAGGTAGTTTTTGTGATTTTGATGAGAAGTGATTTTGAGGCTTGTGAAAGTCAAAACAAAATGGAGGCATCCAAGCTCTATCTAAGTGGCCAACTTGTATCCTTGTATATCATCAATATGCTGATGCATCCATGACTGTATAACAGCTAGGAAACTCAATTAATGGCTCTGGTACAATCTGTGAAACTTATATTTATTAAAATGCACCTTATTAAAAAAAATTTTGTTCCATCACACAAATAGAACTAGTTATTTTGCATCACATTTTAAAATTGGTTGGGTATAACTAAAACCCAATATGGTGGATAGGAAGTCATGTGACTATTTAAATAATTGTTTTTGCACCTAATTGTTAATCACAATTTGTGATGGCCACTTGGATTGAGCTTGGCTGCTGTCATTTTGTCAAAATAGCAAAACTACCTTTGATTTTGTGTTTTGTGTATTTTTTCTGTTTTGTGTTTTTGCAATTATGCACATGATTGGTGGAACTGATACCATGTGACAAATCCAAAAGTGCAAAATTGCTAAAGTTGCAAAATTACAAAATTGTTTAATTAATGAAACCCCCTATTATTTGATTATTTATGATAGCTTTTCGAAATGGATTGACGTTATTCCGATGACTACAACTACATCTGAGCGGACTATAGAGGTGTTACGGTGGAAGTTCGCGGATTTTGGAGTGCCGGTCGAGTTGGTGTCGGACAATGGTCCCCAGTTTTCTTCTGTGGAATTCGCGACGTTTTTGGCGCTTAACGGAATTAAGCAGACGTTGGTGCCGGCATACCATCCTGCCTCCAACGGCGCTGCTGAGAGGGATGTGCGAACGTTTAAGGAGTCGCTTGAGCGTATGATGACCGATGAGAAGGACAATACGACCACGAGTCACAAGATTACGAGATTTTTATTGCGATACCGGAACACTCCGCATGCAATAACGGGTAAGACCCCTGCTGAGTTGTTTATTTGTAGGAACATGCGAACGCGGTTTTCATTGGTGAGGCCGAATATGAGACGTCACGTCCACGAACGACTGGATAAGATCTGTAACGCGCAGACTGGACGTTGTGCCCGTACTTTTGAGGTCGGCCAGGCGGTATGGATAAAAAGACACCACACACGCGGCCCAGAATGGGTGCGCGGAGTCGTTAGTTCTGTGCAGAGTTCAAGGACATATATTGTGGACGTCGGTGCGGTTTCCCGGACGGTTCACGTTGATCAGATGCGTCTGGATCGCGAGATATCCAGCGATGGGGCAGCGCAGACTCGCGGGGATGGCCGGACCGACATTGGGGATCATGATGTGGATTTGGAGCAGGAGACACCGGATGGGGAGATTGTCGAGATCGAAGAGGATCAAGTGCCGGAACCAGTGGGGGATGTGGCAGAACACCGAGCAAACGATAACATCCAAAATAACCCAAATGTCGATGCACCGAGGCGTGAGGGTTTGCGTTCAAGGGATTTGTTAAAAAAACCGGATAGACTAAATTTATGAAGCATTGAAATCGTGTATTGGGATATGATATTTATTTGTGCGGGGGGAAGTATTGTTATGTATCGATATGTGAATTTATAGTATCGCCCCCTAGAGGCAATTATTGTAACTAATTGAAACCACGTGTCACTTATATGATTGTACTGTCACTCACTTGAGTGATGACCTTCAGGCTGCAGGCAGCAATAAAGCTTGATCTATAGTGTGCACAGTATAGGCAGTTATCGTTTATTTAATATATAACACTAAGCACCACCCCTTTGAAGTTATTTCCAGAAACATGAATATGAGAGGAATTAGATTTGCAATTCACAAGCGTACAACCCACAAAAAATAATTGCTCCTGAATCACTGCACCGGTAAGATTGTTTTGTGGTCAGGCATATCCGCCTATACTACGACATAAGATGTTTAAGATGCAACTACTGGGTCATACCAGGATGGAATCATTTACCAGTTCCACCGGTATTCTTGTTTACTCAACTCACCTGACACATAGCTAAATAATGTGACCGTCAGGCCACCTGGGTGACCTGCGGCACTGCCACACACCACCATACGGCCCCAAAGGTCAACCCCTCTGTGGGTGATTGACCTAGCCCGGGGAGGAGGGAGTGGAGTGGTGTGGTGAGGAGGGAGTGGAGTGTGTGAGGAGAGTTGAGAGTTGGACACGGCCTGAGAAGGACGTGTCTGCAGCAGCTCCCAGAGAGGAGAAGTAGTCATCGAGAGGGACGAGAAGTGTCCCAGGTTGAACCCCACACTCCTCACCATTCACCACGTTGATCCTCAGTGCTATGGCGGAGTCCGTAGTGCAGCCTCCATGAGCGGATACGCGGGTCGCAGGTAAGCGCGACATGAATGTTAAGTCAAACCGACCACGTCACACATTGGACTTCTGCCCAGTGTGTGACGGGTCGGTTGCCGGTGCGGCGCGCCTTCGTGGCGCCCCTGCAACGGGTAGCGGGATTCCCCATACCCCTAGACAACGACAATAAAGGCCAACCAACCAATATTGTGGGAATCTTGTTATTATTACGTGATGTATGCGTCCCTACCCAGTGTGATTAGTCCCCTAGTTACATTGGCGAGACCATACCAGTCACAATTGAGGGCCCTGTCCGAGATTTGAACTTGGAAAGTTTTTTTTTGATCCGCCATTTTGTTTTGCCTTGTGCTCAACCCTTTGTTTCATTGTAGTTGGCTTTTTGTCTCAATTTTATCGTTGTCACGTATTGTTTTACTATTTGTTTCGGGTTTTGTTGCATTTTGCTTTATTTTTTGGCGGGGGGTCAATTGTATTGTTTTCCATTTTTCTTTGTTTTGGACTTGGGTTAATTGCTTTTTTATGACCGGAATTGAAGGGGTGTTCTGTTTACCACTTTGGGTCCTGGTGGGTTTAGTTGTGGGAAGCGGGGTGCTTTTTCATTTGAAGGTTGTTAAATTGTATTTTTCTCAGTGCTGGTGTGGTTGGGGCTCTGAAATTAATTTTTTTTCAGACGCACTGCAACCAACCAAAACATTGTGATATGTGTTTCTCTAATTGGCTTTGGGAGATTTGCTCACCCCTCGGTCAGTCACAGGGGTGCATGTCATGGTGTCTTATCTTTTGTGTTTTTCTCCCCTTGTACTGACTTGACCTCGCAGTGCTTTTGTCTTTATTTTTCAATTGCACTGTGTGTCTATTTTGGTGCCGGGTTGGGAAACATTTGTTTTTCTTCTGCCACATTTTTTTTCCTTGGTTTGAGCTGGGTATTGCTCAGATTTTTGGGAGATTTGTGCAATTTTCTTTTGTTTTATGGTAATTTTTCTTTTTGCTGGTCTGGCTGGAATTTGTTTGACTTGTGTTTTTTTTTTTTTTTGTGTGTTCTAATTGAGGTCCACTTTACAATGACAGTAGCCAACCAACACATTGGTCTAATACCACTCTTTATTTTTTTTTTTGAGGTATGTTTTGTTTGTGTGCTTGGCTTTGGCTAGAGTCGACCTGGATGTTTCCTTTAATCATCTTGGGGCGACAACAGCTGACCAACACGTGAGCTTGATACCATTTTTTATTATTTTATGATTTTTCATTTCTTGGTGTGCAACCTATAGAGGGAGGAACCAGTTGGGGGTGCTCAGTTTTTGTGGTTTGGGGTGTTGGAATAGATCTGTTTCATCATCTCAAGGGCAATTGAGAGTGGCTGTTGAGTGTCTTAGAGGGTCGGCACCACACCGGACAATTGGTGGATTTGGTTCCTTGATTCCTCTCTCAGGGTCGGGCGATTTGGTGCCTTTTCCGAGTGTGTTTTTTTTTGGCGGGAAACGTGGTTGTGGTGTTGTTGTGGTGGGCGGGCATGCTGCTGGGTGCAGTATATCCCAGTTCAGCCCTGTGCCTCGCCCGGACGATGATAAACTAATGCGGTATATTTAGGGGAGCTCTGTTCATTACTGGCCAGAGGTACATTCCTGGTTTCAGCGGTTTGAGTAATCTTTTGAATCACAGGCGCACGTACTTCCTTGGAGCACACGGAGACTGGGTTTCCAACCCTGTCCCGGGCACTGGTGGAAGCAGCTTGGCATGATTTTGGCTTTTTTGTGTTTTTGTGGCCACTTATGGCACATTTTTGTCAATTTCGCTGCCGTTCTGTCGAAATTGGGTCTCGGATAGCGGGGAAGGCGGCCCTTGCAGGGGACTGCTTGGGTGTCGAGCCTAACGGTGTTTGCTCTCGGACCGCGCGTGGGATGTTTGTAAACACGAATTGGGTGGCTAACGGCTTTGAAAAGAGACCGTGAATCCAGCCCAACATCTTTTTTTATCTTTGTTTTCAATGTGCTGTGTGTAGATCATTTTGTGATACACGCCACATTTTTCTCCTAATCTTTCTCTTATACTATTGCTACTCTATTTTCATATCCGGATTGGATTGGGAATGTGACACTCCTGGGGTGTGGACCTAACACATCCTGGCGTTGAACCGTGTTCAACAGTACTCTGCCCGGTCTAATCCAGATTCAGTCGCCGATTTCTCTTCACTCTTTGTCTGAGGTGACTGAGTCGATTTTTGCCTCATCAGGGTTATCGCGACCTTGATGGTGTTTTGGGTGTGAATTTGGTGCTTGAGCTAGCTATGCCAAAGGAAGCCTAAAATACGCGATTTTAGCGTTTTCAGCAGGGGTTAAAACTGGTGGCAGACGTATACACCAGCGCAAAGAAAAACGTACGACCTTAGCATCGAAGCTGTGGGGCGCGATGAGAAAAATGCCACGAAAAATCGATATACGCAGTTTTTTCTACTTGGTTCTGGCGCGAATAATTTAGAACACGAAGGGAAAGACGAACCATGCATTGTGTTTGTTAGTTTGGGAGTGTCAGTAAACTTCCAGTCGCCCATTTCTATCTTCTGGGGCGTGGATAAATGCCGGAAAGGTGTTCGCCAGTTTCTATCTTCTGGGGCGTGGATAAGTACCAGAAAGGTGTTCGCTAATTTTTTATTTTTTGGGGCGTGGATTAAAAATACCAAAAAGTGTTCACTAATTTTTTATTTTGGGGCGTGGATTACAAATACCAAAGTTTAACCGCTAATTTTATATTTTGGGGCGCAGAGAAGAGCCAAAATTTGTTGTTGTTTTTATTGTTGTTCAATAATTAAACCTATCTTGTAATAATTTATTATGTTTTATTCTTTATAGTACATTTTAAATCAGTGACAGATTTGCAGGACGCGGTCAGGGTGTTGAACCATTGACCTCGCGGTTCTTCTGTTCAATCGACTTTTAACCCTAAGAGCGTGAACTCTGATGAAAAAACAGGATGACACCCCTGGTGCATACCTTTTGTCTTCACCAGATGCTTCATTACTAAAACTAGCCTGGTAGATCTTTGAAGCACCGTTAAGGCGCCCGAAGGTCCAACACATGGCCGGTGGTTGGACATTCCATCTGAAGGGGAACTGGAACCTTTTTGCAAATTACGGTTGACCTAGTTGTGGGCGGCAGTGATTGGTTAAGGTGACCCTGACGTTTGTTTGTTTATAGGAAGTGGAGAAGTTTTCGAATAATTCCCCACTCCTAGCTTGTGCGTGGTCTTGATCACACTCACGAGACACCACTGACAAGAATCGGAAAAAGAATGGCAAGCACGGAACTTGACCCGGCTTGGGCCAGAGAACTGGCCATTCTGTGCGACGTTTTTCCATGCGATTTGAAGACGCAGGATGACGTCGTGAGAATCATTAAAGAACATCAACGCGACAGGCAGCAGGCAGTGCTTGGCGCCGCCGCTGCCCGTAGCAGCGCGCGTTGGTCCAACTTTGCAGCGAAGCGGGCGCGTAAAGCAGCTGCTCGCGCTCAGAAGGAAGTTACCGAAATGGTGGAAGCTTGGGCAAGATCCACCGTTTCACTCCGGAACGATTTTTCAAAACGCATCTTTGAATTGTCCAGGAGAGCGGCTGTTGCTCAAGCCGTTGCTCAGGACGACTCGGATGTCGAGGGTGAGCAGGAAGATGCGCCAGATTTGATCGCGGGGAACGACGTGGTTGACCCCGCCGAACTCTACGACCGGATCTCGCCCTTCCAAGCTCTAAGAACGACTGAAGCAGACGAAGGCGTCGTAACAGACGGCTCGTCGCCCGGTCAGGTTTGTTTTGTCGGCTTAGCCGTTGGTGCGGTCTGGGATACTGTGAACGTGGCCGGACTGGGGAAGGATCTGCCTCTCCCGTTCGTTGACGTTCATTTTTCCGGCCGCAGCGCGGTGGCACTCATGGGTTCTGGTGCTTCTGGGCAGTATATGAGTAGTGCCGCGGTCGAGGAATACGGACTAACAGCCTCGATTGAACCCTGCGATGATTTTGTTAGGGTTATGACGGGCGGTAGAGTCACCAGTCCCGTCGGGACGGTGAACGTGCATGTCAGCTGGCAGACGGGGGCTGATTGGTTACGGTTTGCAGTGCTACCTTCCGTGTCTAACTTCATCCTTCTCGGGTGCAGTTGGCTCGGCGAGAATGGCATTGTAATTCGCATCGCCCGGAATGATTGGTATCATATCGACAATCCGGGAGTGACGTTTCCTTTCGCCCCTCAGCCTGATCAGCTGGACGAAAAAGGCGCAAATGTTGACAAGTGGGCAAGGGTCACGCTGGAACACGGCGTTGATGCGGCCGCACTGTCG